>KB672491.1:2945171-3050740 GCA_000349145.1 Anopheles dirus | reverse complement strand
AATTCAAGAGCGACAGCAGTTAAGCAGCAAGTGTGGGGCTGAGGTTAAATAGGTCCAACCTGGTGCATCTGATGTTACATCTGATTCTGACGGCCAACTCCATCAAAGGAACAAAGGACAATCGGTAGACGACACTTTTGTAGGCCTACAAGTAGCTCACGTCTGTACGGAGCTTAAGAAGATCTTCCCTCCTTGTAAACAAAAAAAAAAACACTGCAAACTTACATGCGACAGTTGGTCGGCGGCACCCAGCGCACCCGCACGGTGGTCGAGGTCAGCGACAGCAGCTCGATGTCGCTCGGCTCCGGGAAGGTCTGTATCTGCACCTTCTCGCTCTCCCTGAACATCTGGAACGTGGAGTGCGCCTGCACCCAGATCAGGTACGTCCGGTTCGGCTGCAGCCCCGACAGCTCCATCGACATGTGCGTGTCGTTCACCTTGTAGTCTGCAAAAAAACAGAGAGCGGAGTGTTAGTGTGCTGGTTAGTGTTGACGCTGCTGCTGCTGCTGCCGACACCGACCTGTGATGCGCTGCTGCTGGCGGTTCGTGTGCTCGTCCGGTTCGGCCCGGCAGATCTCGTACCAGATCGAGTGGCTGTTCTTCTGCCGCGACGGCGTCCAGCTGACGATCGCGTCGGTCGGGCTGATCGGCTGCACGGCGATGTGCTCCGGGCGGGACGGTGGCCCGGCGGCGGTCCTGATCACGACCGGCATGGTGTGGCCCGACGCCTCGGCCGGGTCGGCCCCGGCCAGGAGGCGCGCGGTGACGGCCTCGCCGGGCGCCAGGTAGTAGTTGGTGAGCGTCACCCCGACGCGGTAGTTCGTGTACGGCCGCAGGTTCTCGATCCGGCAGCGCGGCCCGTGCGTGTACTCGACGTGGACCGGCGACGCCGGGCTATCCTCCCGCTGGTACTGGATGCGGTAGCGCAGGGCGGGCGGTGTCCGCGTGCAGTCCGGGTGTAGCGCCGGGACGGGCAGCAGCAGCGTGATGGAGTTCTCGGTCGCGTTCAGCTGCTGCGGCCGGTACGGCGTCTGCTGGGCGTCCGGCACGAGGCAGTGCTCGGGCGGGTAGTGCTGGTGTTGCTGCACCGGCAGCAGGGCGATCGCACCGTCGAACGGTGCGAACTGGCGCGTGGGGTCGTCGCGGGCGCGCACCTCCAGCCGGCCGGTGGCGTCGAGCCAGTAGAGGTAGCCGGCGTCCTGCACGAGCCCGCGCCGCTCGTCCTCGCCGAACAGCGCGCTGTACTCGTCGCACGGCTGCCGGGTCGTGGCGTCCTCTGTCGTGCAGTCGAACGCGACGGGCGCACGCTCGTCGGGCTCGGCGAGCGGGATGACGTAGCCGGCACGGGCGGTGCGCGAGACGGCGTGCAGCTTCGGCACGTCCGGCAGCACACGCAGCAGGTCAATGGAGGCTGGCAGAGGAGGCAGCGGGATGGAACGGTGCGCCGGGACGAG
Source organism: Anopheles dirus (assembly GCA_000349145.1). NCBI lineage: Eukaryota > Metazoa > Arthropoda > Insecta > Diptera > Culicidae > Anopheles > Anopheles dirus. The sequence goes on along the minus strand of KB672491.1, from coordinate 3,049,286 downwards.
CGCGCCCGTCTCGAGCTGGTTCAGGTCGTACGCGTTCAGCGTGCTGCCTCCGGTGGTGGTCTGCGTGCGCACGTACACGATCCGCGCGACCCAGTCGACGGTGAGGGCGGTGGCCCGGGCCGGCACTTGAGCCAGCCGCTGCCGGCCCGCCTGCTGGTCGTGCATGTGCAGCTCACCGTTCGCGTTCACCCAGAACAGCTTGCGCTCGTGGCGCAGCTCGGCCAGTAGGACGGCCGGCACCGGGATGTCCGCGACCGTCGTGCTGCGGCCCAGGTCGAGGTCCAGCAGCAGTATCTGCTTGGCGGTGGCCACGTACAGCAGCGGCAGCGGCCGGCCATCGCTCAGCCGCACCGTCTGCAGCTCGCTCGGCTCGCTCTCGTGGGCGACGTTCCGCACGCGCACCTGCAGCTGGTACGAGAGGTGCGGCTGTATTGGTGCCGGCACGATCAGCTCCGTCTGGTCCGGGCCCACCTCCACACCGTCGCGCAGCAGCACTCGCTCGTCGGTGTCGGTGTGTGCGCTCGTCCAGCAGCTCACCCGGTAGCCGACGATCGGGCCGTTCGGCTCGGCCGGTGGCGACCAGCGGAACACGATGCTGGCGCTGAGTGTGTGCGTGCCGTTCTCGTAGTGGTGTCGGATGTAGGCACGCGGTGCGCCCGGCACGGACGGCTTGCCGGCCGGCGTGTGCCGACACACACTGGCGGAGCCGGACGAGCGCCAGTACGTGAACGCGTGCAGTGTGATGTCGATCGGTGTGTACGGTGCGATCGCACCGAGCATCGTGTCGCTGTCGTAGTGGAAGTGCGGCACGGTCAGCTCCTGCACGATGTCCCGTGCGTCCTTCAGCTTGAGCGTGAGCTTGTAGAAGACGGTGCTGTAGTTGACGTTCTCGACCGGGGCCCAGCTGACGTTGAAGCGGCGCCAGTCGCCGGCCACGCGGACGGTGGCGGCGTCGACGCCCGCCGGCAGCACGTTGACCGGCGGCAGCCGGGCCGGCCCCGGCTCGATCAGTGTGAGTGCGCGCGTCCCGTTCAGGTGGTGGTTGCGGATGTACGCCAGGTTCTCGCCGCGCACGTCGCCCACCACCACCTGGCTCTCCTTGAGCCACAGCAGCCGGTCGCTGAAGTGCAGCAGCGGGCCCTGCGGCGTCTGGTCCGTCAGCGGCAGCGACGGCAGCGTGGCGCCGGGCCGGGCCGCGCGCGTCCCGGCGAGCGGCGCCCAGTACAGGTGCGAGTGGGCGTAGCTCCGCACGATCCAGAACAGCTGCGCCCCGTCCAGGTCGAGCGTCATGCCGATGATCTGCTTGCCGGTGAACAGCTTCTCGCTGAAGTACTGCACGCGGCTCTTGCCGTTCAGCCGGAACGCCTCCAGGATCAGGCCGGACGAGCAGTAGATGAAGCCGCGGTACGCGTCGAACCGGATCTCGCGCACGTTCATCACGCTGTGGATCGGCTCCGGCTGCTCGCCGAGCAGGCCGGTGCGCACGATCAGCTGCTGGGCCGGGTTCGAGTAGTACAGCCGCTCGCCGATCCAGTCGATCGCGACGCACTCGACCGACTCGAGCTCGCGCACCTTCGTCCAGTCGGCGCCGGGCGTCGCCGGCTCCCGGTACAGCCGCAGCGTCGAGTTGCTCACCACGTAGAGGTGGCGCGCGTGCCACGCCAGGCTCGTGACGGCCGCCCCGTCCAGCTCGTCCGAGCGCGGGATGAGCGTCGCGACCTGCTCGCCGATCACGTCACTGCGCACGATGCCGTCCGTGCTGGCCCAGACGAGGTGGCGCCGGGTGGTGTCCGGGCGCAGCGTGCGCACCCGGAACTCCCGGCTCCACGGGCCCCGGCCGGCCGCGGTGAACGCGGCCGCCCGCACCGTGTACGCCCGGTTCGGCTGGAGCCGGCCGGTGATGTTGCAGGCGTAGCTCGTCCCGTTGACCGTCGCCTCCTGCAGCAGCGTGCCGTTGCGCTCGTCGCGCACCTGCACCCGGTACGCCCACGCCTGCCAGGCGCCGCGCCCCTTCACGCCGAGCAGGTACGGCACGTCCCACGACACCTTCAGCTTGTCGGTGGAGGCGAGCGCCTGCAGGTTGCGCGGCGGGTTCACCGGCACCGGGACCGGCTGCTCCGCCGTCAGGTTGACGCTGATGCTGAAGTACGTGTTGTTCGCCGCGATCGGGAACGCGTTGTGGAAGTAGCTGTCGAACTGGCTGTGGTACTCCTCGGAGAACACCTCCGTGCCGGTCGTCCAGTAGAACAGGCCGTTCGCGCGCGCCAGCGACTTGACGCGCTCGAACCGCGGCTGCTGCGTGTTGTTCCGCACGTCCTCGACGCGCTTGCCGTCGAGCGAGACCGCCAGCACCGTGTTGTTGCCCTGGTCCGCCAGCAGCACCTGGAAGTTGGCGTGGTCGAGCGTGAACGCGCCGAGATCGCGCTCGCGCACCACGTGCAGCGGCCGGATCTCGTGCCGGACGCCGTTCGAGATGTCGCCGAGGTCGAGCCGGAAGAGGCCGGCGTCCGGGCCGGTGCCGCCGACCACCCAGAACAGGTAGCCGTTGTACGGGTCGACCGCGAAGTGGTCCGGCCGGCGCTGGAGGCCCGCGATCGCGACCGTCAGGTGGCCGCCGCCGAAGTCGCAGTACGCGATCTGCCAGAGGCGCGTCGGGCGCGCCTGCCCCAGCACGTACAGGTGCTCGTTCAGCCAGTCGACGGACAGCAGCGTCGGCCGGAAGTTGTTGGCGGCGTCCGGCGTCAGGATGGGGACGCGGGCCTGCTCTGCGTCGGGCCGGGACGGCGCCCGGTAGATGTAGCCGGCGTCGTCCGACACGAACAGCAGGCCGCGCCGGATGTGCGTGGCCGTGCCGCAGATCTTGCGCTCCGCGCTGGTGTACACGCTGGTCGGCGGATCGGAGAACAGCGTCAGCGAGCTCTGGGCGAGGATCGAGCGCTCGGCACCGAGGATGAGCGTCGGCTGCTGGGTCTCCTCGTGGCCGGTCGGCTTCGGCGGGGTCGCGACGAGCGCGATCGAGGCCGGTCCCTCACCGGCCGGGTTGCTCATCGCCACCGACACCGAGTAGTTGCGCTCCGGTTCCAGCTTCTCGAACATGTAGTAGCGCGAGCTGTTCGACTCCGGTATCTCCTGCGGACGGTGGGGGGATTCATCGAAACGGCCATTAGTGACGCCGGTCTCAGTTATGCTGAAGAGGGCATGCTGCTAGAGGCATTCACTCCACACAACACAGTGCAACAACACAGAGTTAGAAACATGAACAAGCAGTTTGAACAAAGAAGCGTGTTAGTAAGACAGTGTGAGATGAGCTAGATGTCTGTTGAAACCAAGATGCGATAGTAGATAGGAGGCATAGAAGCACACTAGAAAGCAAAGCAATAAGTCAAGCCAAGTTAAAGCCCCCCTCAAAACCGTCGCCCAAACATAGTACGTCAAGTTTGGGCGACCGTCGCGTCAAACCCCCAAAACCACCTTGAGTGCGCTGTAGCCGATCGGGTGGAGGTCCTTGATCTGCAGCACGTACGACAGCACGGGCCCGTTCGGGAAGGGGCCCGGCTCCCACGAGATGGAGATGCGCGAGTGGTCGACGGCGACGGCGCGCACGATCGTCGGCTCCGACGTGGGCACGCCGGACGGCAGCGTGCTGATGATGACGCTCTGCTCGGACGTGAGCACCTGGTCGTGGTGCGGCGACAGCAGCAGCGCGACGCGAAACTGAAAAGGATTAGAGCGGTTAGGAAGCGGTAGGTAGCTGGCGGGAGTCCGGTCACGCCCTACCCGGTACTTGGTGTACGGCTGCAGGTTGTCGACGCGCACGGTCGAGCTGTCGCCCATGCTCTGGTTGCGGTAGTACTTCCAGTCGCCGGCGACCTCCTCGTAGCGCCACTGGACGAGGTAGCTGCGCGGGCCCCGGTTCCGGTGGCGGGCGAGCCGCACCAGCCGCTCCGGCACCTCCCACTCCAGCGCGAGCGCGGTCGCGGTCAGGCTGTCCGCGACCAGGGCCGGTGCGTGCGGCGTCCCGATCTCCGTCTTCAGCCACCGGAAGTAGCGGTTCAGGCCGTCGTTGCAGCCGGCGATGCACGACCACTCGCGGGTCTCCAGCAGCTCCTGGTCGCTGACGTTCTGTTGGCGGGCGGGTGTTAGGGAGAGTTAGTAGTGCGAGCGATAGCCTGTCGGGAGGCAGCTACTTACGCACGCCTGCTGACAGCTGGACTCCAGTGCAAGCTCCCACTGCCGGCAGCCAATCGTACACTGCAACGGGACGGACGGTCAAAGCGGGTGCGACGAGCGAGAGAGAGAGAGGAGGGCGAAGAGCACGAGGAACACGGGGGCTCAATAATCTCGCAAACGTTAATAGATTTAATGGGCTGCCTGTGTGGAGGGGGGAGGATGACCCAAGCTAAACTCAAGCCGGAAAGCGCGGGCGGACTGGACTCTGCCGTTGATTTCGGTCCACATTGTGATTTGGCCGGCCTGGGCTGCGGGAGCTGTCCGGGAGCGAGGTGTGTTCACGACGCTTTGGACACTACCAGCCCCAGTATCTTCGCACGATGTGCCAATCGGATGCGTGTGGATATACCGCGATCGAGCGCTTGATTAGCACAGACGGGCACGATGGGCGCGTGCTGCAGAGCGCAGTTGTCAAAAAAAGCGAATCTGATTTATAGGCTCGGGAGGGCATTCCAAACAATGGACGTACAACGTACTGGAGATCGTAGTTCATAAAGCCCTACTAGAGAGTGGCCTGGCACTATAAGCAAGAGACATCGTGAGGTATTCCCGAAAAGTTGTACTACGAATACTTTAACTTTCGGAGGCCTAAATGGGATTTGAAGCCCCTATACTCCTACTAGTTAAGTATCATTAAGTGCAGCGCCTGGGTCGTACCGTAAGCCGTACACAGGAACGTTTAAAAAACAATAAATAAATAAAAGTGATGACACGCGTACGATTTCTTCCCATCCCAGTGTGGCGTCGGATGTCGTGACTTGAGATGCGAGTCGCACGATAAGATGAGCGCGCTGCGGCGTCCGAAAGCGTCAGCGACCTCGGAAGATCCACCGCCCGGATCGCCCAAACACGCTTCCGCCGGACGCATCGCTCCGGCACCGGATCGGACGACCTTTCGACCCAGGACCGAAGGCTTTTGTGCGCCGTACCGCACGGGAAGTGATTTCTCGCCGCCTTTCGGCGGGATGCGTACGCCGTTTGCTGTGCGCGGCGCAACCCGTTCGTCCACAGTCGTCCACAGTGTGTCTTGCGTGGAGTGGTGCGTGCGGCTGTGTGCCCGGCTATTGCTGGCTCTTTAATGATCGCTCATAAAGCCGGCCGTTAATAAAGGCAATAATTGTAAAACATTAAAACATGCTCCGCAAGTCGCGCCGCCACGCTCCACGTCTCGGAGATTAAACAGTCGAGGAAGGTCGCCAGTTGGACAGCGGGTTCCAGCGGGAGCAACACTCCCAACAGATCCGTAAGCAATCGGGAGAGAGAGAGAGAGAGAGAGCGCGTGAGGGAGCGAGAGAGAGAGAGAAAGAGAGCACAACTGAAACTGACACGCAACCGCGAAACGCATAATAAGCGCGAAAATATACAAAACAATCGCAGGAAGTGCATCGTTAGCGCTGAGGAATACGCGTCGAGAGCGCGCGTGCACACCACCAGCGGCCCGTGGAGTGGCCCGCTGCTGCATCTACTCGCTGTCAATTGATTTGTGGGTACGTCCGATTGCAGGAGGTCGTCCAGAAAACGCCGGACGACACAGCTAATCTGTCAGCAGGGTCACGGCGCAAGAAACAGGGTAGACGGTAGCGCGGCAAGAACCCGAGCGTCACCCAGCGCAGCAGAGCGGGCTGGAGCCGCTCCGTTGACAGCTGATTCGCAGCCGGGCACCACGTGGGAACCAAAACTTGCTCGTTACGTTACGCTGCGAGCGAGTGGAATCGATATACTTCTAATCGGCCACATGTTGCACACGACTGCAGGGGTTGCTGATGTGGTGACGTTGGGGGAATGTCACGAGATGTTCATCCGGAGTGGAGGTACGGTAGCTAACGCCGAAACGAAACAGTCTCCGATGAGTGATTCACGATTTGGAGATGTTTCTGTTTCAGGCACTGCTGTTAGAGGTTATTCGTGAGTCTAGATGATTTGCAAGTGCTTTACACAGCACAGGTTGTGGGTTGGTATCTCAACTTGAACGTCTAAAGTCAGATCAAGTAATGCCAGAAATGCCAGGCATCGACCTAAACTACCAAAAAACAACGAACACGAACTTCTCAGACACTCTGACCAGCCCGGGTGTCGACGAGTAAGCAAGAGCGTCTTCAATCATCTGGTGGGGAAAAAAGCCCTGCACTATTGGATGTTTATCTGCCGGAGGCATCGGTGACACGGTGGTGTCAAAAAGGGCGCTCGCCTAGCTCAAACATTTGTCAAGTAGTCGGCGTCACCAGTGTGGTGGGAACCGAAAACCGGCCCAACGGTGCCGCCACCGCCCGAGAGACCAAGAGATCAAGCGATATGCGTATCGGCTTTCGGACGTTTCGCCGCGGTATCGGCGTCGGGTGCGATGTTCGCAAGCGTTCAAAACGGTAGCAACGCTTCTGCTTGTTGCTGTTCAGTTAGTGAGCTTATAGACGTGTATAACGTATGCATTAAAAAAAGCGATTTTTTTTTCAAACGTATAATAACAAAAAGGTCAAGATACTTTCACAAACCTTATTACATTTTTTTCTATATTATGTTTAGTATTGTACAAAAATATGTCTACTCCCTTCCGGGCCACCTGGTGGCAGTTGGCCGGGACTTTGGCCATAGGTGTCAAAACAAAGTTTTTTTTCATTATCTTCACTTCCAAGGTCACCTTTTTCGTCAATTCATCCCCGGTTTTGGCCACGAAACGATTTGAATATATTCTCCTCGTCAAATTTGTCCTAAAAATCTCGATCGGGCAGAGCTGGTGCATGTTGAGCGCCACCGGAATGCCCAACTGCTCCATTTCTTCCAGCGCTCGCTTCGAGGAGTGGGACCAAGCCGTCATCTTCCTGATATTTGTCATGAAGTAATGAACTTCTGGAAGGCACTTCGTACTATAAATCTCACCGCTCAATGCCAGCCACGATGAAAAGAAGACGGGACGTGACATCTCCTTTTCGCTGATTGTGGAGCCGCAGAAACACCTTCCTCGGGAACTTCGTATGGCCAGAACGAAGGCTTCCTTCAGATGGACTTTTGCTCCCCCAGAAGTGCCAGAATCTTTCGAATCGAGCTAAATATTTGCCCGATCGTATCCGGCCAATACGAAGTGCGTCACAATGGCCGACTTTGTTAGGCACGCATTGAGCTGGGTACGAACAAACCATATAAAGGAGTTCTTTCACTGTTTTCTCCATAGCTAATGTAAATGAAGTGATAGAGGCTCCAAACTTTGACAGTATGTTGTCAACAAGTATACATTGAAAACTGACTGGTTGATCGACCACTGGGTGACAGGGAAATCTCATGAAAAAATCGAAACATTTTGTCGTTTTTTATAACGCATACGTCACTTGGCTCGGGAGTTGATTACTACACTCTGCACCTATCGGAGCCACTAAAAATCAACGCATCGCATCTCGCGCAGCGATCACGCATGATGTAATTAGGCGATGATCTCACCTGGGTTGGGGTCGTCGCCAAACATTGCCGCGTTGAAACTCAATTCAATACCAAATACAGCCACTTGTGGCCAGATGTGTGCTCCGGAACTATTCCAGCGCGTTTAGGCAAGTGCCTGTGTTGCTCCCTTTTTCAAGCTAGGCCATTGTGGCCATTTTACGAACCCAGCATCTGCCCGGCACGTGGTCCAGACATCCCATGGTCGCAGCCGTTCGCTGCGACCCAATAAAACAACAAAAAAAGGGTGGATAATTTGGAGCAAATAGGTTCCGGGGCTCCTAGTTTTATCATCATCAGTGCGTGCCTGTGGCATACCGTGAAACTTGCGTCACTTGCGCCTTGTGGCGCACGCATAGAGGCACCGGAACGCGCGAAAACAGATGGGTTTGTTGCTGAAAAAGGGTTCGGAACGTGTGTAGAAGTACAAACGTGACAAAAATTTCCGAAACCAATTAGCCCAGCAAACTGTTCCGGTGTGACGTAAGACCGATATTGAAATAGCGAGCTGAATGTTTGATTATGGCGCAGTATATTCTAGGTTTCGCATCAGCTCCAATTGGAGGATTCTAAATGAGATATCAACAAAAACTGGAAGAGTTCATCAATGATCCAGCTGCTTGCAATACAATATTTTCCACTAGAAGAAAGATGTCGGAACAAGTACAGTCACAAAGAACCGGAAACCTAAATCTCTCTCTAATCCCAGGACGCAGTCTTAGCCAAAGATTTAGATATTCACGATCGTCACCGTGGGCAGGGATTTATTTCAAAAATAAGTGAGCTGCTGCTACATTCCATCGTGTCAAAAATTTTACGTCGTTTGGCCCACTTCCCGAGGAGAAGCTTGCAAAACTTTGAATTAAAGGCTTAAACACACTCGCGCGTCGTAAACTCGTATTGCCCTTAAGGCCGTGTTTATTTTAAAATGCCGCACTTAAAAGTTGGTCTTTGATCGTCCTTAAATCTGTACTTGAGCCAATCCGCCAAGTCGCTGGCTAGCTTCGTGCCAAAGGGGTGCCAATGGATTTGCCATGCCGCGTGCAGCCCTTCGGGACACCTCCAGTGCGTGTAATGCAGCATTTATTCGCCTCAAAACAAAGCCATTCGTTGATCCGCTCGAATAGAGCGCCGCACCAAACGCTCGCAGCTTTCATCCCGGCGTAATTGAGCGTAATTAAAGAAAGCCATCAAACTATTACGAGCGTGCGAGCATAAACAAAACCGCGGCGTGTGCATTCCGCATCCGAAATGCACCTCGGCTGCAGGATGAGTAATTTTTCGACGACGTCCATGACGACGACGACGACAAGAATTACGCAGCGGCGAATGCAGCAGAATGCACTTCGATTTCAAAACCCACAGCTGGCCGCGAACGGACGGTTCTTCGCTTTAATGGCTCTTCGGGCGAACGGGGAAACATTTTTCGAAAAGACACCCGCGGACGGACATTTTATGGGTGCGCTTCCCGGCGGCGGAGATTAATTCCACGCCGCGGGTGTGATTTACTTTTGGGTTATTTATTCGCGGCAAAGCTAAACATCCGGCGGCACGTGGAGCATCCGCACCCGTTTATTGCCTTTACAGCCCGAAGGAATGCGCAGAATTGCAGTTCCGGAGAAACGAGGTGCAAAAACTGTTGGCAACAGCCAACGACGGCATTCCGCATTCAGGAACGCATGCCAGCCTCATTACTCATACCTTATCCAAAGTGGATAACGAGTGTTCTCTATCGGTGCGACATGCACGAAAACAGCGCAATAGACGGTGGACAATTGCAGCTTTGTTCTTGGGCGTTTCACGAAGAAGCGAACAAACGTGTGCGAACACGTGTACCAGGTGATATCAGGGGCACCTCTGTGCAAAATTGTGCCATGAATGCCAATGCCATTATCTAGCCTAGCCAGTACTATTCCACGCTGATGACTTCGCAATGTGTGCTCCAACGTTTCAAACTGCGCATTTGCTTTGACGTGGAACTTTGATTACGTGAGATTACACCCACTGCAAATGATACTGTTTTATGCACCGAGCTAGACAAGGATACAGGTACTCTACAAGATTCTGTAGAATGTTTAACCCGACATTTCGATGCTGTTGTTTCCAATTTCCCAATTTCCAATTTCCAAGGTTATCTGGTGAAAGTCTAGAGTAGAAGAAGAGGCTTCTGTTGCAGATCAACTCGTGAGCTACGTGAATACCTTACTGCAAAGCCGATAGACATAATTTGTGGTTGGAAATCAGCTGGAAAAAATATACTGTTAAGCTATCTACATTTGATAAGTGATTGGGCCAAATAAGCTTAGTTAATTAATAAGCAAACGACGACGACCACAACAGCGCGGCAGGCAGCTTCTGCTTTGTTAACTTCGTGCACCAGAAACCTGCTGAAAAGCTACCATCCAGCGCACAACGAACGTCCGGATCCGGATTATTAACACTGATGGTCAAACGTGGTGTCTGTTAACACTTTTGCAGCATTGTGCTTCTGTTGCTCGAAAGTGACAGTTGATTTTTTTGACATGTTTTTTAGTGGATGTAAACATATTCCAAAGTCAACGACAATTTCAAGAATATTGCTGAAATGATTTGAAATATAAGACCGCTTGCTTATAGTTGCAAAAGTGCCAATCGACACTAGATTTGACCGGTAGGGTTAATTGTTAAGGGCTGCATGCTTTCCCCCTGTTTTTTTGTCTTGCTTTCTCTACTGCATTCTTCACCACGGAAGCACGCCTGACTTAGCTCAGCTAACAGGAGGGGAGCGAAGGTGCGCAACCAGTATGACGAGCCCTGTAAACCAATGTCGATGAATTTCCGTTGCAACGCTTTCGGGATGCGCTCTCCTCACTCCAATTAATGAGCTAATGACAAAAAAAAAACAAGCTAACCTGTGATGGAATGACGACAAGTACAACACCGGCGTGCAGACACGAGACAGCGAGCGAGAGAGAGAGACGAACAGGACGAACACAAATACGAAGAACGACAAGAACGAACGAACAGCAACCTGCTGCGTGCGTACTTACCTGCTTGATGTAGCAGTCGCTTCCACAGCTGGCGTCGATGTCCGTGAAGCTCGTTTGGTTCTGCCACACGATGCGAAGAAGCGAGGGCGAAAAGAGGTGAAAACAGACACAGATTAGAACAGCCGTGAACAAGTGGCGCCGCCCTGGAAGAACACGTTCGGGGACGACGTCACACCGAGCGTCACGTGCAGAGGCGCCCGAAGATCGTCAAGTGTGTCAACCAGAACTTTGGCTGCCTTCCTGTCAGCGGGTGGGCCGGCCTGCGAATCCGGGTACGGGTTGCTGCTGTTTTGCTCCGAGGCAGCAATTGTTCGCCGACGAGCCCTTGCTGGACATTCCCAACTCGAAGGCCGTTTGTTTACACAAACAAAGCGCTGCCTGCACACGGCCCCTGTGTGCCGTGGCGCCTAGACAACCCGTGCTTAGACACCCGCGCGTTCGGGTTAGTGCGTTTTTGTTGTTGTTGTTCACTATCCCTGCGCCCAAGTGTGTTGTTTGAGATCTGTTTATTTTTCAATACACAACATGCAAGTGCATCGTGGTTTGTGTCAACAGACTCCAGGATCTGGTAGCCTCCGACGCCGACACTATCAACACAAACCGGCGGCGCTGAGGATCGTTTGTTTACGCATGCGAACAATGCATTCCGAGTTCGGAACCGTACTGGGACACCTGATCATGTTTGTTTGTTTGTTTATGGATTGTAAACGTAAGTGTATAGCCCCTTGAGGACCTAGCCAACAGCTGTAGTCTAAATAAGCTTGTTCGCAGAGACGTAGTATCCTGGCAGAAGTAGTAATGTCTACCTAACAGGTCGGCAGGGTCTATTTCGTTTGCAAGCAGTTTAGCAACAAATACACTCGGCCGCTATTTGAGGCCTGCACTCCAATTACTGTCTGCCTATCATTGAACCGCGTGTATGGTCAGGAGCGTTCTGCCTTTGTCCGAATCATTGAGCATTGCCATTGAATTGTATTCAACGGTACACTATAGACGAACGACAAACAGACGGGACTTGAGCCTGTGGAACCTCAACTTGCTATCTAGTTCGCGAGTAACATAGAAACGATTCAGTTTAGATCTCGAACAGACGACTTGGAGGCTCCCAAAGTATACATACAACCGAACCGCTTTGGAACAACGAAATGATAGTGTTCCAGCCATTGCTAACTACGGCGCAAACGGCTTCATACAGTAGCTGGAACCAGCGATGCAACAAACGCACGACGGACGTGTCCATAATATCTTGCCTCGGTTGCTCCAGCGCTGGAACCAGAGAGGGGGCGCAATTGAAAATGGTAAAAGTGCACTCTTTCGTGACGGACCGTGGGCTGCCCGATGCTGGCTGCTGCACTTGCACGGCGGTGGCGATCACCATTCATTAAACCACCGGAAACCCGGTGCCGGGCTTCCGGAGGTGATGTCCATGCCTCCCCCCAAAGCCAGTTTGTTGTCAACTCATGTCCACAACGCCGTGCTCCGTTTTCTGGCTCTTGCTGTTGCTGTTTCTGCTCCGTTCCCTCCGCGCGTTCCTAGCGTCGGCTCGGCGAGTCATTAATACAAATTGAGGAAAATCTCCCGGGTTCTTCAAACAACACCAACAAAAAAGTGATGTTGCGAGATGGGATGAGATAGTCGGCGAGAGGGGAAGTGAATCCGCCACCCCTGCTCCGTGTCCTTTGCCCGATCCTTTCGCTCGGGAAGCCCTCGCTGTGGTTGTGGCTTGAAATTTGATCTGGCCAGCCACCGATGGACACCAACAACAGCGAAAGAGAGACCTCCACTTGACCGCCCGTTCGGGATCCTTGCCGGACGTGGACGGGCGTTCAAAATCCCAGCGCACCAGTCGACGGCAGCGGGTGCGGAAGACACTGCAACAAATGCGACCCTTCCGTAAGTCCGCACTCCGCGTGAGGTCAGAACCAAGCACGCGCGTTGGAACGACTCCAAAGCGCAATGAGAAAACATACAACAGAGGAGACAAACAAACAAAAAAAACGACAAAAACACGCTCTCCTCTCAAGTACAGGGTGGAGAAGAGGGGTTTTGGGCCAGATTATATTATTCCATATTCTTTGTTTCTGTTTTCATTCGAGCGCTCGTCTTTCTGCCGCTTCCTCACACGTTCGGGTGCGTCGCTACTCCAGGTTTCAATTTATTATTATTGCTGTCCGTGCGTGGTCAATTCATCACCGTGCCGGGACTGGGAGGGGGAAGTTTTCAGCATGTAGGCTTCGTTCCGGATTGAAGGCACTGGCACTGGCCAGAAAGCCGGAAGTCAACCGGATGGACCGTGTGACAGCTGGAACGACATTGGAACGAAAGACACATCTGCGTCCAATTTAAGTTCATCGCAACCGTGCGAGTGCTGTCAACGAAAACAAAATCTGTGCCAGTGTCCCAAATGGGCTTTCGGTTGGCCTGCTGGTCGATACCTGCGGACAAGCTACCTTCAAGATCGACAAGAGTCCCCTTAAAGCTTACGTTCAGGTTTAGTGCTCCACATTCAATCTAACTCAATGTGCCAGAAGCCTTACTCACACAGCCAAAACAAGATTTCTGTTCGCACTTTGCTCTGGGTTACCCCATATAGTGAGAGCAGACAAAAGACCGACCGAGCGCACGTAATGAGAGTGGACACTGGCGATGAACCAAGCGAACGCCACAGCACAGCAGCGGCAGCAACAGAAAGGGAAAAAAGAGACATACACACACAAAAAAATGGGGGACAACAGAAGGCGAACTAAATTCAGCATGGAAAAGCTTCACACCGTCTGCCGTCTCTTTCGAACCGAGCGTGCGCTCCGAGTTCTGCTGGAGAGTGCGCCCAGAGGCGCGTTATAAATTCTAATTGAGGCTCCCTAAACTAAACCTTCCGGTCTGGGGTGGACCCGCACGGTACGTTCGGATGTTGCACTTTTGTGCCGCGCACAACCACATGGAGGTGCACATGGAGGAGTTGCCGCTGGACCCAGGCTCTGGCAGGGTTTTTTTTTTTGCTGTTGCCGCCGTTTTCCAAACCGTCTCCGGCATTTCGTCTGTCAGCCACCGGGAGGCCCGATCGCTTGTCAAAAAAAAAAATGGAATGTTCGGCGTGCGTACGTAAACGAGGGACCGAACAAACTGCAACAACTTCAAATTCCGGACTGTGCGCGAATACAACCGTACCGCGTTCTCGGACTGTTATATCTGACCTGTATTTAGAAACGGCGACGAAACCGCGCGCAGGAACAGTTCCAACCAAAGAAAACCACAAAAAAACACCATAACAAAATGTCACTAAGATAACCCACGATAGCACCCGGTTTCATAGTTGCGAATTCTGTTTGCGGATTATTATTGTTCCGCCACTTCGCGCGTCGTTTCTTCTTTGTTTTCTTCGTGGCTTCATTGTGCGCGTGAAATTTTTGCACCACACAGATCTTGCGTCACAGCGTGTGCAGTAATTAGGAGCAACAGCAGCAGCAGCAGCAGCAGTTGCGGAGGTGACAAACGTGCCGAAGCAAGTCAAGAACGTAACGACACAGTTTATGCATTTTTACGCGAATTTTTACGCCATTCTGTATCGGGTGGATTTTTGTGTTGGTGTGTGGCTTTTTTTCGGATTTTGTTTTGCTTCGTTTTCAATTCTTAATCGCATTTTTTCTCTCTCTCTCTCCCTCTCTCGCTATCTGTCAGCAATGAAAGAGGAAAGAGGTGTGACATTCGAACCTGCCGTTTGGCCTATTATTTATAGATTAAAACGCGGCCCGAACGGATAAAAATGATGGCCTGCAATGAGCCCCGAGAAACGGATGACCCGGCGTGCGACCGGCATTTGCGGCTTATCTCCATTGCAGTGCCCGAACTAGACCACGCGCTGCGAAGGAATGCGAATGTGAGGGAAGGAAAGCGGATGTTTTTTTTTTGTTAGTATTTGTCGCATGTCGATGCCGTTGACAACACGCCGCCTTGTGTGGGTGACGAGGGACGACACGGTCGGGCAGGTGAGCGCAGTGTCATTGGCTTCTAACCTCAACCTCAAGCTTGGATCGGTTACGATTTAGTATTGGCCCTGCCACAATGGGCATTTCTGAGCAAGTGTTGGGATTAGATCTGTTGGATCATCTTTTAGAGAACTTATTCAACTACATTCCTGGACGATTGCAGGCAAAAGGAGGCCCTGGGTTCCAGGTTGCTATGGTTGCAATGGCACAGAAAGTTATTCGATTGAAGGCGGTGATTCGATCCCAAGTTTGACACCGCCTAGCTCAAGATCCAGTATTCTGATCCGGATTTGTCAAGCCAGGATTCTCAAATTCTCTCAAGAATCATCAACCATTCAAGTTCCTACCATGCATTCAAGTTTGATCTCCTGCTATCAACTTGCTGCTTTGGGTCATTTGATTTACGAAATCATCCCTCGCCGACTGTGCCGTAGCGTGCCGCGTCTAATTGCTTGCCGCGGTGGAGACGGCTACGGGTCGAAAGGGGAATGAAAAAATGAAATAGGACCCGTCAGGAAATGCGAACGTATTTTTAGGCCCCACACTCTCGGGCCCGCCCGGCGTGTGTGATAACTGTCACGGATAAATCAACGCAGCGGAGGATGTGGTTTGCTGGCCGGGCGAAATCCTGACAGCGATACTCCTGAGAATGCTGCTGCTCGCAATTCCGGTTGTTGCGGTCGTTACACCGGGGGTCCGGGGGTCCGACCCAGGCGCGATAAACTATTGCACCACGAGGCGAGTCTTCGCGCCTGTGGCCGGTAATTGAAAAACGAAACCCGGCGACAGTCATAAAACAAAA
The DNA here is from genome assembly GCA_000349145.1 of Anopheles dirus. Classification (NCBI taxonomy): domain Eukaryota; kingdom Metazoa; phylum Arthropoda; class Insecta; order Diptera; family Culicidae; genus Anopheles; species Anopheles dirus. The sequence continues at coordinate 3,033,813 of KB672491.1, read as the reverse complement.
CAAAAAAAAACAACAAAAACGCTGGTTTTGGGGTGCGTCGCGCGATAGACACTAGACACAACATACAGGAAGCACGCAAGTTCTGCGCATGGGTGGTCTAGGTCGTAAAGATTTGCTCATTGTTAGTTTTTTTGAAATGAACACTCGGTGGTGACGGCGTCTTCTCGATTTTGGAAGGGGCTATATTTCACAAAACTAGACGACCCATCGAGAGTTCCTGACGCCTCTTTTGGGTCATGTCCGGGCTTTCGCCAGGGCAACAGTGGCGACGCTTGCAAGCGCCCGGGACATCGGACATCGCGTTGCTCTGTGTGGCCAAATGCTGGATGTACCCCCCGATTCTGACAACAGTGTTTGATTGAGATTTCCGTGAACTCAATTTGCAACTTCTTCTCGCCGGCGTTCTCCCCCGGGCCCCCCCCGGCATGCGGCATGTTTGTGTGTGTGTCCTTCAATGATGAGGCACTCGGGCCAGCGCTCGCTCGCTCTCCCTGGCGCGCTCATCTCATGCATCTCTAATCCACTGTGTTCAAAATTCACCCGACTAGAATGCGACGCACGGTCAACGTGGCATTCTGCGCTGGCTGTGAACTGTTGTCCCCTGCCCCCTCCTCTCCCACAATCCGAGCTCGATCGGTCGTTCTTTTGTGCACACCAACACTCGCACGTATCTATTCAGCTCGCTCCCGGTGCGATCATCCGCTGGCCTTTTCGTGCCGGCTGTCAAACCCCGACCACAGACAGCCGGGAGACCTGCAATGGTGTGTGCTCCAGTATGCAAAATGTGTGGCTGTGTGCACACGTAGCTGCTCTCGATGGTTGTGTGCGCCGCTAGCGCACACACCAGCGTCCACCGTTCTCCATTCTCCAGCGGAGGCACGGCTGTGCTCTCGTGCGATCTTACCCAATTGTCATTACAATAACAAAACCCGCACCGCACGCGGGACGTGTGAGAGGTCGGACGGTGTTCGGGCTCTAACACTTCGTTTTGCATTTTTTTTTTGGTTGCCTCTCTTCCAGCTGTGGTTTGGAGCGGCTGGCGAGTGTGAGTGGTTTGTTTAGATTACCGTTCCACCGTGACGCCTCCGCGCCGGTGTTGTCAACGTCGGGAACCGAAGTCACGGGCCTGTACGCACGACCGGGCGCCCAGCGTAGCGCCAAAAAGACCACCGACCGAGGAGACGCTTCGGACGCTTGATGGAAGAGTGCGCGCCTGCCACTGACAGCTTGGCTGACAAGCGTCCCGGTGAACCGTGCTGATGCCCGGCGGCCTCCCCGAAACTCTGATAGCGGCCGCCTGGAGCTGCTCGCGAACGGAGGCCGACGGCAATATCCCCGGGTCCGGAATATCGATATAGGGAGCGCACCCGCTTGCAGCATCCAACACCGGACCGGAATCACGACGCGCAGCCTGACTTGACAACTTGAAGGGGTTGCGTAGGTCATCGCGCGAGTCATGCGCAGATAGTGCGCGGCTACGCTCGCAACCGCGCATCCCGAGCGAGGTATGTTCAAACCCCCGTCCAGTAAAGCGTCGATAAGGCGTACGCTAAGCAACCAATTACGGTCGGTGTCCCTATCGCTGCCAACGAGACGTGTATAATGAACCTCCCCGAACCGTTGGGACGGTGGATCGGCTGCGGTAGCATCTTCGGGCAAGGATAGCCGGCGCAATGGGTGCGAGGAGCCAGGGCAGGGTACGAACCCAAACGCCTGCTACAGCGATAGGCGATGGCTCGAATTCCTGCTTTACGATGTGTGTGTCTGTCTTTTTTTTTCGCTCTGCTTCCTGCTGTTCAGGGCCAATGTTGCGCTCGCAGCTCGGACTTTCCACCGTACACACGCGCCGTCTACACGCTGTAATGGATGTCCGAGAGCCATAACTCACAGGAGCGATCGGCAACCCATCAGAAGCTTGGTTCTAGGTAGTTGACGGCGCTGGAGCTACCTTAACCGAAAGCGATCGGTGACGATCGCTCGCCTACCAACACCCTAAAGCACTCGGCAACACTGCTCCCTAACCTCATTACATCGCAAACCGTCCGTGCCGGTCCGCCCAACCCTTCGGTACACGTCACGCGCCGCAACGTTGCAGTGACGAACGAAACGAACGTATGTAACAAAAAAAAAACAGCAGCCAACCACGAAAAAAAAAGAACCCAGCACAATGATTAAATAACTGCCGGATGTAGGCTTCCTGTTTTCGGGGTGGACCACCGACCGAACTTTCCCCACGCGATCCCGCCGTGCACAAATCCACCGTTGCGCGGCTCCGTTCGTCGCTTTTCTCGCGGCGATCGTTTTTCCCTGCGCCACCGTCGCGCATTTGTCGCAATTTTGTTATTCATGCACATTTCGGTGCGTTCCCTCCTGCGCTCGCAATTGACGACTCGGGGGCAGCAGTAGTACGCTTGCTACCCCTAGCGTTCCGACGCGGAGCTTTGAGCTCTCCAGTCAGACCCGAGCAGGAGGTGCAACAGGTGGCCGGGATGTGTGCATTCCGTCGGACGTCTTCGACACCGGAGCGGCTGTCGAAAAGCGAACTCAAAGTTTGTAGCTGCGCCGTTTATGACTCTGCTGCAGTCGGTGCCACCGGAGCAACCTCCTGCTGCGCAGCAGGAACCACCGGCAACCGGCAGTTTAGGCAAATTAGGCACATTCGCTACGGTACCGTGCAGGGATAGGGAGAAGCAATAAAACGCTCTTCCACCAGAATCGATGTTGCGCCTACGTGTGGGCTTCCGCAAGCCTTCCTCAAGTGTCAATATAGCTCCTCTCGCTCTCTCTCTCTTTCTCTACGCGCCACATGTGTTGCAGGCACACACACGCAGGTCGTAAAGAACGCCCGGTGACACCTCGGTACCCGTGTCACACGCAACAACAACAACAGCAAAAAAACGCTCTGTCCTCTGACGGCTCCGGAGTTGCGCAACGCCGCACACGTGGATACGGAGCAGACGAGCGGGAGAAGAAGCCGAGCCGTAACGGCTGCCCTGGGCTCGATTAGCAATCGCTCAGCAGCCGGCTATCAGCACCGGCAGCAGCCGCACGAAACAAACAACCTGATAGAGGCCCGAGAGAGAGAGAGAGAGAGGGAGAGAAGAAGACGCTCTGATATGTTTTTCCGACGAGCCGCTACCGATCGGACCGTTTTTGACGCTGCGAGCGGTTCGTTCGCGTGATTTGAGAGTCAAAATCGAACGCTGGCCTCCGGTGGCCCTGCCAGGTCGATCGCCCTCCATCTCGTTTCCATCTACTTGAGCCATGGCGCGTAACGTGATCGCGGACACCGCGGTGTTCTTGTTTGTCTTCCCTCGACTTCGGGTTCTGCTGCCGTTCTATCTGCCTCTACTTGTGGGCTATCTTCCCCGGGGCTTCTTCGTGGAACCAGCGTCACTGAATTGTTTTGATTCCTCCTTACTGGATCACTTTGTATGTGTTTTTTGATGTTGTTGTTGTTGTTGTTGCGTTTTACAGCTCTATGTCTTGCGCTGTTCGGCTGATTAGGGACGGTACACGGTGCCCGGGTGCTACTAAGCGCTATTGACAGCGCACACTATCTAATCACGCGCCCCGGCGCGGATGGATTAGTGTATTTCGGGCTCGGGCACAGTATCTCCGGACCTGGGGATTCAGAAGATGCTCCCGAGTGCGTGAGACACCCGTGCGAGGAGTTTGCATTATCTGCTGCCTCAAGGCGTATCAACGATCGACTAAATTTAAATACAAGTGCCGCTGGTGTAATGGCGGCATTAAAGGAAGCGGAATTGAATGGAATTCCGCACCGTCGAACGCACGTCAACACCGAAATAGGACCGGCTTCGGCCGGAACCGGCGAGTGGAAGTAGTCGAGCATGTGTTCGGTGCACTAGAATGCGCGAAAAATCGGACGGGCGTAGTGCCGGAGACGGCTTTTCCACCCGATCGAATGTGAAGGGTTTTACGACTATCGGGAGGGAGCAAGCGTCATAAAATGCAACCGAAATTTATGTGACCCAGCACTCGTAAACCTCGTAAAAGCGCGTGACAAAACCAAACAGGGAGTGCGGCATCGGATGAGGTCATCGCGCACCTACGAAAGATCGATTTGGCGACGAGGATGGAATGGGCAGAACTGGAGTTTGCCGCAATTAGGCGGTGACAAAGTGCTACCACCTGAAAACCGACAGGAGCAAGTTGACAGATGTTTGGACGGGTGTAGTGTCTTGAGGCTACTCTAGTTTATGGTTCCGGAAGATCGAAAAGTGCACGTGCTTCGCTAGGTACAACGCACAAGGCAACTGCAATCTACGCATCAACTCTTTCAAACGTTAGAGGTTAGAAAACGTTTCTTGCTCTGAGTTCTAGTTTTCCACTTCCTTCCTTCTCTCCATTTGCATTAAACTGATGCAATTTACGTACCGTTTCGATAAAAAAAATAATGGAATTATTTGCTGTAGATCTTGGACCATTGTTAGTACAAGGAGTAGCTGGCAAAGGCAAAGGCGATGACGGCATAAACACGGACCGATAGCGTTCTGATCCGATCGGTTTAATGTGACCAAGGAGACGGGCTTGCCTGTTTTCTCTTCTACACATGAGCTAGAAACTTCTGGGACCATCTTCGGCAAGTCAAACCAGATCCTGGCGCACGCTGATGATGTAGACATCATTGGTTTACGGCTCTCCTATCAAAGGATTGTGCAGGCGGCAGAAAACCTCGGTCTGCAGGTGAACGAGGCAACAACCAAGTTGATGGTGGCACTAACAAATGATAATAGCCTACGTGGGGGTGATCGCACCTTTGAAGTCGTCCAAAACTTCACCCATCTTAGGTCAACAGTTGCGGTAATGACATTGAGGTCGAACTATGCGCCGGCAAAACTGTATGAAACATGCGTAGTTTTAGTGCTCACATACGCCTCTGAGACATGGACTCTGTCCAAAACTGACGATGCCCTCTTAGCCGCATTCGAGAGGAAGATGCTCAGGAGGATTGATGGCTCTCGTATGCATGGAAGGACAATGAGGAGCTCTATGAGCTGTACGAAGATCTTACTATTGGGCAGCGCATTAGACTCGCCAGGCTCCGCTGGTCATGGGAAAAAATAAAGCTGATCTTGCCTAGTAGTGAGTATGACTCCGACACCAAGTCCGACACTCAGAACGTTTCCACTATGAGAGATCGATAAGGCGGTAGTGAATGCGGATGAAACTGATACGCAAACAACCTGCCGCCGAAGGCCGAACATGATAAAAAGCGCTACCTCTGTTCATTTGTTGCATGTTTTGCAGTCGTCTCCCTGCGCCACCGTACGAAGAGTGGTCACCGCAGCAGCAACAGCAGCAGCAACACAAACAACAACGAAAAAACAACCATATGAGCAGTCCATCGCGCGCACAGCCGACTGACATGCACCGGAGCATGGTGACCAATCATTTTTCCAGGTCAGCAGCAGGTTCCGGTAGGCGAGCGTTAAATTCCTATTCCCATTCCGCGCACTGAACGTGCCGAGTGTGGGCGGACAGGGAAGCGAGGAGGATGGGCTTAGAGGGGAGAACGGAGAGGGCGGGAATCATCATTGTTCGCATCTACCCTGGGGGCACGAAAGGGAGGCCGCATCGCATCCGACCAGCATGCAGCATCACAAATTGTCCGCGCAGATAAGCCGTCCGAGTGTGTGTGCTGCCGGAGCGCGGCGCGGTGGGATGGTATTACAATTCTGCCTCCATTATGAGCGTATTAGCAAGCGCTAAGCCCGGCGTACAGTAGCGGCACGGCGGAATCTTTCACTCCGCGTGGCTGCTGCTACCTGGCATAGAACAGCGCTCTTCAACATTGGTGGAGCCTGTGCGTGACGCATTCGTCAGGTACGCGGTGGAATGGTTCCGAAGAATGGTCAAGTAAGTCGCAATGTCACAGCTCCTGCAGGTGGCGGAGAAGCGAATTCCAGCACAAGAATGCACAACAGGCACGCAGGCACCTGTCGAAAACAAATGGTCGCCGGAGAGCGGAGAGCGCACGCGAGAGCGAGAGGATCAGAAGAGATACACAACACAATACAGGGGACGTCAGATGATACTAATCACAGTTGATATCGATCGCAAGCAGATCACTCAATCGTGCCCGTGTGCGGGCACCTTTAGCGCATCTCTAGCGCACTATGGGCTAAACTTTTGCGCTTTTCTAAAGGTAGCCAAAATGGCGGAAGTAAAATCAAAACATAAGGGGGCTTAAAGGAGCTGCCAAAAAAATATCCATAGAGGCCCCTGTTGGGACCAATTGTTCTACACAAAAGCGTTGCTCTATGGCGCTCCGAGTTGACGTTGGTTCGTGATGGCTGAGACTTCAGGAGCCGCTGGGACGTACCTGCTCGGGGCAGCGAGTGATGCAGCGCGTCTCCAGGTCCTGGATCGCGTCGGCATAGTTGTCCGGGTCCGGGATGGTGGTCGCGTCCGCACCGGTTGATGGGAACGGCCCGACCAGGGCCAGCACCAGCACGATCGTTGATAGCGTACGCTTGATGGCCGGCCGTTGATTGGTGCCGCCGAGGGTCCGGCCCCTCCGTCCGGTACCGGCAGGCCCCGGGGGCCCCGCGCTTCGCATCGTGTACTCCTTTGGCACTAGCTTGTTTCTTGCTTCTTCTTTTTTTGTTTTGGTATATGAAACCCTTCCGGAAGGGGTACTCTGTCACCGGAGGGTAGCGCACGGGATTGTTTGGACACCTAGCAAACCTAGCGCACTTGCAGACGGTGCAGACTCGCGTCACGCGGGCTGGCGGTCATTTTGTTGTGCGATGAGCTGCAAACCCGCCCGCCACTACAATGTACGATCCCAGGGCTTCGATACGCTTCACCCAGTAACACTTTCAGCTATTCGGGTACTAGTTTTCACAACAACAACAAAACAAAAACAAAACTTCCAATCACCTTCACACTCTTACGGCACACGTGCCGCACGATCCTTTCGAAGGAGATCCTTTCTTCCACAATACGTTCGGCTCCGTTTTTTTTTTATTTTCGCACACCAAGGCGATTGCCTTCACAGGGTAGATTTCCTATTCACTCGCCCGTAAGACACCGCTTCACATTTCACAAAACAATCGTTCTTAGCTGAGTGGCCTGATTGACGGTGCGCGTACAGTTTAAACCAAACGGAAAACGCCACCGGCATGCGCACAACCTGCTCCGACCACCATCACATTGTTTATGCTGGAGGGGGTTGCACTCTGGCGCGTACGTACCCCGGGGGGTGGCGCGTGGCGTTATGCTGCGATGCTCAACCGCAGTGATGTACCCTGCACCGGGGTAAAAAAAACCCACCGAGCTAGGAATTGTCCGATGTTGTTTTTCCATCAGTTTAAACAAATTGATTTTAATTTAATTTTCAAAAAAAATATTATAAATTGTTTTTTCGTTTCGTTTCCCGTTCGCGATCTGTTTGCTACATCACTGCTGCCCAGCATCCCTTCCGAGTCGCGGATGAACGCATGAACGCAGCTGAAGTTGGCCGGTGCGTAGACCGTTAACTCCCATAGTGGCTTACGCTCTTGCTCTCATTCTCTCCCTCTCTTCGTTACGCCTGCTTGTGCAGGACTCGATCGGAGCTCGATGTGCTTCCCCTGTGCGTACGATCGGCCGAGGAAGGGTTCGCTTTCGTTGCAGTTTACTTCGCCACGAAAGTGTTCCACACCGAGACAACTAGCCGGATCGCTTTGTTGACCCAAGAGAACTGTGTAGCGTAACTGAAACAAGTGAGAAACCCTATGTAGAGTTTGGCAGATCTCGGTTTTGTTTATGAAAATTAGTATCCCTGACTACGCTCTCTTCCATGTACAATTGGCAGATACTTGTGGATCTCTTTGCACAGACTCTACAAGCACCCGGTTAGGCTGTCTTTATCATCGAGACACTTGTTTTTTTTTCGATCAAAACAATACGCTTTGATTGCAGGATCTTATTCATTTTCTATATTATCAACCGATTCCAACAGCTTTCCTACGATCGTAACCGTCGCATGCTTTGAAATAAACTTCCGAACCCCTGCCGAATCACGATTTCGAAGAGAGACGAGCAAAAGCTCTCCCACATTCACGCAGCTCAACTCAGGGGTAGGCAACCTTTTCAAAACAATTGCAAGATTGTGGAGAGTATAACTTCACAATCACAATTAACTTCCAGAGTTCCAGAATTTAGGAGGCACCCCTAACGATACTGAAATTTAGTTGAAATTTACTTTGAAATTGATGTTTGCTAGAAGGTGTTCGAATTGCGGCATTATTAGAGCCAGAGTTTGCCAGCCCCTGCCCGACCCGATCCCGATCACGGATGAACTGGGCGCTGGGTTCATGCGTTCATTTAGAGCTGTGCGCTGTGCGGTGCGCCCTCTGGTGGTCGGTTCGGGAACACCCCACGAGAATGTCGTTGCAACGATTGCCGGAACGGCACTTGCCAGATTTGAAACAGTGTCGCATTTCACCGTGTGTCCGACTCCTTTGGCGAGTATTGATTTCGCTGCCATGTAGCGTACAACTTTGACACGATCCTGCTGCCGGTTTTGGAGAACAGACATCCCGTGGAAGAGACCAGGAATGCCGCTTTTGAACCCTTTTCCACTTGAGGATTCCACAGATTGCTTACCATGTGTTTGGGTTCCGGAACCGCGGGCCTTGCCATGTTTCCGTACCATTTGGGAGGTGTACACAAAAAAGGATCCTAACACTATAACTACCATGACCGGTGCTGGAACGGATAACTTTGTCAACGCTGAAGATTTCCCGATACTTTTGAGGCGATCATTTTTGAGGCGATTTTTACCAAAAGGTAGTTATAGTGTCAAATGGTTCCTCGAGCCTCTGCTCAACTAAAGCAAGAAAACGAAACAAACACGTTTCTTTCCGCTGGAATGAAGCAACTGCAAACGATCGGCATCCAACAACCAGGACATCGCCACATCCAATAGTTAATGTTTCTATTTCTCCCATGCTGGTTTGTTTTGCTAGGTTTTTGTTGTTGTGTTGAGTTCTGCTTCGTTTTGTTTGTTGCCTTGCTTGTTTCACTTGTTTTACCAAACGTCGTCCACCTTGAGGGAAGGTGGCTTTTAAAATTGTCTAATTATATTATACACTTTTTGTTCTGTTGTCGTTCTAGTGGAGCACATGTGCGTGAATGTGTGTGTGTGTGTGTGTTTTGTGTTCTTCGATTGTTTGGTATCTACGTTTTAATTCGCGTCCAGTTCAACTTCCGGCGGTTCCTCGCCAAACTTACACTTGGAACCGATACCGCACCAATTAGACTAATCTGTCAAATCTAGCCTCGGGATTGACATCTGTCGCTGATCATCTTGCAAACCTTTCTCCCGTAGCTCCCACTTCAGTTCAGGGTGTTTCCCTTCTGTCTCTCTCTCTCTTTCTCACACACTTTCTAACACACAATCGCCCGAGCGTTCTGCTTTCTTTAACTGTCTCGCCCACCGCGTCAGGTTGTGCTAAGGGTTGATTATTTTGTCCTATCTAAACGAAAAGAAATCGGGCGCAACACACTCTCCCAGCTCGGACATTCTTCCCCTTTGGAATCCTGCTCAGTTATAGATACCATTCCGTTCCGGCACAGTTCGAGCTTGATTTGATTGTGTAACGTTTGCTCCTGTTTCTGCTAGTGGGTTTTTGTATAACTACACGAACGCGGTGCGAACAGAGACGTGGGTCCTCCTGGTCTTCAGCAGGTGGCCGCGGAAACGGAGCAGGGAGTGAGAAATGAAAGGCTAGAAACGATTGGAAACCCCGACCAAGAACACAACAGATGCAGGCTCGCACTAACTGCTCAGTCCGAGTGACACACGCAAGCACAGAGACGTCCATCACTTAACACACAAACATGGATGCTTGCTCCTTGCGGAACCGTCGGGAAAACTGGAAATATAACGATCGATGCCTCCACCGCTTAGTGTCGGTAAAGGAAAAACAGTACATATATGTATGTATATATATATATGCTCATATGTATATCTATCTTGTATATATCTACTCATATGGGGGTTTTCCTTTGTTTTTTCTTCTGTTCTGTGCAAAGTTACTGCTCCCCAGAACAGTGTGCACCGTACGTTAACCTGATTTCGGCCCGAATCGACGAACAACGAGAAGTTCACACCGATACCACCGAAACACGCATGCACACGAGTCAATTCTTTATTCTAACGTATAACCCCACCCTAGCCTCGCCGCCGTTGCGTCGCCACCTAGTGCGGAAGCCACGTCTCACAGTACGAAACTGAACAGAAGTGTGCTGGAAGTAGCTACACCTGCCGTGCACTGCGTACGTTCGGCGAGACGGATGCTGCTGGCTGAGCTTTCAACGGAAGTTTGGTGCTTTCTTCGATCATTTTTGACAGCATTGTGCTTCTTTTCTATTTTTTTTACATGTTTTGTTTCAAAACGTCGAATCGTATTGAAATTTGCAGCAAGGACATTGCTAATTCTGAACAATGTGGAGCTTGAAAACAGTTTTATTTATAATGCTTCATATTGTATATCCTATATGTACACGGATAGGCCAAACTTTTTGACTATTTTATTCAATTAAACCTGATTGTTTTGATTTTGTTTTGAAAATACATTAGCTAAAATGTTACTGTGCGTTAGTTAGTTGCATAAACATATAAAAATTTCAAATCCTTACTGCACTACGTTATTTAAGAAAACGAGTTGCGACAATTCCTTTTATTGTAGAAAGTAGAGACAAAAAATCAACACGACACGACGTCTAAAATAAAATATATATGCACGAAAACAGCGATAAAGCAAACCATCTGATAAAATATGACCAACAGGGATAGATATGTGTAGTAGAAAAACGTTTTGGATGAAAAAAAGGTTTCTTTGCAATAATCGAAAGTAAACATTTAGTAAACAACATGGCTAATTGACCAAAAATGGTCGAGAAATCCAAACTTCCTTTCACCATCGTGATCGTGATCGCTTCGTCAGACCATTTGTTCGGTGGCGTGCCTACTTCGAGGCGCCGTTTGATTACTTTCGCCTGCACGTATGCAATCCGCCGCCGTGCGTCGCTGTATAGCAGCACGGTCGCCCTTACGAAGCCACTCCCGGTCACTAGCGGACACTTAAATCGCTCACGTAGAAACAAAACGGTAGAGCCATATCTGCGCCACCCGTAGCGGTAAACTAGACGTTCGAGAGTTCGAGTATTACAAGTTCGGCTTCTCTTAGCGTTGTGGATCCATATAAATCGTTAAGGCAAGCGATTGCGAAAATTGAAAATGAGTTACTACTACAGCTCGAGCCTTGTCCGCGCGGTTCTTCTCTCTCTCTCTCTCAGCTTTCTAACACAGGCACACACTTAGACAAACACACGCACGCGCGTTCTTTTCTTCTCCCTCTTCTGTAGACGTGTATAGAGATTTGTTTTTTGGTAATAAAAAATACATATATCATAATCAAGATCAAGAGTGGAAAACAATCACAAGACGAACGCGTCGTTAACAGTATTGTCATTTAAAATTGTATTAAGTTTACGTTAATAGAGATTGTAGAGATGGCCTGTCTGCCTGTTCGTTCATTTTGTTCGGGTTATGGGTTTTTTTCCTCCCTTTTTTCTTCTTCTTCATCTGCTAACACAGCGGGGTTCTAGTGCTCGATTTGTTTTGTTTTGGGATGATAGAACAGAGAGTTCTTCTGTTGCTGCTTCTTCCTCCGTCGGCTGCGAGGCAAACAAACGGAACGACAGAACAGAACAGCGCCGCAAGCGAGATTGAGAGTGGGCTAGCAGTAGCAGTAGTAAACCATAACCTCACAAACGGGGACGTTTAAAACACTACCCTAAAGGGATTGGGACCTGTTGGGTTCGGGGGCTATTTGAATGCGATGTTCCATGTTCGATTTATATGTGTTTGCTCTCTGCTGCGCTCTGTTACGTGTCTTACTTTAACATTCTCATTCTAACCTAGTGCCAACATCCGCATCCTAGCGGGTCGCACAATGGTAATAAACAATTCCTCTAGCCGTGTGACGCTCGCACCCGGCTCCTTACTAGATTAATAACATTCATAGTATCACAAGTTTGGTTGTGTTGAAAGTGTTGCGCTGTTGCTGCCGCTGCCACCGCTGCTACAATTCCACTGCGACACAAACACGCCGTCCAGAGGAGGAAACCGACGGTACGATGAGTCCTATACGGCCGTCTCGTGATCGGTTTCGTCGATCCGACCCAGCCGCCAGGCGTTATGATCGGTTGCTACTAAAAGAGGACACAGAGTAGAAGGGAAAACAGTCATCTATAACCGGATCATCGGGACAAGACGCGGCGCAGCTCATCGGACAACGGCTCGTACTCTCCCTCTCTCGCTCTCTTTCTCGAGTAGAGGTTTTTGGTAAACCAATTAAACAGAATAAACAAACAAAAAAGATCAACAAAACTATAAAACTATAACTCAAATGTCAATTCCCTCAAACGTACATCAAACGCTAGAGTAGGACGGACTGGAGGGGGAGTTTGGAAGAGTTTAGTTTCATTACCCAACCTCAAGAAGGACATCCGTAACGAAAAAACCACACGTTCCACAAACGAAAGAAAACGCACCGAAACCGAGGAGCACATGTTTTACCTTTCTGGTAACTAGAAGTCGGTATTTCCGAACGAACATCACAACGAAGCATACACACAACAACGGACGGGCAACAAGCAGGACAAGATTAATGAACAAAAAACACACAGGTGGATGAGAAATACATTTTTCATGACGATGAAACATGTGCCAACAGAGAAACAAACGAAAGGGACGTACAACATGAGTTAACGAGATAGATATAGAGAACAAATGGATTAAAAACGAGACAAACTAAACACCACCCAAGAAAACAATCGCACAATGGAACATGAAAATGGAAATGAAAACACCGAACAAAGAAAGAGAAGAAGAAAAAAACGGAAACCCTTTCAACTACGTGTTACTATTACAGTTTATTTTTCAATTCGTTACGATTCTGTTCTGCTGTTGTCACATTTCGCACTCTCTCCGCTCTTTTCCGCTCCGATGTTTGTTCCGTTTCGTTTCGAGAGAATTTAATCGTTAGGTACACGGTATGTTCTTTAAGAAGATAAAAAACAACAACATCAACAACACCAACAACAGCACACTCATACACACACACACAGAGAGAAACACACACATACAAACATATACATTAATGACGTAGGCGACAGTAGGTGAGTTAGATAAGGAGGAGCCGAACAAAAATCTATTTCGTTGATTTCCGCGCGTTTATTAGGTTGATTAGAGGTTAGGTTTGACTTAAATGCCACTGGTAAGTTGGTCGGCACGCTTGGCCTGGGGGTGACGAGAGACTATGCGCGGTATTAATATCAGTTACTCTCTCGATTCGCATCTGATGTCTTTTTTTCTCTCACGATCGTTGCAAATGATTCCACTCTCTTGATTTCCTTTCCTAAGTCTTACGTTTTGCGTTACAGGTTTCAGTTCGGTTATAACAGTAAGTTTAACTTAACGACTAAAAACAGATGAATGAACTAAAGCGAAAAAATAATATTAATAATAATGATAATAATAATAATAATAATAATGAAAAAACTGAACAAACGATCCAAACAATGGTAATCACCCCGGATGAGGCCACCCTCCATCATCTCCATCTTCTCCTCAGGCAAGCAAAGGGTTTCGTTTCTGTCACTTTTGCCTAAAACTAATCGCTTTACTTACAGTGACGTTTCTTCCGACGTTTGGTCAATATACGAACAGTCACTCACAGTCGCACATCTCAATTCATCCGTGCCTTCAACGCACGGTCTAGAGAAACGGAATGTTCCGCTTGGACGTCAAAACAGGGTGAATTTTACTTTACGGTAACGATCGAGCTGCCATGGAAGTTTACAGGTAAAGAAGTACACGTTTTGTTCGACAATATACACAGCAAGAAAATCTCAATCTTCGCTCAACCATCTATCGCACACGCGTCGCTGTCGGTTTCGCTTTGGTACAGCAAGCCAAGTAGCTCAGGTAGCTTTGCGAATACTAACGTAACGTAAACGAAAGCCAAACGAAGGTAAAACAAAACAAATAAAAAAAACGAACAGAGAGGAGCACAATTTAAAAACCAAACTTCGTCACGGTGTGAAACTTACCACAGTAATAATACTTCGAGATCCGTGGGAGGGCTTTTTGTGGCGGTATTCGGTAGTAGTGGGTAGTAGCAAACAGTAGAGATAAGGATAGGTAAGAGTAGAAAAAAACGGTAGCAGCAGTACAGTTGACGGGGTGAAACAGATGGAAGGAAAGGAGAAATAGGGGAACAAAGGCATGGGGAGAGAGTTCAATGAAGACGGTCGCGTAAAAGTAGATGAATTCAATAAACTATTTTTTATAAAAAAAAAGATAGAAGAACGTTTTATGCAGCAGTCACAAAACAAACACACATTCAAAACGTTCGCCATCGATCAAGCAAGTAAGGGAATAAAAAATATTAAAGAAATAGTGAATAAACGGTACAGATATGCATGCAGAACAACGATTCCTTGTTGGCGAAACATCCTAAAAGAAACGTACAAGCGCACGACGATAGAAAACGGAAAGCTACAGCGAGAGGATCGCTGAGAAAGCGAGTAAGCACACAGAAGAACAGTATATGGCAATAAGGAGAAAGAAGGAAAAAGAAACAGCTGATAAAGAGCGAAGAAATCTTAATTAGAAGTGGTTTGCCTAGCACATTATATAGCGTAGAGGTTTTCTGTAAAAACAACCACTCATTGTCGTCGCCATCTTTGTTTCCTTAAGTCAGTCGGCGTTGACCGGGGTGTATGTGTGTGTGTGTTTGTGTATGTTTACGTACAGCGCGTCTACACTTTATACACTTCAACTGGTTAACTGGTTATTAATAGTAAAATTGAGGAAGAAAATAATTAAACATTACAAAAATACATGACGTGTACTAGTCGGTTATAAAAAAATGGCATGTAAAGTTCCCGCCGCTCCTGGAATCGACACAAAAAGGGTAATACGTGGATGGGAGGGGGGGGGGGGAAGGGTGGAGAAGGGGGTTTGCGAACCCTTCGGTGCTCGCCTGTCTCGCTTGATCTCGCTTCCCTGTCTTTTTCAACTCATTCTCTTCCGCGTAACTAATCGTAATATTTGGCATTCGCCTATCTCATGCTTGCATGATCGTAACGAGCACATTCTATGACTATCGAACGTTTGGGAGACGTTCGCGCTCCTTGCGCCCTCCCATCTCCCGTGAGGCTCGCGTGACGATTTCGGGCCGGCCTTCGCTGGCGGCCAGCGCTCTGCTATGCAATAACGTCATCCCCACGGATGTGTGAAGCACACCCCGACACTATTCCGACTCGGTTGTGGAGTGGGTGAGGGGGTGTGGTAGGTGAGGGGAGGATAAAAAATGGTACTGCAGATTTGCTGGTGGTGGAGCAGGGACGCCAATGGGTGGCCCCTAGTCGACTTCCAGCACGTGGTACACCTTCTCTATCAGGGCCTTGCCCGAGTTCAACGATGCGGCGGGCAGAAGGGGAACATTTTCATCTATAAATCAAAAAAATGTAAAGGTAAAACAGAAACAAACCAAAACAAAAAACAAACACGAAGCGTTTCGAACGGAACCGGAACCCGGTGAGGATGCGCGCTTGCAGGGAGAGGGAGGGGAGACAGTGGGGGTGAGAGGCAGGCAGACGCGAAGAAACGGGCTGAAAGTAAGTGAGCATCCGTGTCGCCGCACTCCCGCACACGCGCGATTCAAGTCTACCGACAATGCCACGGGACACCCGCACAACAACATCGGACTTTGGTAGCTTTAGATACTGCTAAACGTGGGCGGTACAGCTTCTCATGCTTTAAGGCGGTTTACGGCGGCGAGGAGCGCGCAAGATGAAAAGAAAAGAAAGCAAATGCGTAAGGATGTAGAGTAGCGGCACGGATGGCAGAACAAATGGCAGCTAAACCCAAAACTGGAGCAGGTGTGACTAGGTGGCGCGGGTGCGGTGGTACGTTTGCTGGTTGTATCAGTCACACACACACACACACACAAACACGAAGATAGCATATAACCCAAACACTCAATATACCGTGCAAAGGACGTGCGTGTTATAGTTATAGATAGATGGGCACCAGCAGGCAACGATGCGGTGCTGAAACGTGGGTGCAATGTTGCTTTCAATCTACACGCGTTTTGTCGGATGCAGTACGAAATTCGGCACGGTAGTTTTCAGGGAGAGCGATAACGATCTCGTATCTCACACCGCGGGTGCAAGAGTGCGAGGGCGCCCATGTGGAGGGAGGGAAGGTGAGACGGGAGGGAGGCACGGTATCGTACAAAGCGTGATAGAGATACGGTGGTTCGGTGGGTCACTGACCGATCACGACTCACCTTGCAGCTGGCGATTGATCAAGGCGGTCAGCCCATGGCCGCCATTGTCGGAGCCTTTGCTCTTCATCACCAGCATCGGCTTATCCTCCGAGTCGTCGCCATATCCGGACGAAATGCACCCATTGCTCTGCGCCATGGTTTCGCTGACCTGCAAGACAAGACGGGGTGGTTAGAGCCACGGTTGCGAAAAAAATACGCCAGCGGTGCACAACATACCTGCGTGACCTGCATCAACTTTTTCACCACATCCCGCCCGAGGATGTGATCGAACACCGCCTGCAGGAACGGTTCCGCCATGATCGACAGCTTCAGCTTGTCCCGGTGCCAGATGAGCACGCGCGACTCCTCCATCGCCATGATCGACACCTGCAAACAAAGCAACGCACAGATACGCTGGATTAGCACGAGCGTCCCTCGCACCTCCGGCTAACTATACACCTGCATACATAGAGAGAACGAAATGTATGTACCTGAAAAAAGTCATCGGTGGAAACACCGAACCATTCGGGCGAATCGAGAAACTGATGGGGGAATACTATATGAAGCGCTTTTTGATTCTGTGAAACTACTAATCTGTACGAAGAATGAGAATTGAGAGACCATTAAATACACACTCAAGACACACTAGTGGGCCTGACGCTCTCCGACCCTGGTTCGGTAGAAGATGAACGCTTTTTTTCTCCCCTCCTTCGAGATAAAGCGAGAAAGAAAACGAACACCTTCTCGGGTCCGGATCCCGTCTGCGTCGTATTGTTCGCCCGGTGCGTCTCTCCGTGCGGGCGTTACTTACTTTCCCGACAGCACTAGGGATAAGCTGTCGACTTTGGTTATTTTCTCCTGCACGTAGATCTCTTGGTACTTGAGTGGCCGCACAATCTTCATGCAGTTCAGCACCTTCTTGAACTGGTGGCGCGACACGCGCAGCGGCTTGAACAAGGCAACGTAGACCTGTGCGGGCAGAGGAGATTAAGAGGGAAGGTTAAATCGCGGTTGATTGGAGCGTCGCGCAGTGCTACAGCGGTAGAGAAGAAAAGAAACATATGTTGATGAGTACTGCCACAACTTGCTGACAAGCAGCTCGTGGAGAGGAGCTGGGTTAGGTTTCCAGTGTATATACCTAGCCTGAAAGTTCGGTTTCAGTGTAGGTTGTCTCTGCACACCCCACGCTGTCTCGGTAGTCTGCATGCTGATCCCAGCACATTGTACCACGCTGACAACAGCGCGGCAAGCACGTCACGGACATTCACGTGCGCCCGACGGCGTAACAGGAGACGATGTTGCAACCGCATCTGAGCGTCACACCTCACCAAAACCAATGACCCGGCGATAAAATCCGCGTGGTGCGAAAACCGACCTACGGCACCACCAACGCGACGCTCGTTTTCGTTTTTTTTTTCGTCGGGTTAGTGTCCGATACTGGGATTGTATATCCGATACAGTTCACAAGAACGACAGCACCGGCCGCATAGGTGTATAGGTGAGCCAATAATGGTTCTAAAAGTGTCGAGGCGTGGTGCCCGTTGCTAGCTCGAAATATCAACACACCGGAGATGGAGGTGCTGGCGTGCAAAGGAGAGAGAATGAGCGAGTGACAAAATGAAACGGCCGCTTCGATGGGGATCGATGGAGATCCCTGACAGCTGACAGGTGTGCGGTAGAGAACTCTTGGTGATGATAACGCGTGCACGGGCAGATTTGTGTGTTCGTTTTCTCTTCCTCTTCTGCATCGTACGCCGTACGCTTCATGAGAGCACGTTCGGAAACAGACCCCTTGTAAAGCGGAGATATCTTCCAGCCGCTATCGGAGATAGCTGCTGCTGCTACCCTGAGAGTTCAGGTTCTCTCGTATCGTCATCTTTTGAAAAGGCTCCACACGCATATAAAATCCCTATCAGGCGATAGCACCAGCGGGTCATCAACACAGCTTTTGATTGGAATTGGCGCATGAGGTGCGAGAGAATCAGCAGCGAACGGCACACAAGAGGGAGATATGCAAATAATTGCAGCCAATGCCAAACGCACGCACCGTGGGGTCCAAACAAGTCCGCGAAAGCTTCCTGCCTGCCACGCGTACTCTACAAACACACACACATGCACGCGCGCATCGAGCATGTACACCCCACGTGGATTTCGCAAATCAGCCTTCCTTCTTCCGCCACTCACACATACGCCCATCGCAGTTCGCAATGCGCAAAGTGCATACTTGCGGTTAGTCACGTAGACACCTCGGCCGGCAGGTCGCGTATGTCGTATATTTAGCACGGGGCGTACCACCCCAATACGCGAACGGCAGTGTTTCGCGCGCACCAACTTATCCCTAAGGTGCCCACAGCCCACCGCGAAACCCACCTGGCACTGGGTCATCGCTGGTTCGGGAAAACACGACGGATGTGGCAATTTTTTCAGGTTTCGGCGGGTTTTTTTTTGTCGCCCAGACGCCCAGTCTACTCCGGAGCAGGCTTTAGGAGAGCCCCAACGCTTCAAAACTGGAAAGCCCATTGTAGGACAAAGGGAAAGAGAGATATTTCCAATATGGATGACACAGGATTTAGCTTCCTGGATTTCAAAACACCGATCAAGCCGCTAGAGTCACGGACGCGTGTGACTCTCGTCAGTTCGCGGATGGCGCCACCGGACCATCCCTTTTCCGAACTGGATTAAAAGTCGATTATGAAGTCACTCCCCTTCCACAACATCGTCAACACCAGACGCCGGGTAATGCCCGTGTGTCACATCGTCTGGTCCGGGGGCACACCTTGGACTTTGAGAATAGCTCCCCCCCACCAAAGAATCCCCCAAAAAACATTGTCATCCGTCGCTAAACGTCACCATGATGCCGGCGTTCTTCCGCAGACTTCCATACCCGCAAAACGCGTTACCATTTATGGCGTTGTATATAAAGCGACCGAATTCGCTGACGGAATCTCTCCATCCGCGAATTATCTCGTGACTTTTACCACCCTTCCGCCTGCCTCCCTTCCGCCTCTCCCCCACCCCGCGGGACATTATTTATAACGACGCCAGCGGGGATTTGAAATTGGCGCGCTTGTTATACTGCTTCTTTTCGCTGCAGCACACTGCCTCCATGTGCACCAGACCAGGCGAACACATACACATGTGATAAGCTTTAATCTGCAACCACATCCCACAGGAACCGCGTGGATGGGGTTGCCGGCGCGGACCTGCTGGCCTCCAGCCCGTGCTGGTATTGGTGCGTGTTGGAGCACAAATCGCACTTTTCGGGAGCACCAATCGCGTAGCCACTCTTTCTCTCGCCGGTGTGCATCATTCGCCAACTCGTGAGGCGTGAGGCGCGCGCGCGCGAAACGCTCGGTGTCATCGTCGTCATGCTCTCGCGCAATATCTCGCGTGCGTGTACGACGAAAGCGTGCACACAGGCGGCGCTATCCCGCTGCGAGCTGGTCCGACAAGGGGACGGAGAGACGCCGGAGAGAGGGAGAGAGAGAGAGTGGAGGTGCACTCGAAAATAAAGTCTTATATATACGATTGGGGCCGCGCGTATACGTCCATTGCCATTGCACTGTTTGCCTTGTGACAACGGTGGTGAGTTAGCAGCGAGTATTAGCTCTGCAAGCACCAAGTGTGTGCCTGGTACATCCCGAAGAGGCTGCCTGTGTACGTGTGTCTGTGTGTGAGAGTGTATGCTCAGGTGAAGCTACGGATCCTGACACCTTCAATCAATCGAGTCAAGCCGAAACAGAGGAACATCCAAGCAGTATGTGTTGTCTGCAACGTCTGGTCGACACGAGCCCCCTACTGCAGGCGAAGCCCGAAGCCCGGAAGAATGTGGATGTGTTGGAGGATGCGGCTAAGCTGTTGGAGGCCCACTGTGATGCGGCTCCAGAGACGGAGCAGCTGCACCAGGACGTTCTAGGCGTAGCGACGCGCGCTACACGCTCCGTCTTCCACAGTTTGCGCGATCAAACGCACCGTCTCCAGCGCAGCCAGCTGTACAAGTAAGCATCCTCGAAGTGGCCACGTAGCCAGATGTCAACGGTGAAGCTAACGCGCGTTACTTGCCCGCTCGCAGGATACTGACCAACACGACCCAACCGAGTCACGCCATATCGGCGATCGTTGTGTCGCTGGTGCTGGTCGCCCTCTGGCCGAACCTGATCAACAGCTCGCAGCAGTGCGACCGGCAGCAGCTGGAAGGACAGACGGCGAGTGCACGTGGCAGTCCGCTGACCCAGATCGCCTACCTCGGTTCCTTCACCATCCACTTCGGGGCGCAGATATGGATGACGTTCGTTTCCGGTAGGTCCCCACCATTGTCCCACTGATCAGTCACGTCCATAACGGTGCTCCCTTCTGTGCTTTACGCTCTCCCTCCCCCCACAGGGCTCGCGCTGTACTTCTCGCTACCCCGCCACACGTTCGGACTGATCCAGGAGGTGCTGTTCCCGAAGTACTTCACGCTCGGCACCGGGCTCAGCACGATCAGCCTGGTCAGCTTCGTGGAGCTGCGGCGCAACACCCGGCCGGAGCTGGCCGCCCGCAACCTCGCCCACTGGGACCGGGTCGACCTGCTGCAGGTGGTGGCGCTCGCGGTGACCGCCGCGCTGGAGCTGTTCGTGCGCCTCTACCTAGCGCCGCCGATGTTGCGCCTGATGCACGAGAAGCATCGCATCGAGGCGCGCGCCAGCATCGGCCAGGAGGTCGGCCAGTTCGACGGGGCCGGGAACGGGGCGCTGGAGCGCTCCCGCCACTACAAGGCGACGCACAAAAAGTTCCGCCAGATACACATGACCACCGCCATCTTGAACATGGTGTCGCTGACGTGCACCTGCGTGCACCTGCTGTACCTGGCGACACGGGTCGCCGTCTAACGTGCGCACGGCGTCCCTATCAACACCCCCGATAAATCCCCTAGACAGCTAAGCTTATTTATTTATCGCATTCCCGGGTACGGATGCAGAAACCCGCTCTGCCCTACAGTATCTCCCCGCGCCCACCACGCTGATCTCCACTCTGCGAAATCTCAGATTGCGAAAAACGATTGCGAAATGGGCAAAACGAGAGAGAGAGAGAAAGAGGAGACGCGCAGTTACACTGCAGTGCGGCAGAAGTTAGAGAGCAAGTGCTCGAGGTTCACAGAACGCAGTCAGTATTTGTTTCTTCGTAAGACCGGCGATCTACGGTCGAGCGTCGCTCCAGGTGTGATCTGATCGCACCCAGCGACTATAACGACAGTGCCATAAGCGCGCAACAAAGGCTAGCTAAAGGTCCACGGTAACCCAACAGTTCCTCGATGCCTCGGTGCGAACGCACCACAAATTAGTATGCGAAGAGGAAGCAGGGAACGCGGATGTTCCTATCGCCACGTGACGGCGATCCCTATTTTACGGCGAAGATCTTCGCAACAGCGGTGTTCCGATGCAGTCGACTAGGGTTAATTTAGGCATTTTAATGGTAGGACTCTTATTTTTAGCTTTACGTACCCCACGTAGTTATTGTAATGGCGTAAAGGCTTTAGTGTGCACTCGCATTGTGAGTGCGGGAGTTAAACTCCGTTCTTGGCATAATAAAAAACAAATATAAATGTCCAGCTGATAGGCTGAACTGTGCAAAACGTTTGCTAAGCTCTGGTGCGCTTTTATCAGCGTATCGACAACAGATTATATGTACCCATGGAGATTGATAATGTATGGCTACCGTTGAAAAACAAGCGTGTTTCTCGTTGCATCGCCATTGGTACCATTGGCACCTTTAGAGCGACCTTGAACTGTATTATCCTTATAATTGATGAGGTCACTGTGATTGATCTTGAAGCGGCCGTAACTTCGAATATTGTGCTGTCCAAGTCTATGAAGTTGTAAAGACACTTCAGAAGGGCTATCTGTCAGAGCACTTCAGGACCGTATAGTTCAAGATCAATCTTCATGTTAGTGACTAAGCAATTCTAGTTTCCCTAAATAGAAACGAGCATGGAAATACGTTAACATGACTGCAGTAGCTAAACTGTCGCTTTAGCTCCTCATTCTACACCCTACAAAAGAAAGCAGCGTGACGTGCGGGCCTCCCGCTAGCAGTACGACTTACCGATTCGATCTCTTTCTCGAACTTGACCGGCCGCAGCTTGCACAGCAGCACCACGACGTACACGGCGTTGACGAGCAGGAACAGGCTGAACCAGACGACCGCGTCCAGGCTGCAGGCAACGAACCAACCCCACAGCACCATCAGTATGCAGCCGGCGATGGCGGCACAGCGCAGCCAGAGGAACCCGCACGGGATGTTCGGTGCGAGGAACGCGACCAGAAACAGGGCGTGCCCGATGTGGTAGTACAGGTGCTCCTTCGGCTCGAACGTGAAGCACTTGGGCCAGTTCCAGTCGATCAGCGTCCGTATCGTGTGGCCGTTGTCGTGGTGGACGCCGTCCGGTGGTGCGCCTCCCTTCTTGGGTGCGCGGTACGACGTCGATTCGCTGGTGCCGGTGCTGCTGCTGCTGCTGCTGCCTCCGACGCCACCGCCGTTGGCGTTGCTTCCGGCGCCATTACCACCGCTGCTGTTGTACCCATTGCGGGTGGGCGTACCGTGCCCGTTGGGTCGGCCGAGGCTGGAGCTGATGCTGCGCGACACCTGGGGCGGTTCCGCCTCGTCCACCGGCGCGCCGCCCTCCGTCAGCCGGTGGTGGTGCCCGCCATGGTGGTGACCGGCGGCCGGTTCCTCCTCCACCGCCTTCCTCGGGTGCTCCGGCCGGTCGCGCCCATCGGGCAGATGCTGCAGGGCGACCGCTTCGAGCAGCACGAGCGCCAGTGCGCCCACCAAGCACACCAGCCACCGCTGCAGTAGATCCAGCTTGAACCCTGCGGTTGGCACACCGGACACCGCAGTGGCCGGTGTGGAGCGCTGGTGGCGTACGTTACCCTTTCCTCCCCCCAAACAAAGCACGCGCACGCACACGGATGCACCGAGATGCACTCACACACACACACACGCACTCACGAAACTGAAACGAGTCACACCGTGCGGTCACACCGGGACCACATCCGAGCGCTCGGTCCTTCGCGCTTTCCAGTCTAACCTTGCTGGTGTTCGGGGGAGTCGAGCCTCATTGGTGCCGCACAAGCGTCGCCCGGGGGTTTCTTTGTTTTGTGCGTTATGCGTTGCCTTGCTACGTTACGCTTTTGCCTACCGAAACGGAGATCGCAACGTTCGATCACGGCTTTGGGAGTGGCTTCACCATTTTGCGGTGCGACACTGGTATACGGGCAAGGATCGTCGCTGCAGCAGCATTGCGTTCAGCCGTGTTTGTTCGTCAGGCAAGCGGCGTCTACAATGGAAGAAGAAATGAACGAATTTGAGAGTTGCGCAGTGATGTTTATTTGAATTTACCCGATATTAAGGTTAGCTATCGTACAAAAACGTTCTCCATGAGCATTTGTGTGCTAAACAATTTCAATAATGCAGTAGAAACAGCTCAACTTTTTAATGAATCCAAATATTAGGTGAATTAACCGGCAGAAGCCATTTCTACTGTGTTTCTACTGTGTTGACGGTTATAAAAAAGCCTTGAGATAAATGTACTAGCAAACAGGCTCTCATTTCTGTAATACTCCTCTACCTCTATCGAAATAACACGCATGTGGGAGTATTTTCAATGCTTTGACGCACGGGAGTACGCGCTTTAAAATCGCCCTCCAAGGCCACCCGGGCAAGCGAAGGCTGCCCGTGCAGCTTAACTGTATCAAATCTGCGCAAGAAACAAAAAAATGAGCGAAAAATAAAATAAATAACAATAACGAAACGCTGTTTATGCAAATCCATCGCCACGCGATCGTGCGTCTTGACTTGCGGGCGTACCTTCTGAACAGCACGCCCGGGGAGGGTGGATGGAGGCTCCCCCTTTCCAAAGTGCGCAGGTGGTTCGGTTGGAGGGCAAAAGCCAACTAGTAACCGCACGGGGCACGTTGCCGCCTACGTGCAGCTTAGGAGGGTGCCGCGTGTGCACCCGAGATCAATCCCACGGAGGAGGGTGTCGTTGTGAAATGAAAATTAGTTAAAATCATAACAAATCGATGCCTAATTAGGCTCGTTCGAGGCTTCGTGCCACTTATTGTGTTTGTATCTTAAACCTAATTAGTTGTTACTGCCAGCGTCGCTTGTGGGAAGCGGGCAGTGAACGCTCGCTTCTCTGCCCGCGATGCAGTCTGCTTCTTTGCCTGCTCTTCGCTGCCACTGCTTGCGGCTGCGGTTAGTGCCGAGTTGAAACCAGGCTCGCTCCAGTCCGGAAGCGCGATAGGAACGTTCTCGGGCGGCACGGGGCGGGAAGGCCAACAGAACTTCCGATTTGTTCTCTTGCTCGTGCTCGCTCTAGCCTTCGGTTTCTCTGGCTTTCTCGCCTCCCCGTGCAGCATTACTCTTTCGAACGCCTGTGGTTGTGTGTGTGTGTGTGTACGTGGTCTGTGCCTCTGTTGAGCAGATGTTCGCCGAAAGGCTCGTCGCGGGGCTCTTACTGCAAACAGGCCCGCATCGTTGTCTAATGGCGTTTGTCGATTGCCGGTTGATGTATTGCTTTGATTGATGATGATTGAGTCACACAACTGATTCGAAGAAAGCGCAGGAACGGAGCGTTTGCTTTACTTCAGATAACGCACCGTGTCAAGCACTATTTGCTGCCCCGTGTCTTCCTCCACCAACAGACCCACTTGATAGAACAATCGGAAAATCAACAAATTTGCTCAACCTCCTGCTGCACCACGGCTCGTTGCGCTGCGTGCAATGCATCCAGCGATGCACAATCGTGCAGGACAACTTCTTCACACCGCGGGCCGCGCGGCGCACACTCTTCCAAACACGCACAAACAAACGAAAAATTCACGATAAAAACGCGCCGCAGCACGGGCCGAGTCGAGTGGCGTAGAAGCCGTGTAAAAAAGGCAACTTTTTAAGAACTGACGAACCACTTCTGCCCTTTACTGCACCCCCCCTCTTCCACTTGGCTAGCCCCCACCCAGCAGCAGTAGCAGCGCAGCAACCCTTTCCCTTCGCGACCCATACACACACAGATACACACACACCTTCTCGCTCGCTCCCTCTCTCGTCAGGCGTTGCGCTTCGATTAGGAACCGGCTGCTTTAGGCCATTTTTATGCTGGCGTGTACGGTTTCCTTCGCCCCTTTTCGCACGCAGGATGCACGGGGTGGCTGTGCGCTGCACGGCCGCTGGAACTCTCACCCGTGGGGTTGATGATTGTTATGTACACTCTAGCCTACCCGTGACTAGCTACAATCCAGCCAAACGCCAGCAGTAATTCTTCGTGCACCACCAGCTACAGCAACACACACGTTTGGTAAACAATCGCACCTCGGCGTTTGACACATCCGTACTTCTTGTTGCGGCCTCGACTGGTCGGTTTATGGTGCGGCGTTCACTGCTTCACACCGCGACCCGGTACTTGAAAAGGAGAACGGTTCGTTGCTGTTTTGCTCGGCGATTAGAACGACCTCACAGAAGTGGCGAAAAATTGTGTGTAATTTGTTGGTAATTTAGCTAAAATAGGGATGAGCCTTCCGAGCGAACAATTTTCTTTATAGCTTTGTCAACAAACAATCAAAACAAACAACAAAGCGTTTGACAGCTTGCAGGTGTCAAAAGATGCATCAAACTTTTTTGGACGTTACAGGATCTTCGTTGTTCCTGGAGTGAAAGTTGCTATCTCTCGCGCTTTGGGTGAGGATTTCACGGCAAAACGCAACGATGGACTCCACCAAGGCTCCCGAACTGCCGCGCGTGCTGCTGCTCCTCAGCGGGAAGCGAAAGTGTGGCAAGGACTTCCTTGCGGACGCGTTATTGAAGAGGTATGGTCGTGGGCGTTTCGTTCCTCGCAGGAATCGACACTCTCCTCACGTTTTCCGCTCTTTTGCAGACTCGGCCCGAACCGGGCGCAGATCGTCCGCATCTCGGAACCGATCAAGCGGCACTGGGCGGACGAGATGGGGCTGGATCTGGGCGCGCTGCTCGGCGACGGTGCGTACAAGGAGCGCTACCGGAAGCAGATGATCGAGTGGAGCGATGCGCGCCGCCGGGAGGACTACGGTGTGTTCTGCCGGGCGGCCTGCCGCACGATCGACCGCGAGATCTGCATCGTGAGTGACGTGCGCCGGAAGACGGACGTGCGGTTCTTCCGCGAAACGTACGGCCCGGCCCGGTTGCGGACGGTGCGCATCGAGGCGAGCGAGTCGGTCCGGGGCGCGCGGGGCTGGACGTTCCAGGCCGGCATCGACGACGTGCAGTCGGAGTGCGATCTGGACGACGGCGGGCCGTGGGATCTGCTGCTGAAGAACGAGCACGCGGACGGGGCGGACGAGCTGCTGGCGCGCATCGAAAAGTTGATCCTGGACTGAGGAACTTCGCACACACACTGCCTGCTACGGAGGGATACGGATTGACGCACATTCTTTATTCTAAACACTTCACTCTGAGCACAAGCAGACTGTTAATGGGACACAGGAGAGATTGACTTGATTGTTAAAACTGTTAAACGGGCTTACGGGTACAATTTAAAAAGAAACATATTTATTTATTCACTATACTTATGGTGCCACTTTCTGGGTGGAATTGGTTTTTGATAATAAAAATCGCAATATTGCTATCGAACAAACAGAACTGTACAAACGTAATTTTGCATCCAAATCTTCGAAATTGGAACTTCATAAAACCATATTCAGCTCATACTGAAAAGGGTGCGTACAATTTCGTCATAACGATCTCATAACCACCGGTTATGCGTACAATTAATTATCAATCAAGTTCACGACGACTGCTATGGGACAGAAGAGAGAGTGTATTTAGTAAAGGGATTTGTTAAAAAAAAAACGAAACGAGCGTACAATTTACGAACTAGTTTATTTATTGAACGTACCACTTTCTTGATGTGCATGATTTTTTATGATACAAAATGAAACATTGCTAAGGAATGGCTATTGCATTCCAAAATGGTATTATTTATCTTGACCATGCAAACTCAAGCAGGTCTAGAGACCTACCATTCCTGGCTTACTTCGACTTTTTTTTCGGTTTTTTCCTGTAGGCATGGATAGTCAGTCCTGTCTGGCCCAGTTGAACAACTGAACGGTCCAGTTGAGAAACTGGGCGGTTCAGTTGAGATTTGCACCCACTGCTTGTGGTGTGTAAGACCTTGCGCTTGCGATCGCCCGAAAGTGGTATAATAATCATAATTCGCTTACGTTTAGTTGCTCTTTAGCCTAAATGTTTAGTACCGAATGCAAATGCATGAAACATCCATCTCTCGACAGAGGACCTTAGCTATTAATAAAATATTTTGTATCAAACTCGACTAAACATGCAACGCAAAAGTGTTTTTACTACTCACGAAAGCTTGAACAACTAATAATATCGATTAGATACAGCCTAACCTATTATACGTATAAAGTGCTCCCACAAAGCCATTTCAAAACTATAATTAAAAGAGCAAAAGCCACGGATGCACCTAAGCTGACCATAACGATCAAACGCAAGAGCTACCAAACGTTTTGGACGGTGGTTATGTTCCTAATAATGTCAAAGTTTGATGACAAAATTCATGTTCGACGACTGTGTTTCCAAGTTTGATGAACTGAATGCTTCTTCTTTGGTTCGCTCACGGTTGCGCACCTCATTGCCAACGAATAACTGCGGTTTTCCGTTCACTGTTGCATCGTTCTGCTTGATATCGGTGTATCTGGTGGACTTCGAGTCCATGGTATGCTCATTCTGTATCCATCGTTTCCCTGCCGACCACACATACAAACGCGCTTAGGTACTTGCGCATATATATTTTCATCTTCCCTTTGCCTTGTACCTCGTCCGCCAATTCGATCCTCGGAGCACAGAGCTCGAAGCCGTATTAAAACCCACTGAAGCTAATCTAACATCGAACCAAAATGTTCTCTCGGACACCCTGCTAAAATTAACATTACCTAGTGCTGAGACTCCCGGCTGCCCGTAGCTTGTCTTTAAACAAAAAATAAGGAGAGAGAGAGAAAAAAAAAAACAATAAAACAAAAATTCATTACCAAAGCGGAAAAGTTCGTTCCGTGCACAAGGATGGGCAGGTTAGAGAAAAGCGAATTAAACTAACGGCTACGGTTTTGCAAGCTGAGGATCGGGTCGACCACACCACATGCTCGGCGAAAGCCGCAGGTGTAGCGTATTTCTATTTATTTATCTTCGTTCTGTGGTCGGTTGTTAGTGTGGTTTGTGTTGGAGATAACCTTGTCAGTGGTCAGCGGTAGTATTGGCTAGTAGATTGACTCCAGTGGGACGATGAAAGGGAGGAGTTGCTGGACGATTGTTGCTGCTGTTGCTGCTGCTGCTGGTGCTGCTGTTGCTGCTGCTGGGGCGAGGACGTTTGGTGTCCGTACGGCGAGTAGCCGGTGCGGGAAAGATGCTGCTGCACGGGTGATTGCTGCATGTGGTGGTGTTGATTGGAAGCTGCGGAAGAATTAGCAGTGGTGTTAGTGGACACGCACTCGGTGTTCGTTCGAGCTAAAGAGCGGAAGGTCCGCAGAGCGTGACCATCGTACCAGTGTGTCCGGACGCGTACGGGCCGGCCCCGTAGCCGTAGTAGCTGTCCACCCGGGGGGAGTTGATCTGCTGTTCGCAGCTGTTCTTGCGCGGCCCGACCCCACCGGACGTGACCTTGTCCGCGACCAGCTTGCTCATCGGTGACAGCTCCATCGGCTGCACCGGCACGGTCTGGTGGGCCGGCGGCTGTATCACGAGCGGCTGTATCGGGGGCTGGGCGGGCGGTGGCGGTGGCGGTGCCGTCACGTGCCGGTGGTTGATGTGGGCCTGCAGGTCGCGCTGGGACAGGTAGGTGCGCCGGCAGCCCTCGTTGCCGTAGCGCGTGCCACCGTGCGTGCACATGAAGACCGTCCCGAGCCGGGTCTGCTCCACCCGGATCACCTTCTCCTTGCAGCGCGGGCACACCTTGAGCGTCTCGGACCGGGCGCACCGCAGGCAGAAGACGTGCTTGCACGGTATCATGCGCCCGTAGATCAGGATCGGATTGTCGCACTGGTCGCAGCAGTAGATCATCGGGTTCAGCACCTTCTCGCCGATCAGGTTCACCTTGTGGTTCCAGTTCAGCCGCAGCATCGGTTCCGGCGGGCCGCGGCTGATCGTGGTAAAGGTGGGCGCCTCCAGCTGCGAGATGTCCGCCTCCATGTCGATGATGAGCGGCGCGCTGGACGGGGCGGGCAGCAGCGGGTTCGCCCCGGTCGGGACCGGGTCCGGTTCCGGTTCGGCCGGTGCGGGCGGTACGTGGGCGGTGGCCGGCGGGACGTGCGCGTCCAGCTCCACGCTGCGCCGCTTGCTGGAGGCGACCGGGACGGGCGGGGGCGGCGGGAGATGCTTCTCCACGCTATTCTCCTTCTCCGGTTCCGGCGAGGCTACCTCCTCCTCCTCGTCGGAGGAGATGACCCGCGTCGCCTTCTTGCCGCGGCCGCGGCCACGTCCCCGTCCCCGCCCACGCGTGCCCCTCGTCCGACCACGGCCCCGTCCCGAACGCTTCGTGCCGCCGCCACCATCGTCCGAATCCATGCTCGCCGCCTCCTACGGTCCCCGGCAAAGGACTTCCGAACGGTTCTAAACACCCGCGCCGGGATGCTGCTTGGTACGGAGGGCTTGCCGACACAAATGCGCAACCAGCGAACGTCACCACGATGCGCCGCTACACACACACACACACACGCACGCACGAAAACACTACACCACCGGAACAGAACCACCCCACCGCGCTCCCCTCCCCGCAGGGGAAAGGATACTGCGAAACGCTCTGCCGCGAAGGCTGCGCCAAACCACCGTGCTTTGGGCGCGATACACTAGCTGTTCAGTAGCTTTTCTTTTTATTTCTGTCTCAAATAGTTTGTGTGACGCTGCGTCGGGAACGCATCCTTTCGATTCGCGCACACACCAGCCGAATGGAGAGCGGCGCCAGGTTGGATGGGAACGGCCGGTTTGACAGTCGACGCTGTCAAGCAGTGCACGGTTTTGTGAGAAAACGCACGATTACGAGCTTGTTTTCGGTCGCAAACGATCACAACTGAGTATTCTTTTGAATTAAAAGCCTGCGCCGAATGTTTGGTGGCAGTTTTTCCTCTCAAAACTCCGCATTCATCGCATTTTAGCGTGAGTCGAGCAGAAGTGCTCGAATGTGCCTTGACGGCTGCCGCTCGAAAGCCATTGTGTCAAGGTCACATTAGGATGCTGGATTTCCGCTGGCTACCGCGGTCGTTGCTTGTGTGTGCGTGTGTTTATGTTCGCCGTAAAAGTCGTAAAATTTAAAAGGCTCTTCAAATTTGGGGAAGGTCCAGTGTAGGATTGTATTCGCGTTTTTTTTTTGTTTATTTATTTTGACGGTAATATGATAATAAGTCAGCCTGGGTTGACCGTCGAGTCGAGTTCGGAAATACTTTCGCCGATGTCTGAGATCTAACGATCGCGTGCTGTCGGCGCAACGGCCCTTATCGATTACTTTAAAGTATGCCTAGAAAATACTATCGAAAATGATACTTAGCAGTATGAAGCGATCGTGCGCTGCTGTTGGCGGCACACGGTAAAACTAAAATAGCGAAACGTAGAATGTTGACGGAAGCAACACCCGCTTTACGGCTGGTACACCGTGGACATCATGCTGTCCCGCACCGACGTGTAGCGCACCGGGGACGTAAAACCCAGCCCGTGTGCCTTCAGGCGCCGCTTCAGACATACGATGACGAGCCCGATGATGATGCCGAGCCCAACCACGATGGCGACCGACAGCAGCGACAGGAAGATGGCACCGGGACGCAGGAAGGCGGGCTTCTCGTACACCGAGTTGTTCGGCACGTCGAAGAACGGCCGGGTGCACACCTCGATGTGGAACAGGTCGCCCACGTGCATCGAGGTGAGCACGTACGGCGTCTCGCAGCGCGTCTCGTCCTCCTCGACGTAGCTCGGCATGAACTCGAACCCGACGTGCTCCAGCACCTGCTGCAGCTCGCAGTCACAGTGCAGCGGGTTTTCGCTCAGCATCAGCAGGTCCAGGGAGTTGCTGTAGCGCTTCGACCCGACCGGCTCCTCCGAGGGTTTGCTCTTCGCCGCATCGTGCAGGTGCTTCAGCCCGGACTGGGACAGATCCAGCTGTGGAAGTGACGCGAGTGTTAGAAGGTGGTGCGCACGAACGCGCACCGCAGAAATCGTCGCTTACCTCGTGCAGCGAGGGCAGGTGTTGGAGGATCAGCAGGTCGAAAACTTCCAGCGCGCTGTTATTGCGGCAGATCATCATCTTGAGCGATTCCACGTTCGTGAATGTGTCTATCTCGACCGCACGCAGCACCGGCATGCTGCTGACGTTGAGGTACTGGAGTTGCGCGAGCCCTGTGCACGGAGACCAGTTTGGAAGACGCAACCACAAAACGTTAACCACTGCTAGCGGTAGACGTAAGGACTAAACCTTGGAAACCACTACTCACGTCTTGGGAACTCAAGCACTTCGATGGGATTTTCACTCAGCTCGAGAAAGTGGAGCGAGGTGAGATGAAACACTGCCGCCGGGATAGCCGTGAGTTGGTTCCCCTCGAGGTACAGCTCCCGGAGCGCGTCCATCCCTTGGAACGTCTGCTCGTCGATGGCCGTGAGCGAAGCGTACGCCAGGTTCAGGAAGCGCAGATGTACCAGCTGCTCCAGCGCTCTCGCCGTACCGTCCGCGATCTGGCCCAGCGGGTTGCGCGCGAGCGACAGATGGCGCAGGCTGCCGGCGACGTGCTGGAACGTGTCGTCCGCCAGCGCCGCGATCGCGTTCGCCTCGAGATCGAGCAGATCGAGCGGCAGCGGCCGGAAGTTGCCCGGCTCCTGGTGCGGCCCGCGGAACACGCCGGCATGCAGCGCCTCCCCGGTCAGGCTGTTCCAGCTGAGGTCGACGCGCAGGATGTTCGGGGTGTCGAGGAACAGCCCGGCGCTGACCTCGGCCAGCTCGCAGTGGCGGCAGCTGAACACGAGCGTGGTGTTGGTGGCCGGCAGCTGCTGCAGCGTCTGGAGCCGATTGCCGGACAGCGACAGCACGATCTCGCGGTCCGGGTTGGCCGTCTCGAACCGGTCCGGCCAGCCGCTGATCATGTGCGCCAGGTTGCGCCGGCTGCAGTCGAGCAGGTCGTAGCTGAACAGCGTGCGGTTTGCCACCACGCACACGCACTTGTCACAGACCGTGGCGGCATCCTCGAACAGCTCCGGCGCGCACGTTCCCACCAGCGCCAGCAGCGGCCACACGAGTACCTGCGAAACGCATTACCTCGGCAGTTGTTAGTTTGATTGGGAGAGGGCGCGCCGCCAGGTGAGAGATGAGTAACCGGGGATGCTTACGCTGCGGAGTGTCTTCATTGCCGTTGATGCGGTCGAACTAATACCAGTGAATCACGCTGCTTCCGCTGCTTGCTTATATATGCTATTAGCACACCGCAGTTCGCACCATTCGGACCGACTTCAACAGACTGCGTTCTTTGCCCCAGCGGTTCCGTCAACCTGATGCCGAGCTGCCGCTGATCTCTTATCTGAACCCCGCCCGTCCCCGGCCAGGTGCCTCCCCACGTCTACGCGTCTTACGCTTTATCTTATCGCAAGCACACTGGTTCGCTAACGATAGCAGGGTGTTGAATGTGTTGGGCCGTTCTCTGCCACACTCTGTGCGACTTTCGTGAGTCGTTTTATCGCAAGTTGCCTAGCAGCGAATTCGACGATGGGTTTTTGCAAAAGGAATTATTGGCTCCACTGGAACCCCGACACGATCTCCATGCTATCCGTACATACATCCGTATATACATCCGTACATACATGCGTATGCTAATGCCGAACTAGTTCCAAGAATTTGTTTGTCCTTAGACTTTTACGGTCCAAAGAGATGTAGTAGTAAATACACCACAGGATACAAAACAGTGTTGAAAAATTACACCAGAACGGGCACGATTTTACCTCTACATCTTATTAACAAAATACTCGTATGTCGGTGATATTACTAACCTCAAAATTCTAACCTAAAATTACCGGTAGTTTTGATCGATTTTGAATATGGCCGGCATATTATTGGACGATTTTTGTTCCTCTTTCAAATGATTCTTTTTCTAACCTTATGCCATCAAATTGTTTTGCGTAGTTTTGTTGCCTCGTATATGCCACATAATAGTCTGATCTATTTTAATTATTTTTGCTACCTTTTTCTACTTTATACGGTTAAGGCTGTAGACGCCTCCATGGACTATATTGGTTTTCTATTGGTTTCCTTGGTTTCCTACGGCTATTGCTTCGATTTGTTTGTTCTGGGTTTCTTGTTTGCAATGCAAGTTTTCGTTCTTCAAAATGTATCAATAGTCTCAGTGATAATCCTTAAACATACTCGTTCAGTTCCTTTAATCCTTATATGGTTGAAAATCTATTTTTTTCAACTCCGTAGTCGTTCCAAGAAATATTTTTGGTTGAGAAGACGTAATAAATGTAATTAAAAATATATGTTAGTTACTTTAGTTAAGCAATTAAATTTTATAATTGAAAACATAGTTTTATCAATATTATATATTTCCCTACCCCTACAGTTTTATCCTGTTTTTTTTCTAATCTGCCCTTTGTTGGTTGAACGGCAAACGAGAGCAATTTCTATACCTGAAACCTCCGGTAAACATAAACAACGTAAAGGAAATATCAAATAAGCTCCGGTTATTAGTTCCTGCTTCAGGCGTGAATGTGCATGTCGTGGAATGTTATTTATTGACGAACAAGGGAGGTAAATGATCGAAAAGAAACCAAACAACTAGGCTCAGGTCATGTCGAATTAGTTTCGATTAGCGTTGTTAGTTATTTTTTCGAGTTTATTACAGCAGAGCCCTCGATTCGATGCTGCCAGGGCGTGCATTGTTATGTAAACTTGTGCCGAGTTCCCGTCACGTACATCGACGCTACATGCGTGTGGAGCAAATTCGCATGATCCACGGCGAATTATTGCACACACAAAAGTAGGCTATATTGATAAAGAAACCTGTAGAAACTATTATTGCAACACTTTGACAGTAATACATCGATCAAGAAATGAAAAATTGATATTTTATAAATGTAAAAGAGACATTTACACTTTTAGGATAGTAAGCGCAGTATTGCTGTCAAAGGTAGCATCGTCCTGGTGATGTCCAGCCAGTTTCCAGTTTCGGAATTGCTCGAGTTTGATAGGAGCCGTTGATGGGAGATTTGAACACGGTTTGGTTTCTTCGAATATACGTGCCATTTAATGCAAGAATGTGTATCTGCTGCATGACGGACGCTGGGTGACAACAACAAACCCTCACAGGTATAATATGGCGCATGCCCGCGCTGCGCATGCCACGAGTATCGCTGGCCTGGACAGAACAGGGTCAACGTAACTGTCAGCCAGTGTGAATTCGCATCTCAAGGGGTTTTCCCCGTTTGTTTCGTCCATCCAGCGGCGCGCCAACGCATGCAGCCTAGACGATGTCGACGTCCGGGTGCGAGTACTCCTCGAAGCCGGCACAGTCCGGCAGGCCGGAGTAGTAGTGGTCGACGGCGGTCACCTCGAGCTGCAGCCCGTTCGTGCACTCGATGCGGAACCCGTTCAGCACGTCCAGCTGGCGGTGCGTTCTGTACGCGTACGTCTCGAACCTGCTGCCGTTGACGGCGAACTTGAACTCCTGCTCCGCCAGCCCGATGGCCAGCTTGAACTGCTGGTCGATGATGAAGGGAAAGCCGCCGGAGCGCTCCTCCTGCCGGAAGCTGCAAGCAAACACAGGACAGTTGCGTGGCACGGGCACTTTGCACGCCGGGTTACTCACTCGAGCGCCTCCGTTGCGTGCGAGTTCCGGACGACGACGTAGTGCGGATCGAACCGGGGGTTGAAGTGCAGCGCCTGCTTCCGGCTGCCGTTCTCGTGGAACTTCAGGATGAAGCCGCCGCGCGGGTTGCCGAACGGGATGGCGGTCAGGATGATGATGTGCCCTGCGAACGGGAGACGTGAGACGCCCTGCTACCTACAAACCCCACGCCCACGCCCATACCCGGCAGGAACGGTTTGGGCACGTCGTTCGAGAAGTGCAGCAAGGGCTCCTCGTGCTGCAGCGCCGGGAAGGGAAACGGGAACGACTGCCGGTGGTCGACGCACAGCACCTGGTGCACGTCCCGCGTGATCGCGACGGCCTTAATGTCCGCCAGCGGGCCCTTGATCGGGAACGCACCGACCTGGCTGCCCTCGAACGCGATGTGGAACTGCTGGTCCCCGACGAGCACGTACACGGTGAACACCTTGCCTGAGGAGAGGTGAGAGTGTACGCGCACGGTGCGACGAGAGCGAGAAAGGGAAGGGTGTGCGAACCAGTGGCAATCCTCTGCAGCGCCTTCGAGCCCGGGTCGCTGTGCTGCTCGGGCTGCTGCCATTGTCCACCGAGCCGGGCGTTGCGCACGATGCGCTGATCCTCGAACCGGACCGACAGGTGCAGCAGGGCGTCCGAGTCGTTCGTCTTATCTGCCTGGAAGCCGATGTCCACCCTGTCGCCGAGGAGAGTCAGAGAGTTGGTGGTACCCGGTGGACGGACACAGGCCTGTCTCTTACCTTTCGGCGTCGTCGATGGACTTCGCCCGGATCTGGAAGATGTGCCCGGTGGCCACCGGGCAGCTTAACGTTCCGGCGAACGTCGTCAGCATCGTTTGGCGATGAGTGATGGGCAGCTGTGTGTACACCGGATGGTGGTGAGTAACTGATGTGCGCTTACGCGACTCCCTCGCGCTCAGGAGTCTTATCACTGAGTGATAGCTGATCTGTGATAGCTTGACGCGTACGGGTAGACGTACACACCAACACTTGCAGACCGACACAATGTTCAAGGTAACACACGCACACATACCACTGTTTCAAACTAAAAACATGTACCCTTTTGGAGCAACAGTTTCCAGGCGATATAATACCGTGAATCGATACATTGCATTATCTACTTTAACAGCAAGCGCACTGCACGGGTGGGTGAAGGTAAGATGGTAGCTATGCTATGACTCCTTTCGGGATATAACTTCCTGCACCGTATGTAAATGGCATCACTTTGAACCCATATCGTGATATGTCTGTTGGGAGCGTTGGGAGCTACATCTCTCTCTCTCTCCAGTGCGTGCGTCATCTGCATGTAGCTTGACCGTTTGCTCGCTTTGCGTACGCCACCAGGTGAGACGATACCCGGGCATCAGTTCTTCACGTTTCCCTCGCTGAACTCGATCCCGTCGTCGATGGACGGTACGATGCGCGTGTACAACGCCACCCTCTGGATCCGGCTGGAGCTGAAGCTGAAGCCGAAGGGCAAGGCGAGCAAGGGTGCGGGCGGCATGTCCGGCACGGACAGCCACTGGAGCATCCACGGCGGCAACAAGGTGCTGATCCTGTGGGTGTTCCGCATCATCAACGGGTCGAAGCCGGCGGAAACGATGAGCAAGGAGGAGGTAGGTGACGGCGGCACCGGCGCCCATCTCTCTGCGTCTCTGCGTCTCTAAGTCCGTCCGGGTGCAATTTGCAGGAGTTTTCCAAGCACACGGAGATGATCGCGAAGCACACGATCCCGCTGGAGTCCGGGCTCGGCTGGCAGCAGATCGACCTGACCAACGCCGTCCGGCAGTGGCACGGCGAGAAGCGCAACGACAGCCTGAAGCTGTTCGTCGACTGCTCCGGGTGCGGCAACAAGATCCGGGTGCACATCTTCGAGCACGCGGCGAACCCTCACCACCTGCACCATTTCGCGCGCGCCGGCCCGTACGGCAGCCGGAAGCAGCAGAAGCCGCTGCTCATGATGGACGGCACGCCCCGCTCGATGATGAAGGCGAAGCACGCGAAGGGCCAGGAGCGGAAGGCGGCGTACGGCGAGGGCACGGACGACGACTACAACCGGCCGCACCTGTTCGTCAGCCTGGCGACGGCGCAGGTCCGGCGGCTGCGGCGCCGCGCCCTCGATTGCACCGGTGCCCCGAACGAGCAGTGCTGCAAGCAGAAGTTCTACGTCGACTTTAAGGCGCTCAAGTGGGACGACTGGATCATCCGGCCGCACGGGTACTACGCGAACTACTGCAAGGGCAGCTGCCATCTGGTGGACAAGTACAGCTCGGAGTACCACTACGTGATCGACCAGTACCGGCGGCAGGGCGGGGCGGGCGGTGGCGCCCGGGGCCTCGGCAAACTGCACCACAAGGGGGGCGGCGCGGCGGGGGCCGGTGTGGGTGGGGCCGGGCTGGCCGGGATCCACCAGTGCTGCGCACCCGTGAAGTACTCGCCGATGTCGCTGATCTTCTACGGACCGGACGGGCGCATCATCAAGCAGGATCTGGCGAAAATGATCGTGGAGGAGTGCGGCTGCCCGTAAACCGCGGACAGCAGCAGTCCATTTTTCCGCTTCCCAATACGCGACTAGCCCATGAGCAATAATCTCAATAAATTTTCGAACGAACGCACCTTCAGCAATCGTACTACATGCAATGTGTGTACATATATGCTCGCTTTCTGCACATCGGGCTGGGGAATCTGTTGGAACTGCCGAGGACAGATTCTGGAGATGTTTGGCGTCAATTTCCAAACCTTTCTCATACACGATCTCTACAATTCTCCGCCTAATCGCCATCTTTCTGGTTCCATTTGGATATCCGAATGCAATCGAGCTAGTTGGGCTTTGCTGACGTCATCCGTCCTCGATGCACAAACCAGCCAAAGCAGCCATGTCAAGTCACCGAATAGTTAAGTTGAAGTTATGTTGAATAACTCTTTAAGCGCTGTTTACAAGCTATTGGTTCAACGGCCAATCCAGTGTTTGTCGTTCAAAGCGACGCTTCTACTAGCGTCCACCAGGTGCGCTGTACGATGGCGTCGAGCAGTCGAACCAAAAGAAAAAGTTAAAAGAAACAGCAATAATCATAATCAAGACATTCCATTCTTCTATCTGCCTCTCTCTGTCTGCCGCTCGGCGAATTCACAGTATTTTCGTCCCGCTCCTGCGCCAGCACACTCGCCTTTTTCCTGCCCCGAGTGCTCGAATTGCGCAACGAAAAACAGAACTGCTCGAATTGCTTTGACGTTTGACAGTTGTGCATTTTTCGTTTTCTTTTTCTTCTTTTCCAAAACAAAATACAATAAAAGTAGGTCGTGCTGCTTTTATTTGGGGGGTTTTTCGTATTAAACCGAGCTGCTTAATACTGGCCCGGCTGGCGGTGATCAGGTCTGCTGCTGAACAGTTTTTACAAGAGGGCCAGTGCAAATAAAAAAAAAAACCCCGGAAGTTAGGGTGCGGAAAGGTTGCCCCAGTGTCGTGTACGGTGACGTGTTTGGCTGTGTTTGTGTGACGATGCATACGAGGTAGATTGTGCAACGGGAGGCAACGCAGCAGACTGCAGGCTGCTGCTGTGGTTGTCCTGCGAAGCGAGCCTGACGATGGTCGACGAATAGTGGCAACAAAACGCAACAATCAACTTCCACCGAACGCCCATCAAGCAGCGACCTCAACACCATGGAGAAGGTGGAAGAAATCAAGTACAAAGTGCTCGAGCTGATCAACAAGAAGGTATGTGAGTGAATGTGTGTGTGTGTGTGGGCGCGCGCGTGAGTGCTGCAAACAGATCAGCTGGTTCGCAGCAGCTTTCTCTTTCTTGGTTGTAAATTGTGCAATTTTTGCAATTTCCGGGATCCGGCAGAAGGAGGTAAAGATACCGAAGATGGGCTTCACGGACTACTACGTGCATCAGCAGCAGGCGGCACGGGGAGCCCCAACCTCCACTACCACCACTACCGCCGCCACTATCACCACCACGACCAGCAGCAGCAGGAGCAGCACGACCGTCACAGATGGCATGATTCCCCCGTTCGTCTGGGCGGACCTGCCCGGGCAGTGGCGGACGGGTGGCGGGGACGAACCGGAAGCCTCCGACCAGGAGGTGCTGGAGTCGACAGAAGCGATCTACTTCGATGCGGGCAGCAGCACCGGGCTGCACGAGCTGCGCAAGCTGTCCGAGCGTGACCAGCTGCTCGACTGCGGCCAGATCGAGCAGTCGATGGGCGTGCTGCGGCGGCAGCACCGCGTCATCTCGAAGAAGGTGCTGCAGCTGATCCTCGAGCAGCGGGCCGCGTGCGACGAGGAGTTCCGGCGGATCCGGGAGACGGAGCGGCTGCTGCGCGACACGATCGGGATGTGCCGGGCGGCCCGGCTGCAGCTCGACACGTCCAAGCTGCTGCTGACGACGACCAACCTGGAGATACTGGCCGCGTACAAGAAGCGCCAGACGCTGGTGAACCTGCTGCGCACGCTGAACGCACTGAAGAGCATGCGGTCGATCGACCAGCGGCTGCAGCGGCGGCTGAGCGACGCCGACTACGGTGGCGCGATCGCGATCCTGCTCGAGAACCGCAACCTGTCGCAGCGGTTCCACCAGTACCGGTGCGTGGAGTCGCTGTCGCACAAGCTGCAGGACACGCTGCTGCTGACGGAGGTGCAGCTGGAGAGCGTGCTGGGCGAGATGCCGGTCGAGTTCGAGCCGGAGCGCTACCGGAAGCTGCAGGAGGCGTACCAGCTGCTCGGCAAGCAGCTGATCGCGATGGACCAGCTGCACATGAACTTCGTGTCGTCGGTGCACACGGCCGCGTTCACCGTGCTGCGCCAGCACATGGAGGTGTGCGTGGAGGAGAGCAAGAAGCTGACGTACGAGCAGATGTGCGAGTGCGTGCCGGTCGACCGGTACGTGCACTGTCTGACCGCGCTGTGCCGCGCGTTCTGGAAGATACTCGTCTCGTACCACCAGATACGCTGCTGGCACCAGAACCGCTGCCTGTACGAGAAGGCACCGGTGGAGGGTGAGGAGGGTGGCGGCGGCGACAGCAGCGAAGCATTCCAGCAGGAGTACATCCGGCAGAAGCTGGAGAGCGGCCAGTTCCGGCTGTGGAACGACGTGCAGGGCAAGGTGTGCGTGTTTCTATGCACCGGCCGGCTCCACACGCTCAAGTACGACCAGTTCGTGCAGATCCTGGCGATCGTGCAGCGGCTGAAGAAGGTGGGCGGCGAGTTTTGCGACAGCCGGTCGGAGAAGCTGATCGCTGCGATGGCCCGGCAGAGCATGGAGTTCTTCCGGCGCTACCACGCCGCCTGCCTGGAGGAGATCGGGCTGTTCTTCGACCACGAGGTGTGGGTGCCGATCGGCAGCTTCCACGACGTGACGCAGCTGCAGGAGTATCGCAACTTCCGGCACGCGCTGTCCCGCCCGCCGCACGGCCGGGCCCGGGCCAGCCCGGCCGGGACGGACCTCCTCCCGGACAGTGC
The DNA here is from genome assembly GCA_000349145.1 of Anopheles dirus. Taxonomy (NCBI): domain Eukaryota; kingdom Metazoa; phylum Arthropoda; class Insecta; order Diptera; family Culicidae; genus Anopheles; species Anopheles dirus. Next base: position 2,993,102 of record KB672491.1, on the reverse strand, counting down.
CAGCTCGCTGCACTCGCAGGACGAGAGCTCGCTGTACGGCTCGTGCGGGTACTTTCTGCGCTTCACCGAGAAAAGCTCGCCGTTCGATGGGGGCTTCGACAGCACGATGCTCGAGGAGGACATACTGGCGGGGATTGCGGACGAATCGTCCTACTACTGCTCGGAGGACAGCAGCGACAACAACGAGCAGCAGTCGGGCTCACCGCAGCAGCAGCAGCAGCCGCCACAGCCGCAGCCACAGCAGCAGCAGCAGCAGCAGGCTGCCACCCACGCGCCGGCGCCGATCGTCGTCGTCAACACGTCGCTTACGGTGCTGCGGTGCATCGGGCGCTATCTGTACTTCTGCAAGCTGCTCCACTCGATCACGCCCCACATCGTGCGCTCGATGGCGGAACTGATCGACTACTACCTGTACTCCGTGCACGATCTGTTCTCCGCCGATCTGCCGGTGCCGCGCGACAACCTCACCACCGGCCGGCTCCGGCACGCGCTCCAGCGCATCCAGACCGAGCTGCTGCCGAAGCTGCGCCGCGTCTGGCCGCTCTCGGACGAGATGGTCCGGCCGGACCTCACCGATCCGGACACGCTGTACGGGCTGCAGAAGCGCATCGTCGCGTCCGAGAGCTGCGTCACGCTCGTCGCCCAGTTCCGCCAGATGGAGGGCTACCTCGGGGGGCTGCTGGGCGGGGTGGCGGCGACGGCGGCGGCGGCGACCGCCACCGACGACGGCGGCGGCTGGACGCAGGCGGCCCTGCGCGACTATCTCCTGCGCACGGCCGAGTACGTGCCGGACGTGCGCAAACCCATCTGCATGTGCTCGACCGCACGCATCATCGACCTGCAGGCGGTGCTGAACGCGATGGGCAAGGTGAAGTGGGACGTCAACCACGTCAACGTGCAGCACTCGCCGTACATCGACACGATCAACCGGGTGCGTTTCGGGCTGGCATGTTGACCGTGGTGATTGGTTTGGTTTTTCTTTTCAAATTGCAAACAATTTCACACTATTTTATGGATATTTCAACATCCACTATCCCTATCCCATCTTTGCCGTAGATTACTGAGGCGTTCTCACTGGTTTTGGGAATCTTTCAGCAACGTAGCCACAGTTTTCCTCTTTTTACTGACAATTGCCTAAACACTTTTGTCAAAAATCGGATTAAAATAGTTATGTCCTCAATTTCTTTCAATTCTACCACAAATTCTCTACAATTGCTTCACTGTTCGCACAGTTTTTTGACCATTTATCGAATGTTTATGTGAGAATTGGCAAAATTATTCAATTTCATAATATGTACAGGGCTTGAAAGGAGTTGTTATTCATTTGGTTGTTTATGTTATGGTCTATTTCTTGCACAACTTATCTTTTTTTCTACCAAATTTTGTGAAATTCCTTACAATCCATAACAAAATCAACACGTGTTTCAAAATTTCATGATTTTGTTTATAGTTTCCATTGGTTTAGAGTGATCTTTCCACAGTGTATTGACGCATGCCTACTAGTTTAGTGTTGTTTAACTTTAGTTTGCTTAATTTTCCCATTAGAAGTGATATTTTTATGAAGATGAAAGCCTTCTAATATTCAATTCAGCTTCAATTCATTCAGCTGTTGAAGAAAAACTAATATTAATTATAGCAAATAAGTGAAACTAATGTTTGTACGTCTGCTCCACGATCTACCGCGCACAGGGCGTACAGTACTTCGCAATGAAGCTGGAGGAGGAAACGTCCACCGTGATGCTACCGCAGGACGTGCTGTGGGACAGCTTTGTGCACGTGCTGACCCATCTGCTCGTCGAAGGGTAAGTGTGTGTTCTCCAAAACCAAACTCCAAAACCGTCGTAGACTTACGCTCCCAATTGATCTCGTCGAAAAGGTTCTCGAACGCGAAGAAGTGTTCGGCGGGCGGGCGCGCCCTGATGCAGCTGGACTTCACGCACTTCTGGTCGCTGCTGGAGGTCGTGTCCGGCGGCAAGCACCCGGAGCACCGGGCGTACGTCGAGCAGTACGTGAAGGCGTACTACCTGCCGAAGGATCTGCTCGAGCAGTGGCTGCTCGAACCGCACGGCTACTCGGCGAAGCACCTGGCGGGGCTGGTGCAGTGTGCGTGCAGCAGCGACAAGAAGGCGCGCCAGCGGCTGCTCGCGCTGGTCGAGTCGGCGGCCGGGCCGCCCGGCACACCGACGGCCACGGACGGCACGGAGCGGAGCGAGTAACCGTCCGGCCGGCGTCCGGTTTGGGATCCCCTTTTGTTACGACGTCCTCCGTTTCGCGCTCGGTTCGCTCTACGCAACGGGCCTGTTTTTGTTTCAGTTTTTACTCACCCGTCCCTGTTTAGTTACTCTCCCGCAATCTCGAACAAACCAACGCATGACTGCGACAACCATTTCCGCGCTTTCTAGACGTGCAAACCCGGCAGCGGGCCTACTGCTCCTGCTCGATACTGTTTCTCTCGTATCGCGATAATCTCTTATACTCTGGTCCACGACTTCTCATTATGTTGTCTATATGAAATATTATTTCTATTTTAGCGCTTAGTTAGTTACTAATTGTGTAATTGTTATGTATGCGCACGGTCACACGCCGCAGTCGCGGCAAGTATTCCGGCAATAGCACGTGCGCAACTGCGCCGCGACTGCAGGCTGGGAGCGGCACGCAATCTAGAGCGAATCTTACTTATGCGTAAGGCGATCAACACACCTCATGGCAAAATAAAAGACACAAGTATTGGTACAAAAAACACAGGCAGACCGGCTTTGGGGAGTTTCTGTGCGACGAGGGTGAATTGTTCGTTCTTTCTAGCGCCTCGTGACCCTTTTTTGTACTATCATTTTATTCACGTAACGCTAGGTTGACAGAGTCATAAGGATTCGATGGCCAAGAAGACACCAACGGCATCACAACGTATCACAAACAAAGGGAATAGGAGCCTACAATGACTCTATTGACGACCGGGAGTATTGGCATTTCGGTTACGGACCTTCCAATGGTGGACAATGGTGGACAAACAGTGCCATCGCCGGAAGTTTGGACGATTCAGTGCAATGGTGTGGAAACGAGCATGGAGCTTGACTCCACACTGTCCCGACTGGACTCCAGCCGGGGTGTCAAATTTCGTCGACTGTTACGGCAGTGCTAAAACTTTGGAACACAATGGCGCAGGACATACGATCTTTCCGCCATCAAATCGCTCACGGCGCGTTCCGTCCGGGCCACACCCAACGCCACTGCTTTGGATGCAGTAAACCGGACGCAACCGAACGCAACCCCCTCCTTCCTGTTTGCAGGAAGTGCCTTTTGTTGCCTACGTCTGCCGGATTTATGACAGTGGGCCCATAACTCACTCCGTACCGCGCGGTGGGCATGCGAACAAAAAAAAGCTGCAACAAACAAATGAGCTGCCCGGCCGGCGGTACACTCCTCGTAACGCTCGGTGCGCGAAATTATAATAATTAGATCACAGCCGATCGTATCCGGACCGGGTTTGGCTCCCGAAAGGACACACGGAGCGCAGAACACGTCCGACGGCGTGCAGCAAACCAAACCAAACCAAACAACAGCAGCAACAAAAAATGGGAAGTGAGCTCTCGCCGAGGTTTTTATTACGTTCGCTCTAACCTTCTAGGAACAGAACAGGCGTTTTTTTTTGTTGTTGCTGCTGCTGCTGCTGCTCCGTGCGTTTGATGTTGCTCACTGGAGCAATGAAGATAAAGTAAAAAAGAAAACAACGCTAACACAACGCCGCTCGTTAGAATGACTTTCGAAGTTGTGTACCCGGCCGGCCGCAGGGATGCGAACGAGCTGTACAGTTTTGTTTGGCCTGCGGTAAGACAACTCCGCAGGCGGTGGGTTTTGAAGAACACACGCCCAGAACATCGTGTTAATGTTGTTTTTTTGCCTGTTTTTGTTTGACGCCGTCATTTAGTGCGTGTTTGATTGATCGTAACATGCAGAGGGGGGTTTGGACACCGGCGTCCGCTATATCGCGATCGTTTCCGAGTCGGATGATTTGCTTCTTTTCAGGTCAATTTTTCTGATGGGTCAGCCATGTAGTAGTCAAGTGGGTATCTAGATGTTCCTTGCAGTAACAGAAAGAAACAGTGGCCCATAACTTCACTAAAAGGGCTCATAGTTTGGACATGGTTGAGGTTTGGATGGCGTTGGAGAGTTTGATTGGGTTTCAGGAGCATTGGGAGCAGGCGATCGTACGGGCAAAGCTAGATCTCCATGGCATGGATTATTTATATGGCCCGCAGACCTATAGACTACTCTGCAAACCTATACCTAGCTTAATTACTCCCCGTCGAGCTTACTAACATTTAATATTATCGTAAACTTGGCTTAGCTGAGCCAAAATTTTGACATTTATGACAATCCCTTTCGCAAGGAATACCTGACCGGTCCAACGAGGCACTGACGAGTGCACGCAGTACGCGGTATGAATTCATTTTATGCTCTGGCGCCTTTATCTCTCGAGCGCATTTTATTTTACGACCGCAGGCGGGTAAGTGATCAAATAAACACTCTATAAAAGTGAGAAGAAAAAACCTAATCCGGCACCGTAAAGTGACACGGCGCTGCTCCCGCGCGACGCACGCATTCCTATGCCGGACACTGCGAAACAAAACCGCGGCGACAATAAATTAGGCGAGAGTTTGCAAAACGGTGACGTCCGGCAGTAAGTCCAATCGTTCCGAGCGCTCGGAACACTCCTCCGACGTGCGTCACATTTGCATGATCTCTTAATGACCCCGGGGCGCGCAGATCCGAGCACGGTGCGGAACACTTGCTCGCCCTTCGGACGTTGGATGGGGCGCGATGGCTTTAGATTGCTGACAGCCCCCCCTCCCCCCCTGCACCGATAGGAATCCATCCCAAAACTGCAGCTGCCGCCGTGCGCCGTGATTAGTTTACGAGCTAAAGCGGGCGAGGAATGCGACTGCCGGTGCGAAACCCGGCGTACGCTCCGTGGGCGGCTCAACCCGCGGCACGCGGAGGGTTAGAATGTACGGCCCGCCGGAAAGTAAAAGGAAGGACAACGCTGTCCCGCGGAACCGCCGGACCGCCGCTAATTGACACATTAGCGGTCGACGTAAGCGGCCGGAACCCGGCCGCTGGAGTCTCGCTGCGAAGCGCCACCGAGAGTGTTTAATTGCAGCGCCAAACCCTGGCTAGGGACGCATTGTCTCCACCCTGTGCCCTGTCTAGCCGGTGGGTGACACACAAACACACGCACGGGAAGTATAATCATCCCGTGTCGGTCGCCATTTGGACGTGGCGTCGTCCAACCGTAGCGAAAGTTGGACGCGTTGGTGAGGAGAGCGAGATAACCTGTAAGAGAGGTGCGTGTGATACCGAAGTTGTCACCACTGGTACGATCGATTGTCTGATTGAAAGTGGTAGTACCGTTATGAATCAGTACAGGGTTCCTCAGTTTTGTGCGAGCTTCCATAGCTCTGTATCTACTAGACTGAATTACAGATGTGCGTAATGAGTAACAGTGAGTGATTGAGTTAAATCTTTGTAAAGAGTGAGTTAACTCCTAACGAATAATTATAATGACTCTTTAGGGAGTCGTTGTAATCAAACTCACTCACGAGTGAGTAGCTGCTGGCCGTAGGGATCCAAATCAAATAAGAGTGAGTGGGAGTCGCTAATATCTAATAAACAGTGGCTAAACGATCCGAATCCCCATCGTGAGTGAGTAGTCAACATCCTGAAAGGAGTTGCTATTCTCATCTCTAGACTAACGTATGCATAAAAAAGCGACTTTTTTTCCAACGGATAGTAAACATAAACAGTCAAAGATGCTTTATCAAACCAGATTACATTTGTTTCTATATTATGTTTATTATTGTACAAAAATATGTCTACTCCGTTCCGGGCCACCTGGCGGCACTTGGCCGGGACTTTGGCCATAGGTGTCGAATTTTTTTTTGTTGTTGACATAATCTTCAGTTCCTAGGTCGCCATTTTCATCAATTCATCCCCGGTTTTGGCGACGAAATTATTTGAATATATTCTCCTCGTCAAATGTGTCCAAAAAATCTCGATCGGACAGAGCTGGGGCACGTTTGGAGGGTTAGCATGCGAGAGCGCCACCGGAATGCCCAACTGCTCCATTTCTTCCAGCGCTCGCTTCGAGGACGAAGACGAAGCTAGACGTGGTCAAAACACGAATTGTGATTTTTTTTATGAAGTAATCAACTTCTGGGAGGCACTCCGTACTATAAATCTCTCCGGTCAATGCCAGCTACGGTGGAAAGAAGAGGGACGTGACATCTCCTTGTCGCTGATTTTGAGTCACAGGAACACCTTCCTAGAGAACTTATTATGGCCAGTACCAGGTTTCCTTTCGATGGACTTTCCCTCCTCCAGACGTGTCAGAATCGTATAAAAAAATCCAATAGTATCCGGCCAATACGAAGTGTGTCACAATGGCACGAAGTTTGTTAGGCTTGGATTGAGCAGGCGGTTCGAACAAATCATAGAATGGAGTTCCTTCATTGTTTTGACCACAGCTAATGTGAATGAAGTGATAGAGGCGCCAAATTTAGAATGTTGTCGACAAGTATACATTGAGAACTGAATGAATGACAGACCACTGGGTGGCAGGGTAATCTCATGAAAAATCAAAGCAATTTGTCGCTTTTTTAATGCATACGTTAATAATTAGGTAAATCTTTGTAAAGAGTGAGTTAACTCCTAATGAATAATTGTAATGACTCTTCGGTGTAGTCTAACTCACGCGCGTGTTAGTAACAACTGGCCGTAGGGATCAGAATCCCATAAGAGTAAGTGGAAGTCGCTAATAGCTAATTAGACTAGACTAGATGATTCATTGCGATGGCCCTAGAGATGTTGTTCCTAGACTTGAGAGTCTTTCTATGCTACGAAAAAGAGGACACCCCTTTAAGCAGCCAAAGTCTTCTTTCTTTTTCTTCTTCTTCCTCTTCTTCTTGGTATGTTCCTTGGTCGATCTGCTTAATCCAGCTTCCTTCGCCAGGTAATCCATAAGACTGAGTCACAAACCTACAGACGGTCAGCCAGAGGCTAGATGTCCGTGCAGTTCTACTCTGCGCTACAGGAAGAAGTCTGCTTCTTCTTCGAATCTCATGTCCACACCGTCATGTTTTTAAAATATTGATTATTGAAAAAACACTTCTCTATTGGACACGCATCTGCCAGTTCCTTCCAAATCGGTTTGCTCCAGGCAAACAAGGCGAACTGATTCACTAGCGTCGTCGTCTGCTTGCGCGAGAAAACCCCTGCATTGCCCGGCGGTGTCATACGCACGCACGCACGCGCGACCACTTATTAGCAGCATTTGCGGCGCTGTATGATTAAATATGCAAATATTGCCCGATTGATACCGATGCTGCAGTGATTGGTGGGGGCTGTAATTGATTAATTGGAACTGGTTGGCGCCTCTTCCTTTCGGGGTGTGGCAGAGGGGCGCAGATCTGCCTCGAGCTGCCTGCAAAAGCCATCGATAGTATGCACGCAACGCAGCCCGGGGAAGAATGGACGGGAGGGAGCACGAGAGGGCAGACAAGGGCAGACGAGGAGCGATTTGTGCGATGGATCCAGAACTCCAGTGCGCGTACCGTGGCGCCAGGCGAAACAGGTTTCATCGACAGGCTGAACCTTCCTAAAAGTTTGGAGCGGAGTGACCGGGCGCACTTCACGGACTTCCTCTGTTCTGCGTTTCGAAAAACCCATCATCTCCCGGCCCTGGGCTCCAGAGAGCCGCCATGGAGGAGGGGATGGCTATCAATTTAGCCAGTTATTTTTAGCGGGCGCATGGCTTTGCGCACACTGCAAAAGGTCATCCGATACTTCGGTTTCCCCGTCGGCTCCCGAAACGACCGGGCCACGCCACGCCGCTGCAGCAGGCATGTCGGGAGTCAGGCTTGTCAGGCCACGAATCGGTTTGCAAATTATCATAACGAAACGAAACAAAAAAAAAGGAGCACTGCGATGTGATATCTCCCGGTCCTAATCCCAAACCGGACTACTTGTGGATCTAGCACGGCCCCCGGAGTTCCGAGAACGTGCCCGGGCCAGGACCAGGACCTGCCACGGCGCTACTACCCGCCTGTCGAACTGGTCTCGGAGGCACCGTCTGCCGAGGGCGGGGTCGATTACTAGCTTATTAAACCTGTAGCCGGGATGATGTAGAAAGCCGGGAAGTGCTAGAACCGCCACCGTTTATGCACGGGCGTCCCCCCATTGCAATGTTCGGTACATGTCCGAGCCCACCGTCCCGAAACCGGTGCAGGTTGGATGGTTTTGAAGGGTTCCCGGTTTCGGTGCGGCGGAGATAGTGTTTGGACATGTTCTTTCAGCCGATCGCACGATCAGTGTTTCGGGCTCAGCGAGCTGTAAGGCGACGTGTCATGCGCCGTCTTCGCTGGTTTGCTGGCTCTCGGCGCAATTAGGAGCAGAAAAACACGATTAGATCGGTGGACGGGGCGAACGGTGCCGTGCGCCGGGCGAAGACTTACAGGTATCTGCAGAACGAAAAAATCTCGCTTGTGGTATTTCAAGAACACGTTGGAATGTGTTCGATGTTGGTAGTACTGGAAAGACTTGATGCTGTCGGTCGTTTGGCTAGTTGTTTGGGTCGCTCTGTACAAGTTTCAGTTTACTTCGTTTTATTATACTTCTCCTGAGATAGGTCTCATCCGTCGTCTAGCGAATGGGCATCTGGAGATCGACGTAAAATGATTGACAACCGCTACACTGTAACGAGAAACGAAATTTACACAAAAATTGAGAAGTTGGTCTATCTCGTAGATCGTTCGTATACGGTTAACATGCTCCATTGATCGTCTGGAGTGTTTCAAGGTAGTACACTTTTCCTGATCTGGGTCATGTAAGTTCTTGATTCTAGACCTTGCACTAGATAAGAGATTTTGTTTTCGAATCTCATCTTTCAATAATCAGCCTGTGATATGAGGTTTTGTACAAGTCATGCTAGTGACTTAGCAATGGAGAAGCTTTCCATCTACTTCAAAAGACACCTCGCTCCAAAAAAAATCCCAAGAACATGGGTAAAACCCTAGTAGCCACTCATTGGGTAGAGTTCAAGTACTTGTAGCAGTCTTGACGCCATGGGGGGAAAACACGGTGACAAACTTCTTCACTTCACTGTCGCTTGTTTCGGTGCGCGTTCGGAAACCGTACAAGAAAAGAAGAGAAGACAATCGAACCGGAAATCAGGCAACCGTTGCCGCGCACGCAGTGGCAGGAGGCATCAACAGCTTCACGCCCAACAGGCATGCGTGGGCAACAGCACAGGCGGTGGGAGAAGACCACACGGGAGCAGGGAAATTGCACGCGGCGTAATACGAGCCATCTCGGCACGCTCTGCAGTGGGGCCGCGGTAACGTTCGCCACATTATCGAATCGAGCACCGCCGGAGGTAACGAACTCTTCGCCGGGGCGTCTTCGTCCATTGATCACGGCGAGATTAGCAGGCGAGCGCGTTCAGTGACCTCCCACCTCCCGGGCAGATAGTCGATCATGCGCCCGGGCCTGCAGTTCGGGCAGCTGGGCGCGCCGGCTGGAACCAGTTTACCGGCGCGCGGCCTTGATCTTGGGTTGACGCCGCCTCAAGGTTGTCCCCCTTTTGTGCCATCCACTCCCCGTGGCCGGGGGCTGGCCGAATTCGCACGCACGCACGCGTTGGGTCAATGGACGGATGCGCTGGACGTTCTGGAGATCCGCCGCATCCGACGGGGGCTGGGAAGAGAAATGGCCGGCTGTTGCGCTGACCTTGCCCGGAAGCGGGCGAGATGACGCTGGATGGTTGCTCTTGAACTTGGCTCCTCCGGAGCTCGAGTGAAAGGAGCTCGCCTTGTCGCGTCGTGTCATTCGCCCAGGCCCCGGGGAGGATGCTCGTATATGGTGCCTAGCAACAGGGCCGCGTCGCCGATAACTGGTTGCCCAGCCGACACGCATCCAAGCGCTTCTTCGGTGCGATCCAGATTGATAGAGTCTCGGGCAGATCTGGCACCACGGGTCGTCAGGTCCAGCCCAGCCAGGACGCCAACAGAGCCTGGTGTGACGACGGCTCCACCCGCTCGAGCTGGCGTCGATCGCTCTGCGTGTGTGTACGAGGAGCTGAAGCGATCGATCGCACGCGAGTGCGATCAGCCCCGCAACACACCGCTCTCTGTCACACACACGAGCGCTCCGTCCTACTTTGCCCTCCCGCGTTCCGCATTCCTAGCAGCCTCCGACAGAGTGTGGCAGCAGCAGAGTGTGTCCGGAGCTGCTGTGCGGACCTTCACCGCAGTGCGGAGCGGAGCAGAACGAGAACGCTCTCGCCTGCTCGATCGAAGCTCGATTCTGCTCCCCTCTCCACGCAGCAGCTTCGTGGCAGACCCCTCCTCGCAGCGGAGCACAACCGCACACAACGAACGGCACCCGTGCTCGGGCGCTAGGTTACGACAGGTGTGTGTGTGGTGTGTGTGTGTGGCGGGGCGTGCGGTGTGCGAGCGTGTGTTGGTGTGCGGTGGAACCTGCTCAGCACCAGCGCACCACCAGCAGAATGGAAACAAACTACGTGTATCGTGCCAATTTAATTTCTGTTTCACTTAGCATTTGTCAGTGCTGAATCGGTCGCGCTGTAGAATAGATGCCTCGGGATCGCTCCGGATCCCCGCACCAAGAACGCACCGGGCCAGCAGAACTCGACGCTCGTGGCGGGCTACTCCGCTAGTCGCAGCAGTGTCGTGTCGTGGAAGAACGCACCGTCCGTGTGTGAGTGGTCCGTGCCTCTCGGGAAGCCTCTCGGCCGGAAGCACCGCACCGGAAGTGCCAGGGTACGCCGCGCCGCGATCAACCGGAAGGGAGAGTGTTGTGGTCGGTTTGTTGTTGGTCCAGTGTCCAGTGTGAAGCTCGAGCAGCGCCACCAATCAAACCCCGGCCGCAGTCGACGCCGGAACGAGGCGACGCGTTCAACCTGTGGAGCACCATGGAGAGCGCAACATGGTTGGCGGCTCGCACTGGGACGCCATTCGGGTGACGCCTGGTGCTACCGGTTCGCGCACGACTCCGTCCGTGCAGGTCCCAGCAGTGCCTTTCTTGGGCCGTCCTCTGTCTCACCGCACCTTCCAGCAGCCATCCCGCACTGCCGCCTAGAATGCGATGCATTGAGGTCCGTGCGCAGTGTGTCCCTAGCAATCAGCAAACTCTAAACGACTCAAACAGTGTACAGTGTGTGCGCGCGCGCGCGTGTGTGTCGCTTTCGGGCATTAGCCGGGCGCGTTTCAGGTCGAGTGCTCCGCTTTCGTTGGCCTCACCCGGTTCGAGCAGGCCTGGAGTTCCGAACCCGCGGTGTTCCGAGGTTTCAGTTCTTTGCCGTACTTCCTTGCGCGCCGGAGCGAAGGGGAAGTAGTTGGTTGCCAACAGAAGGAAACGTCAGTGCGCGTGTGCAACGGGTTTCGGGGCAAGCTGCGGGAAGACCACCGTCCAACATCGCCATTAAGCGTCCCAAGGCGCGCGTACACACACACACACACACGATCACACATACACACGCACACCGAGCGGGAGGATGGAACAGATCGTTACTTCGATTGTGTGCTTTTTAATGGTAAGTTCGCTCAAACATCCAACAAATCTGACCATTCACCACCGTATGGGATTTCCTGGACGGGGAGGTGACAACACTGAACCGGAGCAGGCCGTGGGAACGCCGATGAGTCAGAAGTTTGGTGGCGCGCTCCCAGCGGGAGATACTACCACGCCAGAAGCGTTGGCGGGATGCCCGGACGTTGGCTTTCTCCTCCGCAACGACTCCGCTCCAGGTTCGGCGTCTCGGACAGGGTCGCCGCTTGGTGGTCGGAGCCGTTTTGGTAGCGCGCGAGACATTGACGGCAATTAGTGGCCGCGTCCGGGAATGGGGCGCGTGCGCTTCATGACAGCTGCCTGCGATGGGGTTGACATTTGCGCCGGCGGACACCTGGGGATGAAGATCTCGTGGCATGCGCGCCATTGTGGCGCGCCGTGGCCTCGCGCTGCCAGTTCCGATCGGTTCCGTTCGGTCGCGCATCGCCAACCTCGCGGCGCGTTGCCTTGTGTGGGCTTAGGTGTGTGTGTTTTTTTTTGCACAACACTGGACGCACGCGAATGGAGTGCATTCCATTCGGCGCATGCACGCCAGTGAAAGCAGGCGCAGGGTTTGCATGCGAAGCGTTGCGCGCGCCCGCCGTGACCTTCTGCCGCATGCACCAGATGAGCTTCGGTGCGAATTTGGGTGGGGACCTTGCAACACATTCAGACGGACGCACGCGCGCAGGACACTTTCGAAAAAGGGACACTTTTGTTGGTTCCGAAAGGGCTGGTGGAAGTACAGCGATGAAACCTGACTACGATGGATCTCCCTGACCTCGTGCATGCTTTTCGCATGCCTAGAATCTTAAACGCACCAATGCGTGCTTGATTGGGAATGCTTGTTTGGGATGCTTTCGAAGTGCGAAAGCAATATCTTCGAGAACTGGCAGCCTAATCAAGTTTGTTTCAATCAAAAGCATCATTTTAAGCATCTATTCATACTACAAGGTGATTGAGTTCACTGGATTAGTAAAAGATACTCCGAAAACCTCTAGGAGGAGGGTTCCACTGTACATGGATTTCTGTTGAGATATTAAGAACTCTGAAGGACCAAACTGGGGTTGTTCATGTAAGATACGGGTAGTAATTAAGTCGAAGAAAGCAAGAAATGGCAGGCCTAGACCTAGTTGAGGTTTTTGTGCCAAGAAAGAAGAAGAAGAAGGGCCAAACTGAGGGATCCGCGGGACCTCCAACGAGAACATCTGACTTCTGTCCCATGTCCATCGTAAACACGTTGGACATCAAGAATGAAATGTTTGAACGCGATCTACTTGAAGAGGCTTCACGATAAGTACTAAGAACGAGAACTGCGCTTAGAACCCAATGCTCATCATTGAACCCAATCATTATCAACGGAACAAGTTTTGAACGGAACATGTGGAACAGATCTTCCGCACAAATGGCGATAGCTTAGCCTACAACCTAATGCTCCTTAGTTCCCTAGTGATATCTCGCCGTGGTCCTGGCGGTGCAGGTCTTTTTTTGCTGTCCATTTGGCACGACCGCTCGCTCGGCTACCATCGGCAAACCGCCTGAAGGTGCCGACACGTTCTGTTTGACTCGAAGGAACTTGGCCGGCCGCGTGCAACCGCCGCGAACTAATTAGTATTCAACCTTGATCTTATTTTTTCTGTACTTATCCACTTGCAGACGAAGAGAGAGAGAGAGAGAGAGCTAGATAGAGGGCGGGAAAGAGATACCAATAGATAAAGAAGTGTTTTTCCCCCCTCCCATCTACGCTTCTTTGTTGTGGTTGCTGCGTTCTGCTGGTGGGTGACAGAACCCGAAACACGGGAGAACTGGAGAGAACGGGACGTCGCCGCCCTCCAAAAGGGCGTCCGGGTAGAGTGACTTTCACTTTGCCAAGTGGGCCGTTTCGCTGGTTGCGTGTGGCCGGTTTGGGACGTTACGTCGAAGCTCCGGAGAAGGATTCCAGCGTCTAGTTTTCCAAAACAAACAAAAAGTGACTCCGGAACGTCCGGAACTCGCCGGCGTGATTGCGATCTAGCGCGAAGGAATCAGGATCACGTGATCGGGCGGTGACCACCCTCGCCGGGTACAAGATATGCACGAGGAAACAGTTACAGAACCAGCGGTAGTTGTGTGACAATCGGCACAGCAACAACAAACAACAACAAAAAAAAGCACTCACACAGCCCTCGCCGTGGGCCAGCTCAAAACCTGAATGGAAAGGGAGCGACTTGACAAAAACCGAACGGAGAGGAAGAAAAAAAACTGGATCAGTCCGCGTCCGCGTCCCGCGGTTGGTTCCAACTGTGCGCGTGTGCTGAATTAGAACGCAGAGGCGTGTTTCGTCCCCGCTTTCCGCGCCCGGTTGGCTCCACTCCACGGGACAGGCCTGACTGAACGGCCCTGCCCACCATCGCCGTGCAGCGGCTCGCTGGTGTGAACTTGAAAGGAGATACAGGTTCTCAGGCGGCGGCCGGACTCTGCAGCCACCCCGATGCAGCGCGGTTGGAGTCCGAACCCTGCTCGACGTCCCGAACCCGCGCAGGAGATTCCCTGCCCCGGGTGACATCATCTCCGGTGCGTCCCAGGTCACCCCGTTGGCAGGCCGAGTGAGTGCGGAAGTCGCAGGCCTGTCAGACGTCTTGTTGCGCGATGATATATGGCGATGACGGACCCGGGGTTGCCTTGCCGGGCGCTCCTAGCACCCGCTGGACGTTACGTAACCGCGACGGAGGACTCCTCAAAATGGCGTCAAAAGCCAACGGCGAAGTTGGCGGGAAGTCTCCTGCTCGTATCCCAAAATCTGCCCCCGATAATAGCCACACCAACCGTGTCCCGAGCCGTCCGGAAGACATCTCCGCGTCCGAGGCTCCGTGGGCAGCCCGGGAGTCCACGTTCTCACGGTTTCTGCCCGGACGGAACACTCCCCAAAAAATTCCTGCGGCGCTAGCGCGCGTGTCGCCCGGGCCGTTAACACACGCGGGGCGCGCTGCGAGCGGAGATGAGGTGAAGTTTTGCAAAAATGGTAATTAGCGCAACCGCGCAGACCGTACCCGGCGGGGGGAGCGTGGTTTGCGCCCGACCAGCGATTGCGAATATTAATTCACGCGCGCGCGCGCGAGCGCGATTAATAGCGCCGCGCTGCTCGTTACTTTCGATTTTCCGCTCGATAACGTGCTTTTGCGTGTGTATTTCGTTTTTTGCTGCTGCTTTTTTTATTACCATCGTATTGTTCGGCCGTCGGTGCTACTGGTATTCTAATGGCCGCTCGTCTGGAGCAGGGTCTGGAGGAGCAACAACAAAAAACAGCCCTCAGTTTGGCGTTAGGATCAAAACACACACACCGCCAAACAAAAGCCAGCAGAGAGAGAGGCGAAAACACAACAGCTTGGACACTCACAAATTTACGATCGACAGATTTGATCGATCGGCTGGGGTGTGAGTGCCGCCCCGGTGCTAATCGGAACTGGGTTACAGCCGTTCCCTCGCCGCGTGCGCCGAAGCGTAGCGTGCGCATCATAAACATAATAGAGCAAGAATTCGTTTCGTTCAATTATATTCCGCAGCCTAAATGAATTCGCCCACTGTAGGTACCGCGTCTTGGAGAGGCCATCGATTACACTAGACAACAGGTTTGCTTGGCTCGTAAGGGTATTGGGATTGATTCGCAGCGAAGTGTGAAAAAGAGATCCAACGCGTTTCAATATGGTTAGCTCCGTTTTTTTGTTGACAACTTCTTGATGAATGCCTTATGATAGCGTCTTGTACATTCGGTTTCAGGAACTTTACTCTCCACGAAGTCAGCACCTCATCTTATTGCAGTAACCTCATCTTGGAGAGTGTATATAAAGTTCAGGCTGCTAGTCAGGCGATCTTCTAGTCTAGACCAACCACAAGACGTTCGCAACAAGCTAGCGATTAGATCGATTTGTTTGGGGGAGCAGTTTTTGTTGATCATTTCTTGGTGAATGCCTCTTGACAGGATCTCGTACAGCATAGGGACCGAATATAACATTCGGTTTTAGGATCTTTACTCTCCACGAAGTCAGCACATTTAGTAACCTCACCTTGGAGAGTGTAGATAATGATCGTTCTGTTTGTCAGGCGATCTTCTAGACTAGACCAAACACAAGATGTTCGCAATCAGCTCGCGATTAGATCGATTTGTTTGGGGGAGGAGTTTTTGTTGACCATTTCTTGGTGAATGCCTCTTGACAGGATTTCGTACAGTACAGGGACCGAATATAACATTCAGTTTCAGGATCTTTACTCTCCTCGAAGTCAGCACAATTAGTAACCTCACCTTGGAGAGTGTAGATAAAGTTTGGGCTGCTAGTCAGGCGATCTTCTAGTCTAGACCAAACACAATATGTTCGCAATCAGTTAGCGATTAGATCGATTTGTTTGGAGGGAGTTTTTGTTGATCATTTCTTGGTGAATGCCTCTTGACAGGATCTCGTACAGTACAGGGATCGAATATAACATTGGGTTTCAGGTTCTTTACTATACACCAAGCTCCTCAATGTCAAACACTATTATTGCAGGAAGATCTTCTAAGGAAGAGGAAGATCTGCTAGTATAGCATAGACGATAGATGTTCTGAGCCAACTATAGATTAGATTGATTTGTATGGGGTGTCGCAAAGCGATCCAATGTGCGTACGCATACCATTTCTTGATGGATACTTTTTGACAGGCTCTTAATGGACTCTCAGGATCTTTACTCTTCAGGGTTTAGGATTTTGAAGCGAGAATAGATTGGAGGAATAGAATAGATGGACGCGTTTCAAGGTGTACGTTAAAGATCTGGTTATTGCAATACACGCACCCAAAATGGACCGTCTGCGTGAAGCAGTTTGGAAACAGATGAAAGTGCCCGCGCTAGAGGGGCGGATGTTGCAAACGATCGGAATCGGATGGATTAGTTCCAAGCTCACGAGCGCACCGTTCAATCCGTTCTGCCCCGCAATCTCGGAACTGCAAAATCGTTTTCGCCCGCCCGTTCGGCAGGTGAAAGCATGGGTTGCCCGTGTTGCTGCTGTTGTTTGCAAAACACGCGCCGATGTCTCTGTCTTGCCGCAGGTCGCGGGCACGACTCGCGATCGCACACGTACCGTTTGGCATCGAGCGCAAGGTCGCCGAAATGAGAGCAAACCCGGCCGCATCGGATGCCACCACGACCGCGGTGTAGTGTTACCGAAGAAATGAGGCTTCCACCGGTTTCGCGCCTGACAATGACCAGACGCGCCCGCATGCCGGGCCGCGTAATGCGATACTTTCCCCTCCGCGAGGCGAGGCGTCCCCAGCGCCCGGAGAAGTCAAAGTCACGCTCAAGAACGCCGTCGCCGCCGCCGGTGACATTTGCGTGTGCGCGCCGGAATCCATGACGGACTCCTTTTCGGGCGCACCAGGCTCTCCTGACGGGCGCGCTTGACAGGCACCGCACCCAGTTCTGCGAGCCCGCACGCATACGTCACAGCCGAGGGATGATTTGCGTCATGACTAATGGCTTTCGGGGGATTCGGGCTCAGCGCGCGCGCGCGCGCGCGGACATTGTGAAGTGACGTTTGACGCAATTCCAAAAACTTCCCGGACAGACGTTACGGGCCACGGATGAGACGGTCCTGGCGAGCAGGAAGTGGCCCGCTAATGGTGCCCACAGGAATTCGGGTGGCCGCCCGTGCCCGTGCGCACTCCCAAGTCCCCTCGTGATTAATGGGCCGCGGCCCATGCTGCTCCACCTTGAAAGCCGCCGCATCAATGGACTCGGCGGCCCAAGCCGCCCGGTTTCATTGATACGTATCCGGCAGCGGTGGCAGCCGCCCGGAGACTGGCCCGGGTGCAAAAGCATTTCAGGGCCACCAGATGGCGAGGAAATGGGCGTCCCCCACTAGGCAGCACGCCCACACGCGCCATGCCTGTGTACAGACGTGCGCGTGTTTGTGTGGTAAGGTGACCAGAAGTAGCGTAGCATGCATGCATACCGTACCAATGCAGAACCAACACTTGATCCAACACCGTTTGCTGAAGGCCATTGCAAAGGCCACCCTTCTAAGTCCCGGTGGTACACACCGGGGCTTTTGGTCCTTCGAGCCCGATTCCGAGCTCCCGAGTGTTGCACGAACGAAGTTGCCATTAATCACGGCGTCCATTCCTGGATCCTGGTCGCGACATTCCACGGAGCTCCCAAGTCGTGGACATCCGAGGAATGCACACGGGCAGATGCACTCGCCGCCTCTTCCGATCCAGTTTCCAAGAATCTGTCTCTCTCTCTGTCACTCGCGCGCGCGCTCTCCAAAGCCCCAGAAAGCGATGCGTGTGTGTGTCTCGCATCGGTAACGACATTGAACGGCCTTGGATGGCCATGAAATGTGGCTGGTGGACGTAGCGAGCGGTGGCCGCCTGCAAACAGTGCCCGCGGGGCACGCAGCAGCGCTTTTGCCATTCCGCTTTTTTGTTTGTTGCCTCTGTTGCTGCTGTTTCGCTTCGTTCTTCTGACTCACGGTGGCTGGCATCTTGGCTCCTTCGTCCCCAGTGCGCTCCGGCCGTTCGTTCAACCGCGGCCGCCGTTCTACTTTTCTGTCCCTCCCTCCCCGGGGCTAATGGCGTGCCCCGTTCAGGTCGGCGTGAACTCTTTGTTTATGCTTCGGTGGGCCGCACATGAAGGGATGCTCTCGCGGTCGGACCCGCGGTCGGACGGGGGTTTTGGGGGAAGGTATTTCAATTCGCGCTGTTTTGCTGTCTTACGCGTTTGCTGCTATTTAGAAGGCAAGTTTTGTGCCCGCTTTTTTTTGTTGTTCCTTGTTGCTGTCCGCACTGAGTTTCCCTTTTTGTGAGTGTGTGTGTGTGTGTGTGTGTGTGTGTGTGTGTGTGTAGTTGCGGTTCCGAGCCGCTTACTGCAAGCAAGGGACGACGGATCGTGGACGGAACCGAACAGCAGAAACAATAAACCGGGCAGTAAAAAACCTGAAAACAACGCCCTGGCCACTCCTTGCGGTGATGATCGCGCTCGCTCGCGAACTTCGTCGCTTCTAGATGCGATCGGAAACGTTCTGGGTCGTTCGCCTTCGTCGAAGTTATCGGCGCGCTCTGGACGACACAAAGCATCGACACATACACACACACACACACGCTTACGTCTTCGTTACGCGAAGATCATCGGCTTCATGCGCGATCCCGGCCCGGTGGGGCTTTCGGAACGAATTTCGGAAACCTTGGCCGTGCCGGGCTCCGTTCCTTCTTTTTATTGCCGACCACATTTACGGCCGCTGCCGGCCCGTTACGAAGGAATTAACCTTTTGCGCGCCTCACGCGGCTAATTGACATTAATTAGCTCGCGCAAATGTCATTCCCGCTTTTGTGCGAACAGGAGACGGGCACGGGCGTGCCCCCGGAAACGGCGGCGCACGGAAGGTGCGAACAACCTCGGCTCGGTTGGACGGTTGCGATGATGATTCCTGGCTGGATTGATGTTGAACTACATGATGTTGGTTGTGGATCATCTCTTTATGCAGTAATCCAATCTTGAACGACGTCTCTCTTGTTTGTTGCGTAATGTTGGTGTTAGTTTACTACTAGATCTTCATAAGATATAGTTATTTGGACAGGGTTAATGTGTTGGACGCGTATGTGAGTACTTGGACTATGAATGTTATGTAGTCCCAGCTTCTTCTGTCGCGACTCTGGCAACTTTTCTCAAGGATCTTATATGTCCAGTCGGCAATGTCCATACTAGTTTCAGAACTGATTGTAGAGCCAAGTTAGGAGGAGTTTCAGATGACTTCGCAGGTGTGATCACCTTCGTGACGAGGTGATATCTCCACACTTGATGAAGATCTTTAATCTTCGCTCCATGCAATGATCCTAGCTTGTACATAGTTAGACTCCCAATGCCTGCTATGTGGCTAAAAACAATAAGATTATCTCCGTTTGCTGCTGTGCGATGATGATTCCTGGCTGGATTGATGTCGAACTACATGATGTTGGTTGTGGATCATCTCTTTATGCAGGAATCCAATCTTGGACGACGTCTCTCTGGTTTGTTGCGTAATGTTGGTGTTAGTTTACTACTAGATCTGAATAAGATATAGGTATTTGAACAGGGTTAATGTGTTGGACGCGAATGTGAGTACTTGGACTATGAATGTTGTGAAGTCCCAGCTTCTTTCGCCGCGACTCTGGTACCGTTCCTCGAGGATCTAATATGTCCAGTCGGCAATGTCCATACTAGTTTCAGAACTGAGTTTAGAGCCAAGTTAGGAGGAGTTTCAGATGGCTTCGCAGGAACGATCACCTTCGTGGCGAAGTTATATCCCCACACTTGATGAAGATCTTTAATCTTCGCTCCATGCAATGATCGTAACTTGTCAATAGTTAGACTCGTAATGCCTGCTATGTGGCTAAAAACGATACGAACCTATCCGTTTATCTCTCTCTCTCTCTCTCTCTCTCTCTTTGTCTGGTGCAGATTTTGGCCATCGTTCGCGTAGGCAGCGTTCCTGCACCGAGTGACATCATATCCGGGCGAGAGTTCCTATCGATACTCATGACGCCAACCGGCGGGGCATCGACCGCTGCGCCCCAGGCCCAAGCGCGGCCCAGCTTCCGCGGGCTGCGCAAGTTTCACCACTCCTTCTACGACCAGCTCGCCGCCGACGATGACACGATCCTGCCGATCGAGGCCCTGTTCACGTCCCGGGAGGACCTGGACCGGAGCAGCACGCGCTTCTACGGACACGGGCAGCGCGAGCGCCACACAACGTCCACGGAGCCGTCGTCGCCGCCGTCCACCGGCGAGCCGGATGCGGTAGAGCCGGTCACAGCGCCCGAGGAGCCAGCGACAACGTCTCCACCGACGGACAGCACGGAGCAGACGACGCTCGACGATGCCGGCACGGTCACCACCATCGCGGTCGAGACGTCCACGAGTGAGGAGCGGACAGGGACGGTGGTACCGGCGGTGGCCAGACCGCCCGGACGGTACGCGAAGCGGGCCAAGGCGATCCTGCAGCAGCCGGTGGAGTACGCGAAGGTGGCCCCGACCGCGCGGCACGCGAACGCGCACCGGAGCGAGCTGTCGGTGGAGGAGCGCAGCCCGACGATCAGCAAGGAGGACGAGCCGGACTCCGCCAAGGGGGAGTCGTCGGCGGTGGCCAAGCTGATCGCGCCCCCGGCCGCGTCCCAGCAGCGCTACCGGACGCAGCGCAAGCAGGAGTCGAACGGGGGGCCCGCGTTCCAGGCGGTCGGCTACCCCGACCGCAAGCCGTCCGCGGAGGGCCTGACGTGGAAGGAGCTGAACGGTGACGGTGAGGCGAAGGCGGCCGCCCCGCCGACCTACTCGGAGCCGGCGCTCTACTACTCCGAACCGGCCCAGTTCTACTCCGAGCCGGCGAAGGTGTACTCGGAGCCGGCGAAGGTGTACGGCGAGCCGGAGAAGGTGTACTCCGAGCCGGCCCGCGTGTACTCCGTGCCGGCGAAGGTGTACTCCGAGCCGGCGAAGATCTACTCCGAGCCGGCCAAGGTGTACTCCGAGCCGGCGAAGATCTACTCGCAGCCGTCCAGCTACTGGCAGACGGCCTACTCCGCGCACGACGCCACCACGGCCACGACGGCGACGACCGCGACGACAACGACGACGACCCCAACACCGGCCACATCCTCCGAGGGGCCAATGGGCGCCGGCACGGAGTCACCAACGGGCGGCACCAGCACCGCCTCCATCCGGCTCGTGTTCAACGAGCTGGACAAGATCCCGTACGACCAGCTGAACGCCCCGACCGTCGACGGCGACGGTGGCGGCTCGATCCACAACGCGATCGGCAAGTTCGTGCCGAAGCAGACGCACCCGGCACCGGACAGGCCGGACCAGGCGGCACCGGCCGCGCCCGTCGTGCAGACGCTCGCGCCCGTCCTCGGCACCGGCGACGGCGACTCGAAGGTCGGGTACGTGGTCGAGGGCCGCAACTACCGGAAGTACCGCGTGGAGGAGAAAACACCGGACGGCTTCATCGTCGGCGAGTACGGCGTGCTGTCGCACAACGACGGCAACCTGCGCGGCGTCCGCTACACCGCCGACTCCGACATCAACCCGCGGCTCATCTACGACGCGCTGCTCAAGTTTCTCTCCCTATGAACGCGTCTGTGTTTTGTGTGAGTCATACCGTAGCCAAAAAGAACTGTGCGGACAGGGGAAGTCACAGTTGCTGAGCTGGAAGAAGGGGCAAGAGCGTTTGCTGTATCAACTACGTCAAGTCAGCAGATAGAGCGTGACGGAGGGATACAACCCGAGCAGGGACAGGGAGAGAGAAAGAGAGAGAGAGAGAGAGCGAGAGTGTGTGAGCGCGTTGGAGGAGTGGGTGATAAGGATACAAAGAAACAATACACTACGTCAAGTTTGGACGCTGTTGCGGTGTAGTTGATGCCATATTCCTAACTAACTCGTCACAGCACCCACGCCGGACCAGACAGGAGTCCGGAGTGTGCCTTTCAAACGAACTAAAGCCTAGTCCTGTCCCATGCGCTGGCTGCAGTGTAGAACCCCCGTGCACTAAAGACCCCGCCTTGCAATAACGCCATCGCCGGTGAGGCACCGGTTACAGTGTATCTTTCGTATATCAGCCAAAGTATGTGAAGAGAAGGCGCGTCTCAAGTGCCGCAATAGTTTGACAGCTGCAGTTAGTAGAGAATGAAGCCGACCGGTAGCTCCAGAACGAAAAGGCAGATCCCATTCGAGCAGACGTCCCAGAAGACGTACAGTCAGCGAACGAGTGTACCAGACTATAGACAGGATGTAGTAACATTGGATAGATAACAGATAAAAGGGTAACCGCTCCTCAGGCTCATCCGATTGCCATATGCTTACCTTTCCGTACTTTAAGTTCTGCTAGACCGCGTGTGCGTACCGAGTCCTTCCGGTACATCTCGTACGACGTGTTCTCTTTTGCTTTTATTTCGGTGTCCGCGGAAGATAGCGTGCGATAGATTTTTTATTGATAACGAGACAATAAGAGAGAGAGAGACCGAGAGAGGGAGAACCTTAGAGCGAGAGAGAAAGAGAAAGAGAGAGAGAGATACAGCTCGTAGAACACCTGACTCCCGCACCAGAACCCCCTCCATCTTCATTCTTCCACGTCACGCCTTTTATTGAATTAAAATGTGATAGTAGCTTAGAGATATTTAACTTAACTTAACACGTTAGTCGGTAAGCCGGTAATGATTTTTTTTTCTCGTTCGCTTCCGTTCGCACAGCTACCGTTCCGGCGGAAGCTACCACCTTGCTCAAGCGTTGTTTCGTTTCGGTGTGAAAAGGTCGGCCCGGCCGGGTCTGCGCACGTGGAGCCCGTGGAGGGCGGCCATACGGCAAGGGTGTTTTTTTTCTCTGTTGTGCGAAAAGCGTCTAGTTAGTGAGCGCACAGCGTGTACGGCGAACACCGACGTGTCCGCACCCAAGTAGGTTTGTAAGGAGCAGCTTGCGGTGGAGATGCTGCTGCCAGGAGCCGCCGGTGTTCGGTGAGTCGAGCACGCCGCGCTCGCATGTTAGGTTAGTTGCACGGGACGGGGCTTGGATGGAATTGACAGGTGACCTAGCCGGAACGAGAGTGACGGCGGCTTCACACAGGCGCGTGGATCGCACCCGTCCACGGCGGGAAGAGTGGGATGGCGAGAGGCCCCGGAACGGAGAACCGGAGCGGTGTACATTTAAGGCCAGGGCAACAAAGCAACACGATCGTCCAGATATATTCCTAGGTCTCTCACAATCTCCCTGTCTCCCTGTCTCTCTCTCTCTCTCACACGCTCTCTTTCAATCACTGTCGCTCTCCTCTTTCTTCCTTTTCTTCGTTTCCGCTGCGCAACCTACCCGACGTGTGCCGCGCAAGTACAGCGGGCGCATCATCATCATTACTTCGATAAGAATTGTGTAATAAATGTGTACTCCATAGCAAAACAAAAAATGCACACAGACACACACACATCTCCTGCCTGTCCGTGCGCTAATGGAACATGCTGGCAGTTGCAGTCCATTTCCGCGATTCCGCGGTCAAGATATCACCACCGTTGCGACTTAACAACCCCCCCCCCCCCAATGGGAGGGGCGCGTAGCAGCGCGTACCGGTTCTGCGGCAGCGACGAGCAGCCCGCGATCCCGGCCAGTCTATAAATAGGCCTGGAAAACTGGAGTCTTGGGAACTTGTTGCGCATGTAAATCAGAGACCCGCACACACGGCTGCGGCCTCACCGCTTCAACACACACACAGGCAAGAAAAAGGTGCGGAGACGCTGGATATCGCCTGCATGACGTGTTGGATGACTTGCCCATAGCCTCCGGGCGTGCTGACGTACTGGACTAGGCGTTGCCGTCCCTGCACCCGCTGTTGCGGGCGGATATCCGACCGGTGACTTCGAGCGGGAGGCGCATTTCGGGCGCCTCGCCGATGACCTTGCGATACTCGGGAGCGCACTTCCGGTCCAGAATCTCTCACGATCTCGCCCTGCCGTCGCGTTGGCGATAGCCATTTGGGTGCGGCCGTATAGTCGCGGTGCTCTGAGCCGCCTCAGGAGCCTCAATATCGCTTACGGTAACGCGTAGCCACCGCGTCCATGATGGATTATTAATCATCGCCATTAATCTCGACGTCTGGAAGGTTCGCAACCGTAAAGGTGCAATTTATCGGTCTCCCTCTTCGCTGCCCGGTCCACCAAAATCCACCACGCAGGCTGGCCGCGGTTTCGGCTCACATTCCCTTGCCGCGAAGGTCCTGGCGAAGCTTAGGTGAGGATGTCCGCACGGTGGCCTTGAGGCGAGGCGTTGCGATTTCCGCGATCTTCACGCGCACCGGCGGGGCGCATCGACCTCGCGCCTAAAACAAAGGGATTGCCCGGCAATTGCAACGCTCATATCTCGTTACCACGGTCTCACACACACACATCGGTTCGCGTGCGTGCCTCTGGCCTCCGGCTAAATGTGTGGCTAGTTAGCACACCATCAATGATGACAAATTGGTTTGACCCTGGCGCGATGGGCGGATTTATCTGGAGCCGTGGGCAATAAACCACGGGATAAGAGCACGTCTGCACGTCATACGCATCGATACACCGAAGAACAGATCTTCGATAACGTTTATGAGCACTCGCCGGTGTTATTAATTGATCGGCGGCAGTTGTACCATTACTTCCCTTTTTTAATGGAGTCATTGGTCCTGGTTTCTTGCACCAGCTAGTGTAGCTATATCTCAGCGCAATTCTTGGAACGTTCCAGCACTGCGTTACGTCCAACCGATTTGCGTCTTTTCGGTTGCGCTTTCAAACGTCAGTAGGACAGATTTCAACTGTCAAAAGCTTTGCCCTGTGTGCTACGCGTCGAAAAGCTCAGAATAGTGCCAAACTTAAAAATAATCCAGAGTTTGCGAAGCTCAAGAATCTAGCCTCTAGAGCAGGGGTAGGCAATCGTAGTCTGACAATCTGAATGAAAAAAAACCCATATTCAATGCTATCTCATCCATCTTTCAAGTCTCCAATATATATAAACAGACTAGAGCCGTAGGTCGACTCGTGCCGTGAACAAAATATTGCGCCATAACGCCCGATCCTGTGCAGCAGATCTCCAACTCGGTACGCCTCAACCTGGTCAAGTTCTCCGCGTGCCTCCTCGTTATATGCACCAGCCAGCTTAGTGTCTCGATTTCCACCAGGATTCCAATCGGAGGATCACCTATCGGCTCGTGCAGCTCGTCGTTCCATCTCCGTCTCCAAGCACCATCCGCATCCCGTACTCCTCCGATGATCGAATGTAGTGCGCGTAGATCTCCTTCCGGTAAGGTCCATGTCTCATGTCCGTAGAGCACAACGTCCTTATGTCCTTATCAGACATAAGACTACAGTAGACTACAGAAGGTCCGGTTTCCAGCGAGAATGTAGCTCTGAATTTCGAAGAGTCACATGTGACTTGAGATCCGAGGTATACGAAGGAACCCACGTCCTCCAGAGTGTCAACGTCCATAGTGACACCGGAAAAGGTATCTGCGGTACTATCCCTATTCCCTAGACCCTATTCCCGGCATGTACTTAGTCTTTGACGTGTTGATCTGGAGCCCAACCCGCTGAGCCACTGACTTAAGTCCAGCATACGTTTCCGCAGCTGTCCTCTTCTTGACCGCAACAATGTCAATATCGTCCGCGTGGCCCAGGAGTTGAATGAAGCGCCAGAAGATGGTACCTCGCGTGTCGATGCTTACTCGCCTTATCACACCTTCTAAAACCACGTTGAACAGGAGACATGATATTTCCTTGTCTCAGTCCTCTGTGAGAAGACCGTTACGGAGCACATCACATTGCTCAATGAAGTCAATGAAGACGTGATGTGTCCTGCAGTTGTACTAACGGCATTTCTGGAAGATCTGCCGGAGCGTGAAAAGCGGGTCAATTGTCGCGCGTCTCTCCACGAAACCGGATTGATACTCTCCTACAAAGTTTTCAGCCAGCGAGAGCATTCGTTGGAGCAGCAGTTGGGAAAATATGTTCACAGTCCAAACTGTCCCCTTATTTGAAGACTGGTACAACGACACCAGTCATTCAGTCCTGGGGCAGTTCTTCCTTTTCCCATACTTTGCCTATAAATATAAATAAATACAAGTCTCCTATAAATAGCCAAAAATATTTAAGGCATATAAATCGAATAATATATCACAAACGTTTCTGTGCCTTTGAAGGGTTTTTTTTCGATAGAAAATCATAACTTGGTTTTAATAAATAATAAACAACACATCCGACAATCCAATTCTGACCGGCAAGGTGTCTGACCTCTGGAACATCGCTCTGGTAGCCACGAAAGCACCAGACAGACTTCGAAAGCACGTACGTCGTGAGCTTTGTTCCTTCCAGGCTTTCTGAAATCGAGCAAACGCGTTTGGCCTCACTCGATCAAACCTCCTCGCAGGCTTTCGGGCTGCGAGAGTTGATCGAGCGTGGAACAGAGCGCGAGAGTGAGAGCGCCAACGAGAGCGGGAGCGAGATCTCGCTCGCGAGTGTAATGGACGAGCGCGCTCCAGCGAGGCCGACGATTGTTCGGCTCACTAGGACCAGATTAAAATTTAGAACGTTTTGATAATTTAAGACCAGTGGCACGTGCGAAATAGAAGAACAGCAACAAAAACACACGGGGAGAACTCCTCTACTATTACTTCACGTTTTTCAGCACCGGATAAGGCGCAAATTAGTTTACGTGCCAGGAATGGTACCCGGGGCCGTACGTGGATGCCTCCGTGCCGTGGCAACACCGGAGGATATCTGCAAATCTTAAAGGGCAACAATAATCTTCAATTTTTATGAAACCGAACCGAACTGACGGTCGGCCGCGTGGCAGCGTGGACGTTTGGAATGGTTCGCCAACCAACTCTCGCGCTACGTCCGAGGGACAGAAACTTTGGAATGCTGATGCTGGTCCAGCGTGTGCCTACTTCCAGCATTTATTGCGGAAATTCTTCCGCCGAGAAATGCTCGCCGCTCACTCGATATTTAAAAAAAAGGGACTACGAAATCAATATTAATAATTGCTTAGCTCGACATTCCCGCGCGCGGGACGGGGAGCTGGGAAGACGCACGTCCGAGCGGAATTTCGGATATTTAGAGTGGGGAATGCCGGGCGCCCGAACCGCCTGTGCCGTTGAGGCCGGGGGTTTGGAATTGCTGATGAGTTTTGCTCGCCCCGATCCAGCGCCATGCTGCTGCTGCTGCTGCTGGCAGCTTGAAGCCGATGCCGGGAGTGACGGCCCCTGCGACGGACGTGCACCCGGCAAGACCTGGGTCAACAGCGCACTGCACCAAAATGTCATATCGCTTCGCCTGTCGAGCATCGCGCACTTCGAGTGGCACCACCAGTCGTCGACGGGCGGAACACTAGAGCCGAACGCAGCAGCAGCACTCACGATACACACAAGCTCGCACAGGGATCGGTCGGTAAGTAGGTCAGGGCAGTAATCCGCGGAATTAAAGATAAATCCTTTAGCGTTACTGCTCGCGGCCGCGACTCGAGCGAACCGTTCCGCCCCCACTGGGATCGATTGTGCGCCATCTTTAGGCGCGTTTCGGGCTGAAGGAGTGATGTTTAGCGCCTAAAAGTAGGCAACGATGTGATGAAACGATTTTTCGAGCAATTTAGTCCGCAAATTGCATACTTTTGGGCGGTTACATCGCATACGCGCCTAAAGGTGGGCAGATTGCATTACATGAACGATCTATTAATGCCTTAATAACACGTTGGGTGCCACGGCTATCATTTTTGATAGCCACCTTACATGAAATAGCACTCTGATTCAAAAACTATTGCCGACAAATCCTTCGGCAGTTTTGAAGGTTTGTTATTTTTAAAGTTTGTTTTCGCAAACTTATGGTTAAGCTAGCTTTATAAGCATTAATGATATCACAAATAATAGCCAGCAAAAATTGCATGAAAAAACGCTTGGCCTGGTAGGCACTACGACCAAAAAACGCTTGGCAGTCAGTGTGGTAATAAACATTTATCTCTGGGATGCTTGGGAAAGTAAAGTAAAAAGCGAAAAAAGCAATAAAGAATTGCGAATTGCATACTTTTGGGCGGATACATCGCATACGCGCCTTAAGGTGGGCAGATTGCATTACATGAACGATCTATTAATGCCTTAATAACACGTTGGGTGCCACGGCTATCATTTTTGATAGCCACCTTACATGAAATAGCACTCTGATTCAAACACTATTGCCGACAAATCCTTCGGCAGTTTTGAAGCTTTGTTATTCTTAAAGTTTGTGGTTGGTTTTCGCAAACTTATGGTTAAGCTAGCTTTATAAGCATTAATGATAGCACAAATAATAGCCAGCAAAAATTGCATGAAAAAACGCTTGGCCTGGTAGGCACTACGACCAAAAAACGCTTGGCAGTCAGTGTGGTAATAAACATTTACCTCTGGGTTGCTTGGGAAAGTAAAGTAAAAAGCGAAAAAAAGCAATAAAGAAGCATTGTTAAGGTCTAACGTATCGCACAACCTTGCCTAAGCAGTGTGAAAGTATGCAATCGAAATTAAATTCGCTTTTCAGCCAGCTAGTGCAAGCTATTATAAAAACCTAAAATGAATCAGCCTTAAAGTATGCAGTCCACAAAGCTGTGTTTGTTTTTGCACCGTAACCGACGTTGAAGCGCCTCCAGGGAGAGGTGGAAAAATAGCGTACGCGCCTAAATGTAGGCAATGCGCTTCGGGGTAGCGCTCTTTCTTCGCCATATCCAACACTCACGGTGGGCTTTATGAAGGCAGCGGTTGCTTCTGAAGTTCTTGTGTGTGTGTGTGTGTGTCCTCCCTGTCTCTCCTCTCTTCACGCTCCTTGCTCCCCTTCACCAGCGCCGTGATTGATCATTATGCGATGCGAACCCATCCATTTGGACTCGGGCTGGCTGGCACCGGGGACCACTTCTAAGGACACGGCGAGCGCCTTCCCGCTCAACAGATTATGGTTTGCGGAACGGTTAAGGCCGTCTAAATCAATTAATGGATGATGCGCGTACACGCGCGCGCCTCCCACTAAACCCCCACTGCCGGGACGGATGAATGAAACGCATCCACGAACGGATTTGACGACACCGAACGCTACTTAACCATACGGGCACGGACCGTGTGTGGCTGTGGAGGAGAAGCAAACAAAAAAAGCACGAAATGAGAATGATAAAATTAGATGCTTTTAGGTGGCCCGGTGGCAGGCACGGGCCGGGCGGCACGCACGCCGTAAGACGCAACCGTGCACTTGAATGGGCAGGAAAAAGGGCACTAAAGCACCGGAGTGTCGCTTCGCTTCGCTGGCGATAATGGCGCATTTGCAAACGCTGCTCCAGGGCTTGGAGACGCAAAAGAGGACGAGCAAGAGAGAGAGAGAGAGCGCGCGCTTGCCCTGATATCTTGGCAGCTTTTTGCGTTCTTGCGGGTCCGGTGATCGGCGAAGCGGAAGCAGTAAACGCGCGATGCCGGGCACGGGAGCTTTAGTGATAGTCGCAACCGCCGCGTTCGTTTCACGCGCGGTTCTAGCTTTATCGATTGACGTGAGGAGCAGGCCTGCCGGCGAACACATCCCAGCCGGGAGTCGAGCGTTAACTGCGAAGGTACACTCGTGTCCGCTGCACGGCGCCCGGCAGTATGCAATGCGGTGCGTTAGGAGGAATTGCAAACGTTTAGGTTTCGGGGGGACTTTAGGTTTTTTTTCTTTATTTCACTCTTTACAGCCCAGCAAACTTTATTGCGGCTAAAGCAATAAATCCGTAAGAAAGGCGCTTGTGAAGCGTGAACAAAATTGTTTAGGGGCGTCTCTCTTCCGTAGTCGGGTGTTATGGGGTAACTCGGCGCCTAAAGGTATGCAATGTGTGTTTTTTTTATTGAAAAGTACGCCAATTTAACGTTTTGATTTTGTGATATTTATGTTATTATTGACATAATAACAAGATAAGTCGGGAAGAAATTTCTTACCAAAAATGAACAGTAGAATACCGACAAATAAAATATATTTTTTAAACATTAAAATCATGACTAAGAAATTTATTTTTTTTTACCGAAAAAAATATTGTTTTACAAATTTAAAGTAAACAACTTCCTGATAAAATTAAAAAATGACGAGTTGAATATCTGAATCTGCTGAATTTTACCGTACATTGCATACCGGCAGGCGCGAAACGACTACAACTATGGAAGAAAGCCGCTCTGTCACACAGCTTGCATACATTACGGCTGATTAAGCACATTTGCGCGCCGAAAGTGTGGTAATCTGGCTGCTATAAAGCACTTTATTGGTGTTTATTAGCGCTTTCCCGCCGAGTACGCCGGTACCTGGCGGTGTGGGAAGAATGCAGATCGCAACCCCGCAGCGTGCGTCACCTTAATTGTGCACCGATAGCGATAGTGAGCGCAAACGAGGCTCCTTTAAAGCGTCCGTCGCTCGAGCCGCTTCCAAACCCCCCCCCCAAATCGATACCTCGGAGGGAAGGAAGCTGTGCTGCGTCTGCCATTCGATGCCACTCTGCCACGAAGAACCTCTTGACAGCTTTTTTATCCTTCTCTCTCTCTCTCTCTCTCTCGACGAGCGTGTGGTAAAGTGAAGTGTCGTACGGTGGAAAACCGTCGCAACAATGGAGCACCGCGCGAACCGTGAGTGGGGCTTGGCGTGGAGAGCACTTTTACGAGCCGCAGCCGAGGGAAGGAAAGCGAGCGGCAACCGTCCCCCATATGCCGAGATCGATCCGCGGGTTAATCTTCCCGTGCGCTGCTGTCAGTGGCACCCAGCGAGTGCGCTCTCTTTCCCGCCCACGTGGAGGCGGCGGTGAAGAGAGAAACAAAACAGCGCGCCAGCTCGAAAGATGAGCACCATGGGCACAAATATCAATCATAAAAGTTCAAGCGCCTGAATGTAGGCATCGCGCAACGAAACGCACGCAGATCGCAGCCGCAGGAGGAGAGTTTGCTGCGTTTTTTTGTTTAGTGTGTGTGTGTTTGCGTAGCCTCAAGGTGCGAGAGGAGCGTAGAGGTGGTGCGCAATAAATGAAAACGCACAACAGCAAAAAAAAACACAAACATAAATTTAGGCGCACCGTGGCGCGATAAATTATCGCGTACGTCGTGGTACCTGTGCCGCTCCCTCCTTTCATTTCTCTTCTCGAAATTAACGATGCAACTTTGCTCGCGTGATCCTTTTGTTTGTGAGTGGCTGTGTGAGTGTGTGCTTTTTTACTGCATTTCATCGCTTTTGTACTTCAGCGTCCCTTCAACCCGAGCGGTTTTGGGCTTTTGTTTCGGGCGATAATTAGAAAATGTTTATGCGTAATAGAAAAGCCCGCGCAGGACGGGGCAGGATGAACAGAGGGGAGGAAGGGGAGCAGATGAGAATTAGCTCGAGCAAAAAAAAGAAGAAAATTTAGACATTACGGGGGAGAGAACAAAAACACAACAGATAATAGGACGGTGGTGGCTTATGAGCGTGCTCCTATTCTGCGTGGTATCTCATGCGTTTTTGATACGGTGCTGTGCGCTTCGCTGGAACAAGGACGTCCAGGTTCGCCACGTGGACACGGCCTGTCCCAATATTGTTGTGCCCGTTTCGACAGCTCGTTTGCGCCCGGTTGAGGTCTGTTTTGTAACACCGTCTTAATCGATCGGCTCCACTGCTTGCCGTCACCGGCTCATCCGGTTGAAGGTCAGGCGCGAGAACACACACACACACACACACACAACCGACGGACCTGTTGTGCGCTCTGGATGGGGCATCGGCGACGGCGAAGGGGATCGAAATCTTCCGGCTGCGGTCGGAACGCCCAGATTGGAAAGGATGTCCTTGGCGGGAGCCGGTTGCCGATACCGTTTCGGTGCACACCCTCGGGCTCATTGGCCTCTTCGCCGAGTTCGGTCCAGTTCGGGCTCGCTTCGATTAGCCGCTCGTTATGAACGGTCACCTTAGCTTAATCATTCCTCGTCCTCCAAGTCGTAACTCGCCTCCCGCGTCCTGCTGGCCTGATGCGATGTGTCACTCAGCTCCAGTTCCACGCTTTTGGGGCTTTCGCAACGTGTGTGTGTGAGTGTGTTTTCTTTTATCTCCACCTGACATTTTTGGTCAAGTTGTTAACCCCGCCCCCTACGGGGAGACGCGTGCGGAGATTGTGACATTTGTTCGACATGCCGCGGCGTGCGCTACACCGTTTGAAAGTCGTTTGTCCGTCCACGGTGCGCCTCATTAAGCTGTAGTTAAGACGGATTGTTTATGGATTTATTGATAGCTGTTTATGAGCACCGTCCGGGTGGGTGGTTGGTTTTATGGCACCTTGGCCGGATTGAAAGCGATAGGATTTTTCGGGTATTTTTAAATGATCGTTACTGAGTTGTACATCCTTTTAAATTCGCAAAGAATCTACTCAATCAAAGAATTAGATTCTCAGGTCTTCGTGGAACAACTCGTGGAACTTCTCGTGTCTCCTCAGATCTTCTTAGGTCTTCTTTCAACAATGTCCGAGAAGGGGTTCAAGGATTTGCATTCCTAAAAGGAGAAGAGAATCTATAAAATAATCGTAAATACAGACGATTTTCAAGAAATCGAGATCTCTCCCAAAGAGTTAATATGTCAACAACAACGAAACAGTCATTGCTGGTCTCCTCGGTGAGTCAACTTAAACCTGAACGAGCGTTTAGGTAGTGAGATCATGGTTACTGCGATTGTTCCCAATTAAAATGATACAGTCCATAGTAGTAAAGAACATCTTGGAGTCGGATTTAAAAGAAATGCAATCGAAGCATCGAATCGAATTCATTGAAACCTTGGAGATGCAGTCTTCTGAATATACAAAGTCTCTATGAGGAACATTGTTATCAGTTCTTCAATTTCTCATGAATTGAAGGCAGACAGCCTTTCAAATGTCGGAAAGTCTCCTTAAGATGGATCCTGCTAAAGCCGCTCGTGTTTTTAACTACAACTAGATTCTCCAACTCGTCGTCACCAACTTGAGCTATCGACTGTCAGCCCAATGGGTCAAGAGTTCATTACATGCTCGCATCACGCATCACATGCTCTCATCCTCTCTAGGAGCTTTACTCCAAACTTTGAAATTTCAAAACTTTTCAAAAGCAATCAACCTTCCACCGACCAAGAATTTCGCCCAAGTGACGCACTCCAGCACGCTCCTCACACACACACACACACACACACACACAAGCATGTATAGGAACAGAACGACGCTGGATACACTTCCCCATACCGACGGTGACAGCAGCAGCAGGGCCTGAGAGCAAGGAAGTGACGCAGAACTAGATCGCACTCTGGTGTGTCGCCGCGGCACAAAAACTCACCTCCAGCGGTCCACCCCTCCTCTCCCGGTTGCGGAGCCAGTGCTTCTACGCGGAGTTACGGGTCCGGAGCCGTTAGCGTGGTACCGTTTCGCCCGTGGCCTGCACCCCGTGGTTTGACGCGCTGGAACCGGTTTCGTGCGCTGCCCACCAACAGCACCACCTCCGATCGGCACGACCTTGTGTGCCGAAGACCGTTCCCCTTTTGCCCGCGTACACCGCGTGCGCCCGGCGGAATGGAATTTGTGGCCCGCCCGACACGCGAAAGGAAGCGTTTTATGCAAACGCGCGGTACGCGGTGCGCCGCGAAAGAACGGAACAGCCGGGGTGTTGTTCAACCACTGGTATCAGCCCCCTTGAGCTGGATCCACAGCGCACAGCGCACAGAAGCTGCCGCCCGGGCCCTCTAAATCACTTCCCTCTGTCGCAAAAGTAATTTCGATACTGGAGCACTGGGAGCGGTGGCGGACGCGATAGCTTTACCGTCGTGTTGATCGATGGATTTAATAAGGAAACGCTGGGTAGAGCGTATTTAGGGCCGGCGCTAATCGCCACAATGAGCATCCTTGGGCAAACGTTGGAGCTGGCTGCGCGTGGCGTAATTGGTGTCACAAGAAATATGGGGATAGGGACAACTTTGATGGGCTCTTAAAGGGGGCGAAGAAGCCACTTAATTGGCTCCCGAACTTCGATGTCTGCTCCAAAGTACCGACAAGTGCTTTGTGTTGCATTGCGCTGCGTAGGTTTTAATCCTGTATGTTCCAATATTTCTTCTCCTACTTGAGGAGGTCATGTAGTTCTAGTGCTGTTAGGCAGCAATACCTCAAACATATCGGAGATACGCCTAACAAATCTTCGTTCGAATGTCCCTCACATAGATATATCATTGGATCTGATTGGAAGCCGGTTTCTACTCTGCAGAACACATAACCCTAAAACTTGAAACAGATCTCGAGCACCTTTTGCATCCATTAACCATGATGCAATAATGCGACACTTGATAGGCGACAGTTGACAACCCATGGGCCATCAGTGCCACATCGCTGCAGTCTCCACCAGATTAGGTTTCCGTGCGCACCAATAAATTATCCTTCAGCGCCCGTGTTGCCTCACCCCGCCCCAGAGAGTGCAAGCCCCGTCATAGCGTGACTAAATCCCGCCTGGGACTGGGGCGAAAAATTCGTCAATTCGCCGGCCAACGGGTCCGCTCCCAAGGCGGGGGCGAGACGGTAGCAGCGAAAACGGTCATTAAACGCTTTAATGACGGGTCCACATTTACGACTTCATTTATGGAGCACTCGCACTGCCGTAGTACGCCGGCGGTACCCGCCGATCGATGCAAAAATTCATTAAGCGCGCTCGAGACGATCCGCCCGTAATGGCGCTTGGTGTGAGCCGGATCAACGCGTGTGCATCAAGCGGTTTTTGCAGCGTGCATCGGGCTGATGTGATAAATTAGATTTAGACGTCAGATTTTCCGTGCATTATGACGCATTTCTATGGCCGTATTGCTGCGGTGCAATATCCATGGTTGATTTGATACCCATGTTGTACACAAAAATATGATAAAATTCCAGATTATATACATTTCAACATCGGAAAATTAATTCCTTAGCGAATGACAGATCTTTGAGAATAACAGTTCCCGGTTGTTCTTTTTAGTACCAGAATTGTATTCCATTTCCACCCAACAGCTTTTGCAGCTGGCCCTTTAACGCTCAAACGTCATGAAATGTGCACACATGTGAAAGCGGCACTCATACTGCGCGGGTTTCGACGCGGGTCGTCCACAGCCCGCTTTGGAATGAAACAAACTCAGCTCGTGGAGGTAGAAGTCGCGACTGCAGACAGCGAAAACCCCCCAAGAATGGAGTGCAGCCACCCGCCGGGGAGGGAGCAGTTGTCGTGTACGTTCTCGTTTCCATTACATTCCACGCGCACGCGGGAGCAGTCACCGGCTGTATTGTTTCGGGAAGCTGTAATGGACAAGGGATTAAGCGGTGTCCAAAATCGGATTACGCTACCAGCTGGTGCACGGTGGTGGTAGTGGTGGTGGTGAAGTAATAAGCTGTGGGATTTATAGTTCGCTCTCACTACGCTGGCGCGCCACCCGACCGGCTGTGGTTATAATGCTATCCCGGGCCCGGGTCGGTGAAGGATTTGAAGATAATTGAAACGGAGCTCACCGGTAAGTGAGTGAAGTCGGCGGACTCGCTCGGCGTCTAACGAACCGTCACGAGCACGCCACCAATACGTACGCACGCAGCGTACCGAGAAAAGAAACAACACATCTCACCCGTGACCTTCACCTGTCAGTCCCGAGCGGCCTGACATCCCGCCAGTGACAGCGGCGACTCCAATCATTACTCTCCCATTTCGCCTCCGATGACCCAACACAAAAGGCGAAGAAATGATAGCCCGTCAAATAAAGGAAGGAGAGCAGTAAAGACAAAACCCGTTTATTGTTTTGGTTGTTTGTTGCCGTGTTTGGCCCCGTGCCGCGCGCAAGGTGAGCTACATTCACCCTGCTGCAGAAGGGGGGGGGCAGGTCCGAAAAGATCCGTCCGACTGGCGTGGTTTCTGCTCGCAAGGCCGTGGCAGCAGGTGTAACGCGTGTGCCCCGAGCGTTGAAGTGAATGAAAGTGTTCGCTCGTTAAAGTCGTTGCGTGGCGAACGGCGTTGTTGGCGTTTCTTGAGCTACCAGCCCGGGATTCGCAGTTCACTGCACCTTTCGGCAGACGCACGCACACCACCCCAGCGCTGCTCCATTTTCTGGCCTACCGGAGCGGCCTGTATCGGTGTGACGGCCTTGCGCTCTATCTCTCTGCGGCGCACGCGACCACAGAGCGCTCCGTTCGGAGCCGAACTGCTGCATTCCATTTTCGGTTCCGCGTTGATTTCGTCGGAAGATTGTGGGCCGAGCCTTGCGCAGACTTTGTGGTGCATATGGTTTCCCTGGAGAACTGGAGCGAGAGTCGGGTGGCGATAATTAATCGATCGGTGCCCGGGAAGGCACCCGCTTGAGTCGTTACGTCCAAGCAGAAGAGAGACAATTATCGCCAATTATATCCGTCTTTGCGAGGGGTGCGCAGTTTGTTTGTTTCATCTGACCGACTGACTTCGCACGCCACTTGGTGCGATTCGGTCTAGAATTGAAGTTTCGAAACCTTTCTCCGCCTCGTCGGCGCAGGACAACGCAGAACAGCTATGTCTGTTGCGTAACCCGTCGCCGTGCCTATATGGATTGATATCTGGACGATCGTTTCAGTCACCAGAGTCGCAGCAGCAGTAGCAGCAGGCTCACCCACTCACACATGGCGTGCAATCGCTGCTCCCCCCCAGCTTTCGACGAGTTCCTAATGCACCCGCGCGACTTCAACTTCTGGACAGTGGGTCTAATTCCTTCGCAGGAATCCTACCCCACCAGTGCGGTGGTATGTCCAAAACGGCCCGGCCCGGTGGAGGCTGCCGATGGTAGCAACTGTCTGCCAGGGAACACTTACGTAAGGCCTCAAGGAGGCACGTGAACCGAACCGGCAACCCCTCCGGTCTGGTTCTCAATCGACCGTTACCGTTTCCCGGTTAATGAGAAGGCAGACACGGCCGACGGAGCCGGAGGAGCCACCAGAACTCGAGTGCGCGAGATTGCGCATTATTTTCACTTTCGGACCATTCCTGCCCGCGCGCCCGGCTACATAATCCGATCGCGTTGCGCGATTTTAATAAACAAAACAGAAAGCGGAGCAGCAACAACAACAACAAAAAAAACCCAAACGCCTTCGGCGCACTGGGCCAGGGGTAGTACAAAAAATAGAGAAAAGACCGCCATAAAAGCGCACCTGTACATAAACTGCATACATGATTACTAGCTGATTCCCGGCGGCACCATACGTGTATGTGGATGTATGTGTTTGTGTCGCCGGTTGCAGAACGCGCCATTATGCAGCGGATGGAGCCGGTCGCAGAATTATGAAATTGGGGATTTGTTTGTTGGCCGAGCGAGAGAGAGAGAGACACTCACGCCGAGGCAGACTAATTTGGTGTTTGGCCGGGCCAGACGGAGAAAGCCTTCGATTCGAAAACGAAATGCTCGATTTTCGCCACATTTAATTAGGTGCCGAACGGAGACGACGAAATGGGTTAGTATAGTCGACATGACTTGAGTGCTATGGGTTGGGCAAATGAGATCGTTTTAAAGACGAGAAAGCGAGAGGGAGTTGAGACAGAGAGACTCCTCACGACCCGGTGATGCGGGGATGCTTGTATATCTATTTCTGTACTCCACATCAATGTCTACATCTACCCTGTCAAATGAACTAGCAGAATAAAAGACGTGTTTGTGTCTCTGTCAACTTGTTCTGTGTGAGTCGTTCCTTATCTCAGTTCGGTTCTTTTTGAAGTTGAATGGCTCTTGCCAGCTTTTGTCAAAAACTCGTACAGGTGTTGAGAGAATGGAACAACGACATACTCGAGTGAGCGAGCGCGTGCGGAAGATCTACCATACGCGACGGTAGTAGAGATAAGAATAACAACTCCTTTCAGGGAGTTAACTCACTCTTACTCACTCACCATTGGGAGGTCCACGTAGGTAGCTTCGTGCCATCCGGAAGGTAGCAGTCCACAACCAACGAACAAGAGGAGCAGAATTTGGTACTACTTCGGGTGTTTTGCATGCACGAGTATGAGTTTGGTTCGTCGAGGGCGAGTGTTTGCTCCTAGGGGTGAAGCGTACAGACCATTCGGGTTCGATATGTTTACCCTGTTATGCTTGTTATTGAGGTAGAGTAGCTTCGGGATGGCACGAAACTACCTGCGTGTACCTAGGAACCAAGGAACCACGTATCACGTCAGACTTATAATCTTATTCGTTCACGAACAAGCCACAAACAGCCGAATTTTGGATCTCTATGGCTACTTGTAACTCGTTCGTGAACGGCAGCGACTCCTGAGTGAGCCAGACTTTAACGATTTCCAAGAGAGTCATCAACATTCTACACGAGGAGTTTGTTCGTTTCATCACAAAGATTTTACTCGCATACTATTCCCCAGTACGCACACCTCTAGAAGATCAACGACTCAAAGAACGGTTGCCGCACCGAGCGCGTGCGGAGCGAGACTCCTAGCGCTTTTGGAGTCTTTCC
The DNA here is from genome assembly GCA_000349145.1 of Anopheles dirus. NCBI lineage: Eukaryota > Metazoa > Arthropoda > Insecta > Diptera > Culicidae > Anopheles > Anopheles dirus. The sequence goes on along the minus strand of KB672491.1, from coordinate 2,954,534 downwards.
GCACCAGTGGCGTGCTCAGTACTGAGCGAGCTGTAACGTACTTGATCTTTCAAAAGAATCGATCCTGCCGTGACTATTCCTATCTCTCCTACAAATTCGCAATTCCTGTCCACGTTGTGTGATCGAAGTCCACGAAGTCAGCTCCTTCCGCGAATTGTACACTTTCGATGCCAATTGCGATTTGCGAGTGGTTCTCGATTCTGTGACGTGCTTTGAGCGCCACCAAGCTGCTTACTTTTCGGCCGGCGTTAGGCTGCAGCGCCCGGGGAGGTGAACGCACCACCCTCGCCGTCTCCGCGGAGAAATGCAGCGGCCAACGCCCGGCCCGAACGTGACTAAATCGATACGGCGTGGCCAAAGAAATGGCACCGCTCGACGCCGCTGCCATACTAATGCTAGTGCGCTTAGGTAACGTGGGACAGGGCGGGCGCGAACAATTATAACCGGCACCGGCGGTAATGAGGTATGAAGTGAGATATTTCGGTTCGATTTCGGTTGGTTTTCGGTCCCGTGCCGCGCACGGGGTGAGAAGCTTTTCTCCGGGCAGGGGGTGGAGGTGCGCGCTTGTTTGATAATCATCACCATCAGCAGGCCCGGGCACCCGTGGTGTAACGAGCCACCGGGAATTAAATATGCAGGTGCGCCATTGTGCCGGGCACGCTCCGCGCGCAAGCGACCGGATGTAGGATCCGTTGCGTTGTTAAAATTTTAACAGTCACACAGCGTACGAAGGCGCTGAAGTGGTGTTTTTTTTTGTCTCTCGTCCCGTGCGCAATTGGCATCCTGCCAGGGGTACACCAGCGCCATCTAGCGCGGCACTTGTACGGGGTGCAATTGCGCCCGGGCCTGGCGCATCCTGGAGCACCTGTAAAGGCACCGTTCGGAGAACAAAAGAATGCCTCGTAGTCGGGGTTTGGCAAAATATGGCGTGCGATAAATTTTCATTACACAAAAACACGACACGACACTCTCCCATGCGCCACGTGTACATACGCGCGCATGTGTGTGTGTGCTTTCCGGTTGAGAAATAGGGATGCACTTTTCCCTGCCAACCTCCTCCCGCGCGGCGCACGCTCCGGCAGTAAATTTATTCATGAAAATGCCAACAATCGTCGTGTCAAGTGCGCCCGCCGGGCCAGCGCCATCTGGTGGTTCGCCAATGTTTGGCGCATCCCGGGAGCACTTGCGCCCGGATGTGTCCGTGGTCGTCTTCCGGTGGTCGACATTATTTTTACCATGTTGGGAGTTTTGGGGGGCGAGTGACGATCGAACGCTCCCGCGACCCATTTTCCCGCTTAATGTATATTGGTGCGAGATTACGACCGGCGGTACGAAAACAATATAAATAGCGCCACGTAATCCTCGCTCCTCGCACGGCGGCGGGCTCCAGCTTTCGGACGGTGTGTTGCGTTCCTGTTCTGTGCAGGCAGTCGGCACACATACACACGCGTTCCGGGCTTTGCGAAACGGTACTCCGGCAACTTTATATTCCACGCTCGTTCGCAAAAGCGCTGTGATGGATGGAGGCGGTAATGAGGCGGTGGTGTTGGTGACTCTCGGTGGTGTTTGGAAGGTGTTGGTTTGGCGTCTTCCGCTGCCCGTGTGCGACAAGATGCCGTTGTCGAAATCCTGTCAACTTATCTCGTGTGCACGTTTCGGAAGTTCATTTCGGTTGATGTGATCCGAATCCGAACTCTGGTGTCGCTTCCCGGCGACGGCAGCCCGACCCGCTCGACCTCAGCCACGTGGTGCAATTTGTTGAACAGGAGGTGTCCGGGTGCCGCCAGCAGCCCGCATGCGTACCGCGCCCGACGTCATGCATAGAATTTGAATAATATGCATAGAAGATGGCGCAACAATGGCCGATGCAGATGCTGTGCGAATGGAACGTCTGTCGACCTCGGCTTGCTCGCTCCCCAGCACCGCCGGTGAGCGCCGGACAATGGCTGCGCCCGACCTGTCCGCACAAGTTCGCTCCACTTTACGCGACCGGCGTGCTTGACCCCAAAGGCGGGTTTTGCGGCTGATGACGGGCCGGGCCTTTATCGGACTTCCAGGCGGGCGCACTTTCGACTTCCGAGAACTCGATAGCACACTTCAGGGCCCTCCCGAGAATCTTCCCGGAAGCGGCGACCCTTTCGAGCGCTGCGGTCGAGCGAGCGTGGAAGGGGATTCCCCCCGGGAGACTTCACTAATTAGGATCACCCGAGCGGTCCAGCCGGGGGTTTTCTTTTTCCTCCTGCAAGGATCTTCGCTACCGCTCCGCGCGTCAAATCAGAAAGTCAAATTCCGAGCGGCAACCGGAAGAACAGCCGGAGGGTGCGTTTTTTGACATCTTGACTGCACGCAACATTCGGTGACAACTGGGCGGGCTTGCCGCGGTAGGCATTCCTTCACGAAATCTGGCTTTCGTACTGAAGTAATGAAGATTGCCGGGGTGTTTTTTCGTTCGTTCGTTCGTTCGTTTTTTGGAAGCTATGTCCTGCGGGAATGGTGCGCTTAGGGAGGTATGGTTAGTGTGACCTCGCACGCGTTGACAACTGACACCAAGCGACCCTGGCAGGAAGTACAGCCCGGCGGAGCTTCCGAAACACGCGAACGTTTCGACACAGATCGGGCACCAGAAGCTGTTCGGTTGCGGCCGACTTGACCCAACAGCTTATGCCAGCAGCAAGCGGTTGCATTGGGCTGCAGAATGCAACCCCCATGTGCACACCTGGACCCAACCGAAGCCGGAGGTGGCCGGTCGAAGAATGAAGTAATCGCAAATGGGTGTGGCCAGCGTGTGCAGCGACCGAAGGTGAACTCAACCGATCGCGCCGGGCGATTGTCTCCGGTTTGGATTGCGCTTTTAGAACGTTCTAGGACACCGGTTTCCAGTTCCCTTCTAAACGCGCGGAATGCAGCTTCGAGCGGAAACGAACTGCTGCGGCGAGGGAGTAGATCTAGGGCAGACTCTTGAGACCTGAGCCCGGACGGCATCCTTGAGGTAGGCTCCGGTGGCGGAAACGCTGGACAGTGCGATCAATCAAGCGACTGGAGCACATTCCGCACGCGATGGCACGCGTCCCCCCGGGCTGCCGAGCACCTGTCAGGAGCGTGTCAGTGGAGCGTGTGCCGAAAACAAAAACACACACACAGCGATAATCAGTTGCCCATCGAAGTGATTGCTCCACTCGCCAACGCCAACCGTTCCGCAGAACTTTCGCACCGAACTACTTCCGTCTGTGTGCGGGTTGAGCTCGAAGGAGCGGGTCGGAGCAGGACGTGTGGAACGGGATGGAAGGTGGAGCCGGCCGTGTGTTGGAGGCTTTGTTTGGTGGCGCATACGTGAACGACTTAGTGCAGCTCGTTGAGGTAGCCAGGCGAGTTGAGCGAGAGCGAGAGAGTAGCCAGTGGCACAGAGCAGGAAATTGTAGCTAGCGTCTCGTTCGTTTCTTCGTCTTTCTTTGCCCCACGCAAGCCGCCCCAAGCAACCACGCATACACACATGGCACTGCTGTTGCTGGAAAAGGATAGTGAGCCGTTGACGAGCGAACGAGACCGCCACCGCCAAGGAAGAGGGGGAGCTGGCTGGTATAAAAGCAAACGCACCGTATTTGCGTACGATCTGTTTACAAACAAACCCTGCAGCGGTCGGAGATCACCGCGGCACCGCGCGTCTTACAGATATACAGAAGGGAATCAGTCCAATTTTGGAGCTTGAGTTTGGTACGATCCGGCGGCGAGATACGCACAGTGTTCTCAGTGTAGGTGAACCATCAGTGCGAGTGTGTGTGACGGTCCAGCATTCTGATCTTCTCTTTTCTACTCCTCTCTCCCGTGTGCTCCCTTGCCGTGCGTGCGTGCTCTCTCTCTCTCTTTCTTTCTGTGTGACGTACCGTGTAGTCCGGCAGCCACCAGCAAGCCCAAGGCAGTCAAACCCAAGCCAAGCGCAGCTCAATCGGAGGGTCCCACACACAAAAAGTCGCACACACAAAGCAATCAACCAAAAATGAAGTCTCTGGTAAGTGTGAGTGCAACGGGCAAGAGTGTTGAGAGTGAGCGCGTGCCAGTGTGACGCCTGTGACAAGTGCTTTCAACAAGGCGTCCGGAAATCGACGCTTCGGGTGGCCTTCTCGAGGTGGCAGAAGCAGGTTGCCTAACGACTCATTAACGGCCGGTTCTTGGAGCGTCAGCCTCGCTCGAGCGGAGGCTGGTTTTTGTTCTACTTCGCTCCTGACTTCCATTTTGGATCATTATCGGCGTTGGTCGAACGCGTCGCTTTGCCCGAGTCGTTTCCCGCAATCCAACGTCCGTACATGGAGCTTGTAACTGTAGTTCGTCTTCAGCAGAAAGTCGCCTTTGGACGACTTGAGGCTGGTCCCCTGCCCACGGGACGAGTTCTCCCGGTTGCGGGATGCGCGTTCGGACCTGACCGAGTTCCGACTTCTGTCCCTCCATTCGCTTTGCTAATGACATTTTGATGCACACAGAACTGGCCAGCAGGGACAGAACGAAAAACAAACGTGCGGAAAAGAACGAAGAAACGAATGAATCATGCCCAAGATGGCAGATGGGCAATTAACTTGGAACCTAGCTGGCTAGGTGTTCCGGAGGCGTGCGGAAATGACTTTCTGCGCGGTGCATTCGGCAGATGTACCATCCATCCCGCCGACTTTAACCTGCTGGTCGTACCTTCGGGATAGTGTACCGACTCGCACTCACTTTTCACCACCATCGCACAGACACGGGCGGTGGCCGTCCCCGGGGCGTGGAGTCGGGGGAGGTCCCATGATTTATCGACAATCTGTCGCGGCGAACCGCGAACGCGCGGAGGTGCTCATAATTTATTTATTTATTCATTAGCTCGCTGCGGGGCGCGTTTGTTTCGGGGTGCAGCGTCGCGGCAAACCAGGAAGTCTGATGTGTATGGGGACATGCGCGCTGATAAGGGAGCTGATGTTGCAGGCAATCCTGATGGGTTTTTGTTTTCAACGTTCGCCATTTCGGTGTTGGTGTTGCATTACCGGGCCCGTCCCATGCAACGTCTGAGTGTGGAAAAATCGCCCGTCCGCTTCAGTGCGCTGAAGTTTTTGGAGCAGCAGTGGATCCGATCAACCGAGAAGCCCTTTCTCCGGCCCGGCATCACGACCCGGGGCTAGCTGTAGGTTCCGCAAGCCTCATTAACGCTACGGTCCAATGCTGCCGGGTTTTTAAACGTCTCAAGGTGGAGTTATTTCGTTGGACGTTCGTTTCTCGAGTGGAACCAACAGAGATTTTGAGTTATACCGTGCAGAATGAATCTCCTCTAGTCGGTGTGGACGTGATGCTGAATTCTTCTTGCTTATAGCCGCGCCGGAGAAGAACGTCCTCGACGACAGGTCTAAATATAGGTGTTACAGACGTCCTCCCGGTACCTTATTGGATTTCACCAAAGTGGGATATCGTTGGACAGCCGAAACCATTACAGCCGACAAATCCGTGCTGGAATTAGCGAACTTCAGCACGTTCCCACCGTAATGGCGCGTAATATGCTAGGTGCTGGAGCAGCTTTCGCCAGCCCAACTGCGCCATAACAACCTCCAATATCTGTCCGATACGCTGCAGTTGCCTGCGCCGCCGCCTGCGACTTGGAAATTATCATACTAATCCGCAGGCATTTACATTTTTCAATTAAATTCCTTGCGCACGTACCTCGCCGGCACACCTGGTGTCGTGAGGTGCGAACCGACCGACACCCAGCCATTACGGTTGTCGCGCTGAAGTACGGCTAAAAATAGGTACCGGCAGCCGCCGGCGTTCGGCAAGCAGCATCGCAGGAAAAACATCTCGTTCCCCGAGAAAGCGATCCCGCTCGTTTTGCTCACCGGGCGGGAGGATATTTCCAATATTTCGGCGAAGGATTCGGCATGATTATCTAAGCGGCAGACACGGTTCCGCCGGTTGCCATGATTGCCGTTCTGCCCGGGACGGGAAGGGCGTGTTTGAGTGGGAGCAAAAAATCGAACGCGCCGGGTCAGCATTCCAGCCGAATGGATGTCGTACGCGGAAGGCATGACTCCCGCTTTGCTTTGTATGTAAATAAGCGCGTGTGTTTGCGTGCGTCAACATGTGTTGACTGTGAAATTCCCCCCTCACTTGCGGCACTGCGAGCTTTTGGGGTTAAAAATATCCATATCCGGCTTCGGGGTTCGGGTGTATGTTTTCCTTCTCGGAGAGGCACATTCGTCCGCTCCTTGCGGCATGCTTTATTGCGCCGTGTTATGCGATTTTTTTCCCTGCACGCGCCCGACGTTTCCAACACACTTTTTGTGCGGACCGCAAATCCATGTGACATGTGTTGACGCTGCGTGGCAGACAATGGCAGAACGGCTGCGTTCGGGCATGAGGAGAAAACACAAAATCCCAACCTCACCGTCATCGCCACCGTTCCTGGAATGGCTTTTCGGCTATTGTGCTGCACAAACAAGCTGTGCGGGATTGCATATTTTTAGGCGCACGGTCGCCCGAATGGTATGCAGCGGGCACCACACACGCCCTCCGCTTGGCCCGGCTGCATACATTCAGGCGCATGGGGGAAAGGGTTTTCGAGTGCAGCATGGCTAATCCGTTGCTTGTTTGCGTCCGCCAGTTACTACTCTCCGCGATAGTGACGATTATTGCGGCCCAGAGAGACTACACCACACCGGTGCCCATCCTGAAGCAGATCAACCGACACAACGAGGACGGCAGCTACAGCTACGGCTACGAGGCGGCGGACGGGACGTTCAAAATCGAAACCAAGTACCCGAACGGGGAGGTGCAGGGCAAGTACGGCTACGTCGACGATGGCGGCAAGCTGCGCGAGATCGAGTACGGTGCGAGCAATCGCGGCTTCGAGCCACAGGGTAAGTCACGCCGGCATTCGAGTCGCCGTCTCGTCCCACTCACACGCACCCACTTTCCCCAGGTACGGACATCAACGTGCCGCCGCCGACGCTGAGCAACAACAACTACCCGGCGCTCGGCCCGAACGAGGAGGACGACGGCCAGTACCGGGAGGACCCGAGCATCTACTACAAGGACTCGCGCTACAACAGCAAGCCGGCCCCGCAGCACCAGCCCCGGCCGGCCCCGGTCGCGTACAACCCGGCGCCCCAGCAGTACTACCGCAACACGGCCGTCCCGCAGGCGGTCGAGCCGCAGCCGCAGCACCGGTTCCAGCCGCAGCCGCAGCACCAGCAGCAGTACTACCAGCCGGCGGCACCGGCCGTGCCGCAGCAGCGCGCCGACTACTGGCACCCGAACGCGAAGGTCGACATCAACACCGGCTCGTACTCGCTCAGCTACACCGGCAGATAGAGTGGGGGAGGATGTGAGCCAAACTTCAAACTTCAAACACAAAAACAAACAAAAAACACATCACAACAAACCTTCCACAACACAACATTCCTAAGTCAGCCGGAGGCAATTGGCGCAGGTGCTGCAATAAAGCGGTAGAGAGAATTGTTTTTTTCTAAAAAAAAACATTAAAAATTCGTTGAAAAAGAAGGCTTAGGGTGCGTTTTGTGGAAAGAACTGACTGACTCGGCTGAGGTGATAGTTTTGCGCCGCAAAGTATGCAATCCTGTGCTCAACCGGGCAGGTGTGAATGCGTCCTCTGTCAGAGAAAAGAGTACACACCCCGCTCATAATCGATTACCCGCGGGATCGATAAATCTTTCTCGGCTTTCTCGTGATGGCGTTTTCTCTCCCCCTCCTTTTCGTTTCGATCATTTTCCGTAGGCGCTCGTAAAACAGCCATAAAAACGGCACAAGGCGCACAGGCGGCGGAGATGGGTATAATCACCGACCAAAGCGCCGCGAACGCGGCTTGAGCCGTTGCTTCCTTCGTTCTGGGCGGGGAAGCCGGCGCGCCGCATCGCGTGCCCGCTGCCGTGATTGAACATTTCCCTGTGGTTTTCCGCGTTCACCGGGAGGGATGGGAGCGGTAGGAGCAAAATGTCGCGTATTTGCTATAATTAATTCATTGCAACGTTTCTCCGCGCGCCCGCTTCGATGACATTTCGCAGGCAGCCAGGGCACGCGCGGGCCCGGGGGTGGTCATAAATTGCATGTTTTTGTTTGTGTCGGATTTTAAATTCACTGCATTCATTATCGTGCATGATAGTTCGGTAACAAAATGTATGAATTTTATTGACCTTATTATTTACACGCTGTGAGATATGGCTTATCAAAGTTGAAATGTGTTTTTTAAACCGTATGTTTTTTTTCTCACGATTTTTGAATCTGTTTGTTTCGGCGTGCACGGGTTTCGCGGGTATTATTGACACAGATATTGTTTTATTCGAGCATATAATTAACTCTTTCAGGAATGGTTGAATCGTTCTGAAGCTGGCGTTGACACGTTCAGCAGAACTGTCGAGCTGTCAATTTTGTAAACAAACCAGTGCGAAGCGTAAACCGCTGCCAGCTTTGGTTTTGCTTTTATTTGAACAGATTTGACATACAATTGTTGCGTTTCTCATAAATTCAAAGATGTTATACAAAATCTATTGACATAAAATCCCAAACGAAGTTTGCCGCTGTTTACGCTTCGCTCTTGTTTGTTTGCAAAATTGACAGTCAACGCCTACTTCCGAACTTTTCTACCAACAAACTATCAAAAAGCGTCAATTACAGCATCCATTCTTGAACAGTTCCAAGAGTTACATGGTTTTTCCGTCCTTATGAAACCATCATTCTAGAAGCGATTATTATGCATAGTTCAAAGTCGACCTTGACCATGTCCATGCAATTCCCTCGCTGTAAGTATCCAATCTGACGCGTTAAACATAGTGGGGAAGTTGTACATGGGAAATGGAATTTCAAGAATGGGTGGACGGATTTCAAGGTTGAGTGGGAAGAATTCATGTAACTCTGGAAACTGTTCAAGAATGGGTGAAAAGTGATGTGTATGCTCGAACAAAACAATAATATTCTAGAAACCCCTGTAAGGCAACAATTTTAGGCATATAAACTCGTTTTATACATGATTGGTAAAGAAATTTGATTTGATTGGTAATGATACAATCATAAATAGTCTAAACCTCACTTCATTTTCAACTTTATTAGAGAATCAACCATTCAAAATCACACTGGTTGGCTAAAAATGATAATATTGTTTACATTGTTTTAAACAACATTTGAAGATGATGAAAAAGCTCGTGAGTCCAATTTACAGCAGGTCAAAACTAAGGCAAACAATTTTTTTTAATTTCTATGTCTGTCTACTTACAGTTTACAATTTTATGCCTTATAATTTATTTAATTTATTTTAATTTATTTAATTTATTTGGATCCAATTGTCCACCGTTGGTTTAACAATTTGCGTACTTATGTCTATGGTGTGGTGGGGATATG
>KB672491.1:2926005-2944650 GCA_000349145.1 Anopheles dirus | reverse complement strand
GACAGTTGGACAAACACCAAGTGCTGAAATCGTCAAGGTGGGATTGAAGATCCAGACAGTCACGACGGGAAGAGATACGAAAAAACAATTTAACGTCGTCAGCATAGCACAGAAACATATCTTGAGGTAAAACCTCGCGTAAGTCATTAATAAATAAAATAAATAGCAAGGGGCTCAACACGCTGCCCTGAGGGACGCCAGACTGAGAGTAAGTGTAGTAAACTACAGCAAATGAAAAGGATAGAATGCTTAATTAATCCGGAAAATATTTCTGATTGCGGCATGTCCCGGCCCGCCCCGTAGTGCCACGGTAACACACTGCTTCGAGCGCACTTATGGATGGTAATTAATTTATCAACTGCCGCCCGACTCTCTCGCTCTCGCACGCCCCGGGGACGGCTCTATTACTGCGCCGGGAGGGTTCTGCTAAGATATCCTGACCGACCTGTCCCGGGGATTGTTTATTTTGCCTCGTCGGCTCGTTCCACCGGCAATTAAAGTGATTGGATGGGTTTGGTCGCGCGTTCGCGAAAGTGTCAAGCGTGTGTGCGCGACGGCACGATGTGTAAACAACCACGGGGACATTTCCTATCCGCCGGGAGGGAGGGTGGGAAACGGCAAATGAAAATAACGAAGGGAAAACAAACAGCAGATCCGCCGATGCCCCCTGTCATATGGACATATTTCACAGGTACTGCTGACCAATGTGGCGGGAGTTATCGTAGTAAAAATGTGCTTCTCCTGTGCTTTTTTTCTCCGGAAATTTCGTCCTTCAAGCGCACTACGTTTTGCCTTTAAATGTTGCTGATATGTGAAATTTCGCATCGCAGCGAAAGCTGGCAAACGCTGATTAACCTTTAATCTGCTACCGAATGGGAAATATGATGAATAGAGTTGTGCATAAACAATATTTATTCCGGTCGAATAAAGAGATATGTAATGATAAGATAACAAAGCGATTGTCAAGCAAATTGCGCACTATTTGGGCTGCTTTATTTATTTTATATATTTGCTCCCAAAAGTATGCAATTCGCAGTACACCAACGCAAATGTATTATTTTATTTTTACGTTTTTTACCAATATGATAAATAGTACCAGATGGGTATTAAATAATTTACTTCAAAATAAAAAAAACTTGATTTGTAACTGCTTTATAAAAATCTAAATAAGTTCATAAAAAATAAAAATAAAAATTAATTTCTTACTATACCATCGCATTATTAATAAATATTTAATAAATAATAAAAAACCTTTCCGCTGATTATAAAGTATAATAACACAAAAACAAGCGGTGGACTGCATACCTTAAGGCGCAAATGGTGGTATTCACCTGAAGCAGCCATTGTACACGCAGTAGAAAGCACAACCATCCATCAATTTGTAACGCTGGGAGTAAAATTCTGAAAAACCCTTAACGATATTGATCGATGCGGACATATCGTGAAGCACGCGGTATCAGCGCGCTGAAAATAGTCCTGCCACTGTTAACGAACTCACAACGCCCGTCCTGCTTGCCGTGCCTGCGCCTGAATGTGGGCTATTATAAGTGGCACTGGTGTGCGCCCGACGTTATGCAATTATTGTGCAAACGAGTGCATTGAGATTCGGCCGAACCCACCCAGAAGTACGCTGTTCGCCTTTTCGCCGCCTGCCACGCTTTGCGACGTGTTTTTTGTTTATTTTTTTCCCCCCTGTAGGATTTCTACCGCCAGCCAGCTCATTCAACAATGAGCGCCAGGCGAACCGGGGGAGGGACCTGGGCCGCGGGTCCCGTGCAAATGAACCGAGGCCGAAAGTAAACGGAAGGCGCTGCTCGATGGCTCGGGCGATGGATTTGAAGGAGCCATATCAACAAGTCAAATTGTGTTTTATCGGCCGTGGCTGCGGCGCAATCCTGGTGCGAAGCGTGCCAATTGAGCAAGACACACTCGCTCTTGAGCACGTACCGGGGGGGCCGGTACCGGTTTTCTTTTTCTTCCGTGGCACGGGATTCCGGGAGCCACTCAAGGTGTGAGGGAGGCTGCTCTTTGCTCACTCTCTCACTCTCTCTCTCTCTCTCTCTTCTCGCTGGTGTTATGTGATCGCCCACTGCAATTGGAAACGAAATTCAATCTGCATGTTGTTATCCCAGTACTGCCACGATTAGAGCTATTTTTGATTCTTCCAATCCCCGTGGGCCGTGTGTTGTCAACCGGAGTGAGTAGGGGGAGACGCGGTGAAAAGAAATGCTTTGCGGGGACGCAAAAACAACACAAAATCACACTCTTTACGGATCCGCTTAGTAACACGGCTCAGCGCGGAATTATACTTTAAAAGACAAACAATCGAGCATGGCTCGCGTCGGGCTCGTATTGTTTCTTGTTGTTGTTTTTTTTTATAGCGAATGGTTCTTAAAGTGTGCTCGATGGCACTCACGATCGTTTGCGTTGGGTGCCTGTGGGGTGACATTTCGTGGAGTTGAATCCATTAAAGCGAGCCGCACGGAGAGCTTTACGGCGACTGAGTTCAGTAATGCGCACAAAATATGCGCTTGGCGTGATAATTGCATACTTTTAGGCTGATTAAGCAAGCAAGCGCCTAAATGTATGCATTTTGAGCTTCGTAAACTTGGTATAAGTATGCTTTTAACTCATTTAAAGGAAAAAAGATAAATGTAATCTGTTTCTACAGTAGTTTTTTGTTATTTTAGCGAATGAATTCATGTGAATATATATTCGTATCAAGATCCGAATTCCTTTTCATTTATGAATATTAAGATGATAATCAATTAATATTAATAGCGCCTAACTGTATGCATTTTGAACTTCATAGGTTCGTCATAAGAGCATTTTTAACTCATTTAAGGGAAAAGATAAATATATTTTGTTTCTATAGTATTTTTTGTTGTTTAGTTGAATGAATTTAATGAATGTTTAGTTGAATGAATATATAATAAGATCCGAATTCCTTTGCATTCATGAATATTTAGATAATTAAGTAGAGTTCATATTAATAGCGCCTAAATGTATGCATTTTGAGCTTCGTAAACTTGATATAAGTATGTTTTTAACTCATTTAAAGGGAAAATACAAATGTAATCTGTTTTCTATAGCATTTTTTGTTATTCAAACGAATGAATTTATGTGAATATTTATCCAAATCCAAATTCCTTTTCATCCAAGCATATTTGGATAATTATGAGTTCATATTAATAGCGCCTAAATGTGTGCAGTTTGAACATCACAGACTCGTGATCCGGTTCAGTAGTATTTGTTGTGATTCAATCGCATGATTTTTCAGAGAATATTTTTTCGAAATAAGAATCGAATTCTTTGTTACTCACGAATATTTTAGAGTTGTGAATTCATATTGATTTACAAGATCGTTTGAAGAATCATTAATACTCAAGAACCTCTAGAAATTCAAGAATTTTCAAATTTCTTCAAATGTGCTTCGCATAAATTTATATCATCTAAGAAAATCTCCAACGATAAGAACATTCCAGAAAGAGTGTAGCATTCAAAACGAATTATTATTTCTCGGAGATTCATGTCCATGAGTCTTCGTCTCTTTAAGCGGCTGCCTGAAACAGGATCAAAGCGATCGGTTATGACAGATTGCATACTTTTGGGCATTAATTTTCATAATCCTCCTGAAGGTATGCAATGCTTACAGAAAGCGCCTTACTAGCACGCGCCAACAAGGGGGCAAATGTCCGATTTGTTCCCCAAGCATACCGTGACAGCTCAACACGTCACTCGTTGACGATGGTTAACGTGATATGGCGCGCCGTTCGGCAGGCTCGCTCCGGTGGAGGTAATGCAACAAGATGGCTCGATGATGTAAATATAGTCTACCGTGGGTGTATGTGTGTGTGGGTGTGTACCGGATGCGCACGGTAAGTACATCTCCGTGCACGGCTTTTTTATGAATTATGAAGCCGTTTCATTCTATTTCGCCCTGCTTGCTTTTTTTTCTCTTCGCTGCTCTTTCCAGCTTCCCCATACCCACCCACCCACACACACACACACACACACACACACACACACACACACACACACATGCAGCAGAACGCGTGAGCGGTAAACACAATCGCAGAAGGGCTTCGCTTTATTTCGCTCCATTTTCATCCCCCAGTAGAGTGGGTGGGTGGGTGGGCTCCGGGCGCTGCCACCAACGCGACAGCGAATAGCATAATATCGGGGGCACAATGCGCTCCAACAACACACACACACGTACGTTACCATTCGCCTCGAAAAAGGATGCGATCTATTTATTTTTGCTCGCCTTTGCTCGCTCCAGGACTCGCGGGTGCGTTGTCGGTGTTGGAAATTCCCCGAACTCGGCCCGCGAATGCCGAGCCGTGCCAGGAGGCGCGGCAGGGCGAACAGGGCGTTTTTCGCCGGAATGGAAACGGCGAATCTTGTTTACCGACGGGGAACGGTGCCCCATTGTAAAGCGTAACAAATGTAATTTCGATAAGCCGGAATTTATAGCGAGCGCTCTCGCCCACCCAGTTTTGGGAAAAGTGCGCATGAGGGTGTGTGTGTGTGTGTTTTAGAAAAAGGCTAACAGAAAGCGCGTGTGAGGCAGAGTCTCGGCGCGGCGAAAATAGGCGGAAGGCGAAAACAATGCCTCGGGAAAACAAAGAAAAAACATGCAGGCTTTATTTTTCTTGCTTTTGCTTTACTTTTCCTTTTCCACCCTTGGTGCCCTTGGTGCGTACGGATGCTGCAATACTGTATCGGGGGCAGAATTTAAGACGCAGGCTCGCAAACCGGTGCCGAAAAACGAAAAACGGTCTCAGACGGAGCGTACGCGAAGTGGTTTAACTGTTGCTTTAAAGTAAAGTAAAGAAAGCAATACTATCCTCACCACGCTCTCTCTCTCTTTCTCTCTCTCTCGCTCCCTCCTTGGAAGGAACACCCACCCACCCAAATGCACTCACACGATCCATTAATTTATCTCGTTTCGTACGCCGCCGAAGGATGAAAGCATTCCTGCCCAGCGACGGGCTGGGAAAGCAATGTATTGCCTATTGCATAACTTTCGTGCGCGGCCCGATGTCGCATGCAACGGAGGAAAAGGGGTAGCCTTGTGTGCTTGTCACAGAGGAGTGAACGAAAAAAAAAACAAAACAAAACGGGAGGATAGCTCGAGTTCGAACGTATGTGTGTCTGTTGTTTTCTTTGTTGGGCGTAGTTGGGCTTTGGTTTTGTGCCTTTGACAGCCGAGCTCAGGCTCAGGGAGTGTCCAATCTGTCTCCACACTCCCAAGGTCACCCGGCCCCGGAGCAGTAGCGAGCAAATAATAACGAGAAGTGAAATGCGTCGGGCCGGTCACGTTTCGCTTTTCGGTTTGACAGGGTTTGGCAAGTGTGTGTGTATTTGGGTGTTTTTTTTTGTTGTTGGAGTAAATCATTTACAGGTGGTTCAGGAGAATATAAGCCAAGGTGAGCTAGGGTGCGGTTGGATGGTACTCGCCTTTTTCGGGGTGGAGTATGTGCATTTTAACCCTTGTGTGTGCAAAGACTGTCGAATATTGCACACAGGATCTAATCAGGTGTTAATAAGGCCTTCCACAGCATGGAGAAGGATTGAGTTTATTATTTTTTTTTTATAACAAAACGATTGTGAAGCTCGTTTAGAGTTAGATTAGAAGTACGTTTTTTGGGTTTTCGGTCTTCAAATAAAAAAAAAATACTTAAATTATTTGAATTACATTATTAAAAAATAAATGTGCAAATTTAAACGAAAAAATTTAAAGAAAACATTAAAATCTCAGTTAAAATCTTCAGATTCTCGGGTAAGTATTACAAAATGCTCATCTTGATCTGGTTCTAATATGTTACGAAATTCTCTTTAACTTTTATATTTCAATTATGTATTAATTACTTTATATATTTGTATAAATGTTATTAATTTTAATTTTACGAAACTTTATTTATATGTCATTATTTTGTTTGTTTTGCTTATTTATTTTATTTTAATTGCCTTGTTGTTTGTACTGCCTTAACACTCTCACTGACAACCGGCTACCCGGGTAGCCAAAGCGTTTTTGATTTCGATTATCTCGAGTTCTATGAATGCTATTGATCTCAAATTTGAAATATGTGTCTAAATCAGGCTGTTTTTCCAAGAAAAATTTTTGACCGATTTTTTTGAATTGATTATATTGCTTTTTTGTGAGTTTTATTTTCTATACCCCGTAAACTGACAACCGGGCTACCCGGGTAGCCAGCAACTTGAAATGCTAATAACTTTGTATTGAGTATTTTAATTGAGTTAAAACCTTCTAACAAAAATTAGCATAGTCTATTAAGTTTATTTATCTTTTTAATGTGACTTTCTATCTTTCGCCGTTTACTTTTTATCTTTCGTCAAAGAAGTGCTATTTTTTTCGAAGATGAGCGCCTTTTGATTTTTTTATTTTTTTAGTACTTTATCCCAATTTAATCTTCAAAAGCTCTTTACAGGAGAAAGAGTATACAAATTGATATTTATGCTAAATTTTGCAGATTTTTCGTATGAGTAGTTTATAAATGAGAAGATTTTTAAGATGAATAAAATCTACACGGTGGTCAAATAATGGTGGTATAACGTTTGCGGAAGTCAGTTAACTGCACGTATTGTACTATATCACCCTCGAAATGCCAGCAATGCCTTTTCGAAAGTGTGTTTTTATTATTTTTTCTTGAAAATCGTATTGAAAACTTCGGATTTAGTTATAAGAAATTCGAAATTTCATTCCTCTATGCATTCCAGAAAGAAATAATTGATTAAAAATATACAAAGCACTAAAAAAAGGAAAAATATCTGCGGACTAAAAATATGTATTCGAACAGTGATTTTCGAAAAAAAATTGACCACTTTTTAAGCAGCAAAAACAAGAAAAAGGAGAAAAGCAGAGAGCCGCGATGAACAGATTAAGAAACTAGAATAGTTAATGCACGTTTTACTTAAATGGTTGAACTACACAGGAATACGCCTTAAAAAGTTATTAGCGTTCGAAGTCGCTGGCTACCCGGGTAGCCCGGTTGTCAGGAATGTGTTGTGTTTTTGGTTGGTAGAGACAGGGTTAACGAAAAATTGGAGACAATGACAACGAGTTTTGACGTTTTCGTGTTTTGACAGTTCTTGTTCTTGACAGTTCCACACTTGACAGCTGTCAAATGCGGTTTTGATTGAAGCGTTTAAGTATTATCGCCCAATAGGCTGGAATGAGACTTGAATATACTGAAAACTATCATTCTAAATGCAAAAACTTTTCACAATTTTCAGAAATAAATAAATAATGTTATTTAAAAAAATATAATATTTTTTTAAACATTATTTTCCTTACCCTCCTCCAGTCGTAATGCATATTGCTGACGCTTGACTGAGACGACACCGAAAACCCGCTCGGAATCCGGACTATTTAGAGCAAACCGCACGCACCGGAGCAGTTATCGCCGTAACCGCGAAACTGGAGCGCCCGGTGGCAATAGCAACGGCCCCGAACAGGAGGAAAAGAAGCGAGAAGAAACACACACACACACACACACACACACACACACACACACACACATCTGAAGACCTTCAAACTCGAACGAAATCGAAAGTACACCGACCAGTTCCGCATGCTGGCGCACGCGGCGAAGTGAATGGCGTGAGGGCGCGAACGCGAGAAGAGAAAAAAAGGGCGAAACGGCTAATAATACGAGAAATGTTAACGGGCGGGTTTCGTGTCGGTTTTCAAGCTAATGGCTCCGATTGCTCGGCCAGCCGGGTGAACCAGAAGCGCAACCGAACCTTGGCGCAGGGTTTGCGTTTCAGCGTGTTCCTGCCGGGGGAGAGAAATGTCAACCGAGGCTTCGGCATCGGAAGGCGCCGGGATGGGCATGAAGTCGCTCACGTTCCCCCCAAGAAGCGAGCCTCAGCAAGCGCCTCCGGGCGCTAGAATCCGGCCGGCCACCGAAATTCGGTTACATCACGCGGCCAGGTGCAGCCCGATGCAACAGTCTTCAAATTTTCGGATCGTGCGGGAACGCGCGGCCGCTCCAAATACCTCCGCGGGTGGGAAACCACGCGCGCGTACATGTTGCAAACGGCGAACGCAAAACCGGTTTCCCGCTCGGCGCGAATCGAGGGAGCTCGAAGCGAATCGATGGGAATGGGACGCTGCAAGGGGCAGGCGATTCTAGAGCACGCCGCCGTGCTTTCTTCCTTTTCCCACGTACCGGGCTGGGAACGGGATCGGGTCGTGTACGTCGGCTGCCGCAACCCGCAGCCCCGGTCACGTAAATCGCGTGCGATGAGAGTCGTGCCTGTCGGAAGCGCATCGAGCGCGGGGTTTGAATTGCTGTTGGGTTCTCGGTTGGGGTTCGCTGATCGAACGCATTTGTAAAGTCGCCCGTCGGATCCGTGAGCTAGCTCAGAAATTCAAGGTATCCAAGTACGTTTTTGAAACTCACAACTCACAGCTCACAGCTTGTTTGTACAATCTTCAGGGAGTAAGCAATACATTTGTTTCCAACAAATTGTTTCAAAGTCAGAAATCTAAACCAAAATATTCGAAAAGAATTGTATTACAAATAAAAGAAGCATAATGAAGAAAAGATATGAAATAAGAACCATGAAAAGAAAAAGAAAACAACATCAATAACTAAGAAAATAAATATAAAGGCGTGATATAAAAGAAGGTGAAAGATATAGAGCAAAATAATGGGTAATACAGCTTGAAGCATAATTATTCGACCAGCTGTTTTTTTAGAATAAAACGAAAACTTGAAGAAATAGATGAAAACGATGTTCTACTAAAGTGTAGCTAATAACAAAGTACGTCTTTGAATGTTTTTTTTTTCACATTTTTACACACACTTTTACTATTTTTTCAGTACCGTCGCTCCCTGTAGCATACGATTATTATACGACCATTTCCATTTCATTTCCATTTCTTAAAATTAATTCGATTAAAAAAACAGAAGCTTTTGAGGCATGTTTTCGAACGATTTTTGTTGAATGCATTATGACTTCTTTTATACACTTTGTAGGCACAAAATTCGAAATTTCGTATATTTCGATTTTTAGCATTTTTTGGTAGCATTGATTCCAAAAAATGTTCAAGGAGCTTATGTTTTTGTCAAAATGCTGAAAACATAGCCTTTCAACCCATCTTTAGTAATTGTTGATCCAACACCCGTAACATGTATAATAAATAAATAAATTCGTCGGAAATTGGTTGAATTGTGACGTTAATCGTTGGAAATGCGTCGTAAAAATCGAAAACCAAGTTATGGTTTTATTCCCAAAAACATAACATGTCGTATAGTTAAGTTAACGACTGTAGAAAAGATTACGAAAAGAATATGCAAACATAACGCGGAATAACAAAACGATAACGACAACCGCCATTATAGAAAGAAATTAAAAGAAAGAATAAACATGAAGAAAACTACTAAAAACTTGCATAAAGCTTAATATTTTGACGATTACTTCTTGAAACGCCGAATGTTTGATTTATTTATCGGAAAAATATGCGATAGTAAAAATGTGAAAAGATTAATAAAATGGTAGAAACAAATTGATATTACTAAAATATTGCCAAAATTTGAAATATTACAACTTTTTTTGCACAATAATAAGCATAAAGCGAAGATTTATCAGAAACATGAACAACAAGAAGAAGAATATGATTAATAAGAAGAGGAAAATGAGTAGCAAAGCTAGGAAAACTTCAACTTTTCGAGCCCAAGAAGAATCATTTGCGAATTTAATCGTGGGGAAATTTTAAATTTGAAGATTATTAACACAAATGGGAAGAGAACATGACAGGTCGACCAGAAACAGCGAAAACTAATTTCAATAAGAACATAATTAGCAGAATCATATTTTGCGTCCCTCAAAAATCGCCTAAAATGTCTTACCCTATACCACGCCACCAGCAACTCTCGACAGAAGACGATTCTATCTACGAAATCGGTTGTATCGGCGCGCTGAAACGCTTCAAACGAGAGCGAAAACTTTGGCAAAACGAAGAAGGCGAAGGTGAAGCGCAAAGTCTTAGCCAACGGAAAATATTCAATCGCAACTTCGGCGACTCAAATCGACCGGCGATGGTCCGCGTATTCGCGGTTTTCAATCCACATCAACGGTCGTGAAAATGTGTGGCGTCGGCCGCCGTCAAAAACGGGAAATTCGATAAGGAAAGTTTGCGCCGCAGGACCGCACTGACTTGCCCTCGGGAGGCCCCCACCCGGGGGGAGTCAATCAAGACTTCAAACGCGGTTCAAGATCAAATTAATATTGAATGTTTTGGTGTGTGTGTGTTTTTTTCTCCATAGACTGGGATGGAGGTAATGAGCTTACAGGCGCGAGTAGTCGCGTGGAGTGCAAACTGGAGCAATCGACGGATCCAATTAGGCCAACCGCTCGCACCCGATTCCCAACCAATTAGCGGCGATAAGACACTAAAGTGTCTCTCTCTCTCTCTCTCTCTCTCTCTCTCTCTTGTTTCGTTCACAGGTGGAGTTTAGGTGGGTGGTTTAAGGTGCTTTTTTAATTCTTCCCTCCTGTTCGGGTGCTTGCTCGGGGGGATGGCGTGAAGCTGGCCGGCACCTGAGCACCCGCGTGCGGTTTCGAAGCCCGCACAGCACGACACGCTACACCAGCGTGTCGCCTGCAGCTCACCGCAGGTTTGTCTTTCACATGCTGCTGGTGCAATTGCCTGCGGCCGGTCTGCGATCGCATGCGGCACGAATTGGATTTGAACTGGTTTTTTTCTCTCTATCTCTCTCGCTTTTGCTCGTTGCTTTGTTGCGCCCGCGTTACGTCAGAGCGCAAGCGGAGGTTCTGCGAACTTTGCAAGACCATCGAGACGACATCGTACACCGCGACTCGGTATGAAATTCTACCCCAGACGCCACGGCGAGATGCGCCCGGGCTGCAATCGTGCCTCGCACACGCCATTGCACCATCGAACCGTGTCTGTTCCGGGAAAACCACACACACACACACACACACACACACACACACACACACACATACACACACACACACACACACACTCCCCGTGTGTGTGAGAAAAGTGCACACGAGTCGAAATCTGCACCGGAATCGATATGTAAATTGTTAAATTAGTCAGCGAATCAGGACAGCGGACACTGCGCCTGAATGGTAGGCAACACCCGCAACACGCCGTCGCACCCTCGACGAATAAATTAAATTCGCCACGGCCAATTGAGTTTGCGTGCGCACATATTGGGGCATATCCTGCTTGTTTTTTTCTCGGTGGGAAGGGCGAATATTCTTACGCCCGCTCGGACATTTCAATAGCTTCAAATTAGCGCTAATCGCATTAAATCCACGCATCCCATCGTCGAAGTTCGTGGCCCGGGCGCCAGAACTGTTCGGTGAGGTTCATTAACTTATCAGCGCGCACACACTTTTTTGCTGCTCGTTCGCGATGCTGAATGGGCCGGTCATGATTGCGCGCCGCACTAGCCGCTCGTCGTAAAGGGGGGCCACCCCGTGGTGGTAATTTAATTACGCGTCAATGGGGTGTAGGCGAAAGGAAAACTTTCACCACAAACAACACAGGGCCGCTCCGTAAGTGTCTCCTTGCACGGAGCACAATCGGAGCCCACCTTGGAGCCTTGGATGGGATGATGGCAGCATTCTAGGGGGCTGAGAATAGCACCCAGGCGGTGCCTCCGGGTCGGAATTCTTCGCCTGTCAATTGCCGGGCGGGGTGGAAGGAATTCGCAGCTCATTATGATGCTCACGCGCACCCGCGCGATGCCGGCTTCCCGCGTTTTTGCCGCCGGTTCTTCGCGCCTGGGAGCGGCTCGCCCCGGTCGCCTCCATTGTCGTGCTCCCCGCACGCAAATGGCGCCTTCTTTTGAAGTTTGAAAAATCGTTGCCCCCCGAAGACGCTGACGTCAGCAAACGCGCTTGAAGGATCGGCACTCGAGAGGGAGGCACGCGCGATTAGGGAGGCTGGAGTTCTGGACGAGTTCTGGAGGATCGATTAAGACGCGGCGCATAGCAACAGCCTGTTGTGTACACAGACGCAGAGAGACAGAGAGAGATGGACAAGGTACAAGGTTAAAGGGTACCCCGGTGCCGCCGGCTCTATAATTAATTCGATTGACGGAAGGTGCCAAACGCGACAGCCGCATTCTTCGCAGAACTGAGCGCGTGCCGGCAGGTGCGCCACAATGTCGGGTGACAGTCGACGTCCAATGAGGTGTCGTGTCCTTATCTGTATGATGACAGCGTTCTAACACGTCAAGTGTTGGACGGTTGCGAGAAGTGATCTTGTACTGGGTCTCCTACATCATACGTCCAGATTGGTGCTCCAGTTATCTGGCCAATCGCGGCCTACATAACACACGTTTTTTAACCCTTAACTGAGCCCTATCGAACATACATCCTGATAATTGGAGTACGCGCAAAGGAAATACAGCTTTAATGAATGATTCAATAAATAACTCTGGGAAAACTGGCATTAAAAACCGCTCCTAAGAGAATCGAGCTATACGTTTTTTGACATTTTTGATATATTATCACTGGATCCGAATTCAGTCGATCTGAAGTTACACAGTACAGATCGTTGTCCAAGAAAATTATCTTTTCAACGATAGACAAGGAGTGTATGGAACCTCTTATCAGCTTATGTAAGAATAGACACTGAGCCGCCATTCGTCTATGCTGCAGCGATTCAAGTCCGAACAGAAGGCACCGAGTACGGTAATCAGGATAAGTAGATTCAAGAGATAAAGGCAGACGATAAAAGAGAACACGTGATAACTTTTTATGAACAGATCTATATTACTGAGTTGGTGTCCATAGTAAGCTAGCAAATTCTAATGTCGGTCGCACTATAGCGCAGTAGAGTGGTTTTAGGCTGTAAGAGTCCTTAAACTCCTCTCCAACACGCAGCATAAATCCTAACAAACGGAGCGCTTTCGAAACTGTGAGCTCGGAGTGGGTCCAGGACGATAACTTACAATCTAAATGGACACCAAGATCTCGTACAACATCGGTACGGGGAACTAAACTGTCTTCTATCATATAACTAAACAAATACGGAGATCTTTTTCTCGAAAACGATTTGAAACTAGACAAACAGTTGTGGAGTCTATGACAGCGAGCAGGGCTCGGATTCAGGTAGGAATCATTTTAGATCGTCAGCGTAAAGTAATTTTTGACAACTGGATATTACATTGGCTATGTCATTGATAAAAAACCTGAACAGCATTGGTCCAAGTAGATGCGATGAACTCCTGGACTCCAAGACGCGTTGGAAGATGCTCTCCTCCTCCTCCTCCACAGCTTCAAATCGCAGAATACTCCAAGAATACAAGCTCTCGTGTACTCGAACAGCTGTAAGGCGTTAGGATCCAACATACGCACGCGTTCTTACGGTGCTCTCCAACAAAAAAAAGAACTTCCCGAAAACGCTCACCCAACCAAGCCACTGCAGAGTTCGCACGCAAAAATGCAAAACAGGGTGCTAATTTGGCATTTAGCGCAAGTCAAAGTCGTGAGGTGGGGTCCTGGGTGGTGGTACGTAAAAAAAAAGGTGACCTTTGCGAGACTTCCTGCTCCGGAGCGGTAGCTAAGAACCAACGAAAAAAAGAAGGTCATTTTCGGTTCGGGTGTCTTGGAAGCTGCGTTCGGGATGCAGACGTGTGTGCACCTAGAGTCACACACACACACACACACTAGTGATGGGTTGAAAGGTCGCATTCGGTTCCGGCGCGTTGTTTGCTTCTCTTGGAATGAAACAACTGAGCTGGTGCCTGCAGAGATGTGAAATTCTTCCCTGTTGGGGTGTAAACTCGCGGCTGGTAGATACGTTTGGGCCTCGTTCGCCCATCACTATGCATCACCGCCACTACCAGGTGTCCCAGCCGGTCGGCCGTTCTGGTTCGCATCGCTCCCCCCCTTCCCCAACCCCGTGAACTCCCACTCCCACGTTCCGGGCGTTGGGGTGCCTTTCCCTTTTTGTCTTCGCTCGCCACCGCCTCGGTTCGGTTGCGGTTCGAGAGGTGGAAAATCATTCGAATGACCTAGAGTGAGTGTTACCCGTTCTGCTACCCGTTCGCGGAGAGAAAGAGAGAGAGAGAGGGCAGGACGTGCAGTGCGTGTAGTGGTGGGTTTCGTGTGCCGAGTGTGGGAATCTGGCCGGGCCGAAACCGGGCCTGCATGTGTCCGTAAGCGCACCGTTCTAAGCGGTGGTAGTGCACGTAGTAGCAACAATGAGGCAAGGCACCTCCAAACCACCAACGGACAACCGGGGTCCGACGGGGATGAAGCAAAAAGAAAACGAAAAAGAGCCAGCCAGAATCCGAAACCGAATTCGAGCCCGAGCCGACGCCGACGCTGGAGGGGACAGGCCGCCGGTTTGGGCCCTCCACGCCCGCCCGGCTCCAAACCGGCCGGCCCTCGTATAAAAGCCAACGACAAGGACCTAATTGTGCTCAGTAACCAATTTCGTGCCACTACGGCGACTACGGCGGACTTGCGTGGTCATCTCGTGAGATAGTGTGGGTGCGTGTGTGTGCGTGCGTGCGTGTGTGTGTGTGTGCGTTGGTGCGTGCAGAACAAAAAACAAACAAACCACAACAAACAAACACGACAAAAACGCCTACGCGTGCGTTAGAATTCTGAAGCGTTTCCAGGAAACGCTTGGAGTCACCATCTGTCAAAGTCCGCTGTGAAGCATCCCGAGTCATCAGACGCGCCGAAATGATTGGATTCAAATTGGTAGGTTGCGACTGCTGTGGCCTTGTGTGTGTGCGTGTGCGTGTGTGTGTGTGTGGGAGTGTTCCTCAACCAAACGACGTGAATGACGTGTCAAAAAAACGACAAAAATAAAACGTGTACAGCGCGAGCGCAAACCAACCAACCCGGCCACCACCTTCTATCAAACCGACGGCGCGCCCAACACCTCACAGACCTTGAGCGTTGCGCAAAGATCGCTCCACTTTCACTTTTGCGCCCAAGAATGCGAACACCCGGTGGGGCCCGGTGCAATTAAGGCGTTTGGGGGCTGGGATCTTGGGACTTGGGCGGGAGGGGGGGGGGAGTCTTCGAAGGGAGGGAACAAGAACGGGTTTTGTGTGTGTGTGTGTTGATTTGGCTTCCAGTGCCACCTCGAGCAACCTCAACCGATTGTATCGCAAACAATCGTGGTTGCCGTGGAGCCAATTTCCGGATCGCCACGCTTGACGTGGAGGCGACTGCCGTACACAGCTACGTCTGATGCGATTATCTCTTTCCTCTCGCCCCAATCGGAAATCGAACTCAACACCGTCCGTGCATCGCTGCACTGGGTGGTTTTGTGTCTCTCCGGCGCCCCTGGCGCAAGTATCCTCCAAGAACTTACTCCAGAGCGCGGCGTTGAAGGCAAGCAAAAGGCCACCGAAACCGGCACGAGATATCGATCGGGTTTATAACTAGCCGTGGGATTTGCGCCGCTCTTGCGAACGCTGCGGAACCGCACCGGATGTAGTGCGCCGGCTCGATGTCAATAAATAATGGTTTTTTCTTGCTCGCCCCGGTTGCCTGGCGCTATTGTACTGCCGTCGTCGTACATGTCCCCAAACGCCAGACGTTTCATCCCGCTGTTCGTGTCTTGGGTCAGGTGCACACCAAGTGCACTGCTCGTAAACTGCACTATAAAACGTCCGATCGCGGGTTGGAACAATAAAAGACAATGTGCTGGAAAAAGAGTTGCGGAACAGATTTCGCTACGTCCCGGATCCCTGATTGAGTCACACGCTCGGGCTAGCTCGTAAAAGCGTGCCTGCTCGTAAAGCGCGATATTGGTGCTCGCGACCCGGGCGGAGTTGCATTCCGACCTGCTGGGAAAGTTTCGCGCTTGCGCTTGTAAATGGAGCTCAAAATAGGTCGTAAAGGGTGGCGCATCACCAGGCGCGAGCTGCAGCCGGTGGGGTCGAAGGCTAAAGAGTGCACTAAGTAAGGCCATTAGGCTAGTCATTGTAGCCAAGTTGTTGGCGAACAATTCCGGTTCCGAAAACATTCGCGCAACTTCCGCAATCGCTGCACTCCGCTGAACTCCGGACACTGTCCGGTGGACGCACACGCACCGGAAAGTAAACACGGAGCGGCAATATCTTAATGGCTTCTGCTGTTGGGCAAACACCGCTGCGAGTGTGCGTTGCTTTGGAGTGGTACGATTGCGGAAGCCATACTAATTCTTGAAGAACGGGCCGTGCTGGAGCACGAACCGAGGGCGAAAACTTTCGCGTCGAGCGACGTCCAGTCCAGTTCTCAGCACACATACGTGCGCCGTGCTGATCTCGCTACCGGCCGCTCCGATTGGGTATGGCTTTAAAGGCAGTTCGGGTGAAAGTTTGGCGGTCGGCGTGCTGCTGTTGTTCGTTGAAGGCACATTGCCGCCATTTGAAGACTCTTCCTCGTTGCGTCGAAAGCGCCCCGGGGTTGTTCAAGATATCGCAGGCGCAATTAGTTCCTCCCAGTTGCACGCCGCTGCGAGTGGAGCACACTGAATGCTATGAATAGTAATGACGGCGGACGGATGCACACGCATCGCGAGCGGCACCGGGCGCTTAGCAGGATTTGTAATTTAGATCGATAAAACCGCCTAAAGTGTATGCAATCGTTTGCTCTCTCTCGTCCTCCTCCACCGCAGCTCACCATCGCCACCTGCCTGGCGGGCGTCATCGTTGCCCAGGACTACCAGGAGTACCGGCAGGCGCCGCTTCGCATCGGCACGAAGGCCGAGGAGCCGAAACCAACGCCGGTGCCGATCCTGAAGCAGATCAACAGGTAAGCGACCCCGGTTTCCATCCGCTCGAGCGAAACCCCTTCACGTGCATGCTCCTAACATCGCTTCGGTGTCGGTTTTCGGGCCCGGAATCCGACACTAGTATGTGTGTGTGTGTGTGTGTGTGTGTGTGTGTGTGTGTGTGTGTGTGTGTGTTTGCGGCAAATCTGGCAGTAATCGAGCGCACCGCGCCTAAAAGTATGCAACACAGTGGTTGCACGGAAAAGATCCTAAGCCAGATTAACACGTCGCGAACTGTACATAAAATCGTGCATCACACGAATTGCGTACTTTTAGGCGGATTTTAATGAAATGCGCCAAAATGTATGTATTTTGCACCGCAACATAGCTCCAATAATGTTTTGTTTGTGCTTCATTTGTCAAATCCATTTGTCAGTAAGAATCGCCCGCTGGACTCCTTGTTCTTATTTCGTTTATATCGCTCTTCTTTGGGAGGTGGTCTGTCTTATTTCCTGTTGGTGACAATACTTCGTTGACGCGGTGCTCTCAGCCATACTTGCTCACTGTTCAGTAGTTATTATCAAAAAAAGATGAATTTCTGTCCTCAAATGAGCTTAAATCATAAGTCAGATTTTTTGTTTAAAAACATTTGCGAAATAATTTGCGCCTAAAGGTATGCAACCCAAAGGGGAAATGCGTTGTAAAAGTATGGTATGCATGTAAAAAAAGGTATGCAACCCAAAGGGGAAATGCGTTGTAAAAGTCTAATTTTCCATACGATTGTGCCATCAAATCCTTCCCGATGCGTTTGCCCACTTTCGGGCTGATGAGCACCTTACAACTTGCGCCGTACAACTATGCAATGTGCGTGCAAACGTTCCAAAATGCGCTAATAAAGAGTTTATTGCACAATTTGTTTGAGCTCGCTCATTCTTAGCGTTTCACCCGGTCGTGTAGCCAACCCTGGTGCAGCAGCTGTCAACGGAGTACGCTTTGCATTAATAACCGCATGCCGGCTTCGGGACGGTGCGCACGGAGCGGGGACAAACTTAACCACACCGACCTAACAGAGACTGGAACGGAGCAGGTTACACGGATGAAGTTGCGCTAACATCCCAGCCCGTTTCGGCCATCACTCTATTTCTCTTGTGTCTCTCTCTCTTCCTCTCTTTTTTCTCTCTTTCTCGCACTCGCCCGTGGCCCGTGTCTGCGGCTGGCTTGAATGGATGCTTACGCTGCCACAAAAAAAAACACGCACTTATGAAACTTTGCAATCCACCCGCACCATGCACGCATGCTTTGGTTTTCTTGTTGTTTTTTTTTCTGCCCTCTTTCCATTTTTGCTGTTGCTGTTGTTGTTGTTGTTGTTGTTGTTGTTGCTCGTGTGTCCATAACGTGGAAATCGCAAATAAATAACGAACAAAAAAAAAACACACCCACACCAGCAACAGCGACCGAAGCGGTTACTACCGGAAGCGCTGCTTTGCCGCCGTGCGAAACAACTGCAAGCTGCGTGCCGGTGGCAGCAAAATTCACTCGAACTTCATCCCGACCGGGGCGGGCGGGGCCCGGGTGAACCCGGCGCCGGCCGGCACCCCCGCCAGCGCCCCGGAACGGGCGTCCGGCGGGTTCGGTGGACCGAAAAAGTTCTCCAAGCTCTCGGCGGCGCTGGCCCGTACGCCGTAGAGGGCCGACGGCATGGCGAACGTGCCACGCGCTCGCGTCAGTGCCATAGTGAAGTCGGTTGAAGGTGCGCAACGTGTGGTGTCGAAATACGAAGCAATAAAAAAGTAACAACAAAACAAAAAAAAAACGCGCAAAACACATCGAAAAACGGCAAAACGCCGAGCGAAATGAGAACGCGCCCGAAAGGTAGGCAGCGCGCATCGCACCGCATCGCAATCGTG
>KB672491.1:2882848-2917592 GCA_000349145.1 Anopheles dirus | reverse complement strand
ATAATAATAATAATAATAATAATAATAATAATAATAATAATAATAATAATAATAATAATAATAATAATAATAATAATAATAATAATAATAATAATAATTATTATTATTATTATTATTACTATTATTATTATTGTTAATATTATAATTCCTCATTATTTGGAAAATTTCTGGCCGGTGCATATAATCTACACCGATTTCAAGGCGGCTTTTAACAAACTATCGCTTGTAACCTAACTTTCAAAAAACTTGGATTTGGAAACCCTTTGTTATCATGGTTTGAATCCTTCCCAACCGATCGCTTCTTATAAGTTAAGGTAAGCTTACATTTCTTAAATAGCTTTGTATAACTGTTCTCCTTCCAAATGGATACTTGCTATATGCAGATGACATAACAATGTTCCTCCCTATATCCTCTCCAAATGATCCTCATGTGCCTCAACATCACCTCCATTTGTTCTCCAGCTGGTGTAACTCCAACGGTCTTGAGCTTTGCCTTAACAAATGTAGTTACTCACTTTCTGTCGTCCAGCTAATAAAACTAATACTGCCTATACACTTTGCGATGCTGTAGTCGAACAGGTGCATCTAGTAAAGGATTCAGGGATGAATCTAGATGAACCTTTAAATTTAAAAAGGCACATCAACACCATTATAGGCAAAGCGAGAAACGTTTTAGTCCTGGTGTATCGTCTGTCTCGCGATTTCTATGATCCTATCTGTTTAAGACCACTTTATTGTTGTTAAGTACGACTGATCTTAGCATACGCATCAGTAATTTGGGCTCTTGCCAGCATTACAGATAAGGCCAGAATTGAAAACGTACGAAAACGGTCCATTGCCAATCTCCTAACTCACGAAATTGATGTCCCATTCTTGTTATCCTCCTCGACCTCTTCTACCTATCACCATTTGCATGACTCGCTATACGATCTTCTCCTGAGGATCCCAGAACGCCTCTACTGAGGACATCTTCTGAGGAAACGCTACACCCAGAATGATCCACTCCTGAGAGCTTAAGTTCATTATAGGCTAGGTTAATTTAAGATAGTATATAAGAATCCTTTTGCTGAGGCTACTGAGCATACATCTTCTTAATAATAAAAAAATGTTATTATTTTTATTATTATTGCTATTACTATTATTATGAAACAGTTTGATTAATTGTTTTTTCAACAAGCACGACCAATTACAATTTCATACAACGTTCCAGTAGTGACTCACAGCAAACATTTAGGCGCAACATGTTCGTAATCAGCCTGAAAGTATGCACTATCGGAAAGAAACATTTTTACCTGGAAAAGGTTCTTTAAACACAAAAAACGCTGTTTGAAAGCGTTGAGTAATAAACATCTAAAAGCTTGTAACATAAATTCCCTCATAAGCTTACATTCCAGCTGCACGAGACGGGTTAGATTCATCAGCACATTGAGAACATAGCGGGAAAATATGTGAAATGTAATAGATTCAATTATTTCGCTACGTGTCGGTGGATAACGCCAGCGAAACGGTGAATACTTTCACGAGCGCGCTCTCAATCGATCAATTAGCGCCTAAATGTGTGCCACGCAAGCCTTTACCGCGGGGGGAAGGGGGGGGGGGGGGGGGCGTGCTCTCACATATTGCACGCGCGTAAGGTAATATTTTAATAAGCAGTATCCGAATGTATCCGAAGCCGCGTGACAAATTCGGCCGTTCTGCACTGAAACCGATTGAAATTGATGAATCGCATATCAGTCGTATATCGGTCGTATATCGGTCGCAGTACTTTCTCGCGGCTGTGTGTGTGCGAGAGCTTGGCTTTCGGTTTCCCGGAAGCGGTCGGGCAGAGCCCCTACTTTTGAATATGTTTGCGCCCCGCCGCCGAACCGCTAGTCAAAAACACACACCCACACACACCCGCACACAAACACACAAATTTATACATATTAAATCAATCCCGGGTGCGTGCTGCAGCCGCGGTGCTAATCTAGCGATGGGCCCTGCGGGTGGAACGTATAATTATAAAATGAATATTTGATCGTGGGCCTGGTTCGCCGGCGTCAGGCGTCATTAGGCCCGGCTCGGGTCAAGGCCACCGGGCAACGTGCGCGCGCGCGCCAGTAAATTAGTCGAGTGAAATTTAATCCCTTCGCGGGGCGCGCTTGCTTGCGCCCGAGAACAGGCACGAGTGAACGAACGCGCCGGAACAAATTGAAAGTGACAACCCGTCGGCAAGCGGATCCGATTATGCGTCGCTGCTGCTACTCGTGTATGTGACTGTGTGTGTGTAGTTTTATGTTATTACGTGTTGTTTTTCTTTCCACCGCGGCTTCCCGCGGCCGTCCGTCTCTCATTACGGCGATTAGGCCGGACGGTGACGCTAGAGTCCGCCGTTTGCTCAAAGATTTTGCTTTCACACCTCTGTTTGTGTGTTTGCCCGAGCACTCGAGCAGTGTGCGTGTGTACCAGGGCAAACTTTCCAAACCAAACGGGCAGCCACCCGAGCCAGCCCGCTTTCGCGTTGCGGGAGTAAATGTAATCAACTAATTGGATGTTAATAGGAGGCAGAATCCGAGAAAAATCAATATGAAAGCCGGAAGGGTGGGAAAATCGAAACGAAAGCAGGAATCGGAATCATATTGCGTTAGGAAAATGGATGGCATTTCATTGATTTCCGGCTCCCAACGAGGTGGAGGGGGGGGGGCTGAGGTGGGTGGTGGGTGGGTGGTACAGGGAGGCGGGTGGTTTGCTTTCTAAGGGGTTTTCGATGTTCTGGAACGAAATTTCTTTTGCGGCCCCCCTTCGTACGGCGTGTTCCGTTTCCGCCCAACTGTCATCGACGTTCACATCGGACGTGGAGGAGCCCTCCATTTTGGAAGGGTGGGAACGTTCGCCGAAGCATAATAAGACGGCCACTACCATAATTATCATCCCGCTCTCGCATCGGCTACGGCCAAGCACCGACTTCAAACCAGACACATGGCGCAAAAATGGCGGCAAAGCGAGTGAGCCACTTGGCGCCTCCATTTCAGGCTAGAGCGCCTCCCCCTCCCAGCCGGCCATTTTGTTCGTGCATTACTTTTCATTCCGGGTCCGGGTGTGCTTTTTTTCTTGTTTTTTTTCTGTGCTGGGGCGAGAGATTTTCGTTGGCAACCGACCAGCACCGCCTGACCTTGGGTGGCTTCGCCTTTTTTGGGGCGACCCGGAGCCAAAAGGACACCCGGGGAATCCAGGGGGGGTGGAAAGATTTATAACCGCCGGGTGAGCCGAGAGCTCGCTCGGGGTGAAAGCGGGGAAGGGCGAAAATAAATCGGTGTCGGTGTTTTCCGCTGCTGGTGGATATTGCAAATAAAGCGCAGCGCGTGTGTTCACGTTCTCGCGACACAGGCCGGGCACGGTGCGGTGAAATTCCGCGCGTGCTTATCGCCATTGCCGGCCGTGGTGGAGCCCCGCTAATAGGCAGCTAATCAGGCGTTAATCAGGTTATTTGTGGAGTGGATTTCAACGCACCTGTTGGCGAGCAATGGGGAGCAGGCCGGAGCGAACGGAGCCTGCATGGCGGATGCGTTCTTCAGACGGGGGAATTGCATACATTTAGGCGGAAATTTGGTTCATGAATGGGCGCCGTGAGCGCGAGGTGTATCAGATGACCGTAAACCGTACCGGAACAAACGATAGTCGATTCGCGTAGAAATTCAGCGTACTTTTCAGGGAATATAAGGGGGCATCATATACTCATTCTCATTTCTAAATTGAAGTTTTATAATTTCTAAATTGAATCAATAGTTTGTTAAACATATTTAACGGATCCCAGCTGATCCAATGGAACCTATCCTCTTTTTTATATAAATAGCCCATATTTTCATAAACTTTCCATGCTAGAGTGGAATTCAAAGTGGTCAAAATATGTAATAAAACTCCTACAGATATCAGGAACTTTGTTTTCTGGTCGGTCTATCTTGGTATTTAAGCTTGGTATTCTATTAAATTGACCTAAACGAGTAATCCTTACTGGCGCATTGATATTTACACTTCCGAGCACAGTAGAAGCAACATTTGTTCCTTTTAAGAGAGCATATGCTCAAACTTAATTGTATTTTATGTTTTTTTCTTCTTCTAAATACTTCGGCATACTTTATGACACATTGCATACCTTCAGGCGAAAGCTTTCCTCAGTGCTAGCAGCCAAAAGGCTATCTGTACTAGGAAAAAGCTAAACTTGTTTAATTTGAATGCTAAATTATTTCGATGAATTTTATCACACTGTTTTTTGTTCTTAGCGATGATTTGGATCGCTTCGAGAAGAGTATATATGAAAGCCAATAAAAACAAGCCCTATCGCCTCGTTACATTTGACATTTGCGACTTTTGACAGCTGGCGTCAGCAGCTCTATTGGATCAAAATAGTGTCATGATGTTGGCAAGAAAGCTGTCGCTTTTTGCTCGATGCCAACCGGCAGGAATGAGCATAAAAAAACGTCAATAATGCAGCGTATTGTAAACTTAATTGCAAAACGGATGAACTGATACTGCAGAGGGGGGAAAAAGAATACTGACAGCTCCGGCACAGGCCTGTTTGACAAGCGCGATACATTCTGCAAGATTGTGCTATTTTTTAACGCCAACTTTCGTTTGTTATGCCGATTGCATACCGTTGGGCTGATGGCGTAAAATTACGCCCGAAAGGTATGCAATGTGCTCGAAAAAATCGTGTTATTGACGCCATCTAATGAAAATCATCTAAAAACCGCCTGCATATATGCAAAACGCAATGAAACACCGCACAGCGGGCCTCCACAAGTGTCCCAGGTTTACTTAACCATAATTGGGTTATTAGCGCTCCTTTCGTTTGATGTCGAACACGGAATGGACCTGTTTTCCATTCCGAAACAGAACCTTACTTCAATTACCGACGCAGTGCTCCTCGGATGGATGATATACTAGCTGCCAGAGTTTGATCAGTGATTAGGAGCAGATTAATTTCACCAACGCTACGCGCCCGGCGCATCGCATTTCAGCGAATAATTAAGTCACGCTCACGGAGCCCCTCGATCGCATCGTACGCCCGTAATTAGTGAGCGGGATGGGAGATGATCGCTTCGCCTCCAAGCCGCGCAGAGCCAAAGCCACGAACCCACGGCACGACTATCATCCTGTTACATATTTATAACTTTTGAACCGAACGCGTGTTGACTCGAAGGTGTGAAACGGAGCAGTCGGTGGGTCGGCACGTGCCTGCGTGGAGAAGTGGGTGTAAAATTAGTTAACACACCCATACAAGGAGGGGGCTCTCGGGAAGGCTCTCTAATGGAAGTCTCGTTGGGCTCTAAAATAAAGCAAATACAAAAAAGCATACTACAAGGTGCGATGGCGAAGGGTAGAGAGAGAGAGAGAGAGAGAGAGAAGGAGAGAGGGAAAGCTTGCCTTCGGCTGGCGAAGTTTTGGTCCGAAAAGTTCTGCCGTTTCTGTCGGGGTCCCTCTTTTCGGTGAGTAAGTTGCACGTGGAGTGTGAGGCATACTTTCTGCCAGTTGACATGCTCCCGGGAGATGACATGGGTCGTGCGCTGCTGCTACACGTACACGCACATGCTTTTTTTTTCAGACCAGTCCGGCTCGACGCTCAAGTGTGTCAATCTATTTCACGTTACGCCGCTCGGAATGAAATTAGTTTCCATTTTTTTTTTCTCGGGACAAGAAGATTAGGCCCCACCGGACGGCAAAGGGCTAAAAATAGAAGACGCAGCCCTTTTCCGGCACACGCGGCGCAAAAAAAGGAGAACCCCACCCAGTGTGCGGGATTGCGGGCCGCGAGGATGAGGATGTTTATGATAATTGCTTGATTATTGTGGTCGGCCGAGCGGGTACTTTTAATTGTCATCGTTTCGACCGTGCCGGGAAGACGCTGTGGCCTGCGCCGTGGTCGTAAAGCGAAGCGCACAACGTCGGGCGCGACGCTCGGTACGGCGGGCGTGATAAAATACCACAATAAATGACAGAGCCGGACGATATGGAGCGGCCGGAAGAATGGGGGGGGCCTGCTGGAGAGGGTCGTGGAGGAGAGCGGGAAGGAGCCATTTTGATGGCTTCATTGTGAATCTCGTAAAATGTCGTTTACGAGGCTTATCTAGATGTTGTATCCGCCTGGCGAGTGATGCCGGCAGAGACACAGCCTCGGCGTCTTCCACCGCCTTGGGAGGGGGACCGAAAAGTTTCTCCGTTCGGGGCGCGGGAGAAAGTTTGCCCTTCTTTTCGGGCTTCGGTTTCGACGCCTGTGCCGTGTGACAAGTGCGGGCGCCTTCGGATAAGTCGAATAGCTTGCTAATGGAAGCGACGGGCACGGTTGAACTGTTGCTTAGCGCGAACAGTTTCCTCGCGAAATCAACCCGACGACCGACAGACGGGAAACCCTGACGGGATGTGATTTTTTTCGCCATACTCCGGATGTTAAATCCGCGATGTTTATACATGTCTGGAAAGGGTATCTGTTCAGCACATAGGCAAAAATAACTTGAAGTCCACAAATGTGTTCAAAAAAATATAAAAAATCAAAATACACTTCATGTAGTGTCTTGCTCCTGACGATCCCAAGCTGCTGGGAAGGGTTTATACAAATATTGGAATAAATGTTTTATGTCACACATTTTTGTCATAATTTCTGAAGTCTTTTCACCTCCGAGTATATTTTACCGATTTTTTTTAATAATATTTGTTTCGGGGGAAAAAAATAGAGTTCGTAAGTCGTCGTACGCTACACGGAGCGGTTTTGTTCATGATGACAAAATATGAGGCAAATGAAATAAAAATGGGCAAAAATCGTACAAAAACGCATTGTTTCGTTTTCTACAATTTTGTAGAACCTCAAATTTACTTATTTTTGTTAGTTTTTATTTAATTTGCAAAACATCCAATAGCGTTACTTAATACAGGCAGTAACATAACTATATCCCTACCTGTTTTTTGATGATACAACGAAAACTTGAAGAGATAGATGAAAGTGGTGTTCTACAAAGTTGTACATAGTAACAATATACGTCTGTCACGAATTTTTCACATTTTTACACACATTATTACTATTTTTTTAACCACCCTCAACCTAACTATACTTACGAAAATTATTATTTTTCGATGCAAATATTCGTTTAAAAATTCGATTAATAATACAGACACTTTTAAACGACCTTGAATAACGTAGACATATTTTATACCGATTTTTCCAATGCATCATGACTTGTTTAATGTGCTTTTAAGGCAAGGATTTTCGTATATTTCGATTGTTAGTATTGTTATGGTTGCATGTTTTGGTTCCATTTTTTTTCGACACAGTGCTGAAAACATTACCTTTTGATCTATGTATAGCAATTGCTTATCCGAAAATTGATTTTTTGCGATGTTAGTTGTTTCAAATGCGTCGTAGAAATCGAAAACCAATCGTATCACTGTACCAGTGAGCTTGACATACTTAAGACATGTAACAGAGTGTATAAAAAAGCCAAATATCTTATTCCTGTCTAAAGCTATGGCCCGACCCCCCTTTCGATACGATACTATGGATTAAGATACTTACAGTCCGCTCAAAGTTCTTTATAATCATATCTCTATTGCTCACACCTATGACATTCACACTACAAGTTCAAATTAATACATATAATAGACATATAATATAATAGACAAATAATGATTCGATTCATGATTTATACTCAAATACTGGTAGCTCAGAATTTAATACCGTCCTAATCAAATCTGAACGTCAGAATTGAATCTTTCGTATCGAAAAGGGAGTTAATAGTGAGAAAAACGCCTGCATGTATGCAACGCGCACTGCAGTTGACACGCTACACAGCCGAGGATGCACGAGCGCGCCTGAAAGTATGCAAAATCAACCACATCTGCCCCACCGAGGCAACGTACACTCGTTCGTGTCATGTAAGAGAACCAGTAACCAGTGCCGATTGGCTTCTCACTGTCATTAAGTCCAGCGGGAGGCCTCACAATCCCGCGAGCGTCTGTCATCGAACGTGATGGATTGGACGGGCTGCTTGGGAGCGGCAGAACCCTTTCAGCGGCCGAAATAAGCTTCCCTTCCGGGTACTAGGGCGAGGGCCACAATTTGTCACAACGGTTCACGCGGGAACAAGAACAACAGACACGAGAAAGAAAGAAAGAAAAAAACGGGTGCAAAAGAAAAACACAACCACACTTTAATCAAACGGGCGATCGGCGACGTTTGCGACCGTCAAACCTTCGTCACGGCCGCCTCCGGCTCGGGGCTTAATGAAGCTACGGCTGCGGCTTAAACGCACGGAACCCATTTTGCCCATTAAAATGGCACACCTGTCAAAAGTCGCTCCGCTCACCTGTGCGGATGTGTGTGCGAGCGGGTAGTCGAGTGTCGCTCCACTTAAGTGATATTAATGATTGGAATAGGGTGGAGCGAGCGAGCGCGGGGAAAGCCACCGTCGATCGCAGCCTGATTGCGAATCAATCTGCAGGAGACGCCACTGGATTTGTTGACAGGATCGAGAGACAAAAAAGGGACTTTATATTTTTTGCACACACACACATGTGTATGTGTGGGACGGGATGTTTGAAAAGTAAAGGAAAGGCGAGAGGAACCCAGCGAGTCAATTGCTGGCAGATAGCAATCAATCATCCCGCCTAATGGGCCACGAGGGAGCGAGGACATTCGCCGCGAAGGGAACGAGGGCGAGAAAAAAAAGCACACGGAGAAGGCCAAGAAAAGTGACATATATTCCGGAATCCGTCCGGAATCGCGCAGTCCAATCAAACCCAGCCCCCGGGGGGAGGTGGGAGTGCTCCTCCCGCCTCCTTTCGCCCGGCTTCGGCGCCCGGTTTCGGGCGGCGGCCGAGGGGATGAATATTTTATGTAAATTTCCGCCTCCCGCGCGCGCGCGCGCCACTCGGGGAAGTTCTCCGATGGTCGTCGACACTGAAGACGCCCGAGCGCGCGCGCGGGCTCGCTCGTCTCCAGCGCGAGATGGCTGGCTCATGGTATCGCTGGGCTGGCTTAAAGAAAACAATCAATGGTGGCGTCGAGTTTCAGCGCCGAGTGGCGGTGGAAGGGACGACAAGAGGGAGGGGGGGGGGGGGGGGGGGGGGGGGGTGAGAGAGAAAGGGAGGGAGCTGCGGGGTAGGTCATCCCGTGTTTGCTTACATCTTCACAGCACGCTTCGTGCCGCGGGGCGCGATCCATTCGCGCACTATGGGCTTTCGAGAGCAGTTTTGTTAATAAATCTCTTTATATAGGGAACTTTAAACTTAAATTTTCTTTTTTATCCTATTTTTTCTAAGAATTCAAAGAATCTGTCTAGTGAGAACGGGTTAAAGTTGAAAAAATAAAAAAGAAGGTCATAAATCACTTGGTTTCAGTGCCCCAAGAACGCTTGATGTGTTATATCACCATTAAATCACCCGTCACTGGTGTTTTAATTGGTTTCGCATTAGGTGCGTTCACACGATACGATTCCTGTTCGAATATCCTCGATGCTCTAATCCTTTTGTCAATGTATTGGTGAGATAGCACGAGCTTTTGCTGCGAACTGCCGTGTATGTTGTTTACACTTTGAGGTTCACATCTTCATTATTTGCATCGGGCTGTCTTTTTCTAATACTTTTGTTTGGACGATGAGGACGAATGCCTAAGCTAAGCACGAAGGTTTATTGCATCATACATTTGTTGCGGGTGCTGTATTGTTGTAGTCATAGCAAAAATAAAATAAAAAGTTCAAAAGGCCACAGTGCAGAACACAGCTTATAAGAGAAAGAAGAGAAGCTTCAAACGCTGTTGCAACAAATGAGAAGAGCTCTTTCTTCCTCTTCTTCTGCTTTTATTTGTTATTATCTATTGTGAAAACAACACATCAACGACTCGTATCGTTTGAACGCAGCCAAGGTTCGCGAACCTTTGTATAGCAAGTTTTTGTAATAGTGTGCGTGAGGTTCGTCATCAAAAGTTCGTATCGTGTGATCCCACCTATTGAAAACTTTGCACAAAAAAGGGAGAAAAATGGTATCAATCAATCATCTAGTCATCGTTAAAAATTTATCAAGAATATGTGACTAGTACTCTTTATGATTATTGAAAAAAATTGTATCTTCAAAAATTTCCTTTTCGTTTCTTTTGACCTTTAGCTTTTTAGATAGTTACATGAACGAGGATCATTGTATTCCTTACTTTTGTGTCTTTTCATCTCTTCCTGGAAATATACATCCGTTTACTCCCATAGTGAGTCGTATATTATCCAGCCAAAATGGCTCCACACTAACCGACCGAGCTAATGGGGTAATAGAAAGGACCTATTGCCATCTGAGTGCGGGCGTAGTGGTGGTGGTGGTGGAGGGGCATACTCACCCCCCTCACGCACACTCACTCTCTCACCCGTAAAGCATCTAAATGTTGCGCTCCAACAAGGGAACGATCTAATTAAAGGTGTACACAGGCACACAAAAACACACGCACCTCCCGGGAGAAAAGCACATTATGGGGCGAGTCAACTCCCTCCCCCCACCCCTTTCTTCTCCCTCTCCCTTTCTCGTCTCCAACCCGGAAGATCACAACAGCAAACAAGCGTAATTTCATCCGGCATAAAGCTCCACCACCAGCATTCGCCACCGTGAAACAAAACGAAACGAGAGAGCGAGAGAGAGAAAGAGAAACAACATCACTACAGCAAAACCACACCATCCGGTTGGGCTGCCTGAAGTGGGCAAAAGTTTGTGTTTCATGCAAACACGCACACAAACATTTTACGCTCCGGAATCCCGGCCGTTCGCGCGGTGCGCTGGGTGGGCCCATAAAAATTCGGCCCACTAAAAAAGATTAAATGCCGATAGTTTGTGGCGGTGCTTCCGAAACTCCCCGGGCCCCGGTTTTGGCCCCGGCAGGGCGAGTGATGCCTCAATTAATGGGCGCAACCGGGCGCGCCCGGTTGCCCATTACGGGTCCGGTTTCTTCAGGTTTCGGTTTCGCTGCCTCTTGCTTCTTTTTTTGTTGGCTCTCCTTCGGTTGGGTTTGATTTTTTTGCTACGGCTAGGTGCGCTGCGAAGGCATCCGGCCGATGCGGGGCTTCCACCGGCAATCGATACGTAAATCGGGCTCGGGAACAACGCGCGGAAGCGTTCATCGCGTCACTACACTCATCAATCTCGGGCCGCCGCCGGGAGAAGGGAGCAACGAACTAGCAGAAAGTAGAAAAAACGCACACGCACAACCACCCGAATGTCCTTTTGCGTTGTGCTTGTTATTTTTCACGCTGTCCGGTCCGTGCTTTATGTTCTTCTTTTAAGGGTTGCCCCGCACAGTGGTCCGCAAACTGTGTGGGTGTTTTTTTTTTAAATGAAATGTTTGGAAAGAAAACAAAAACATAGGCAAACGTGCAAAGTTGGCTACCTTTTGATGTTAAACTCAATTATGCCGTGCGTGCTGCCTACGTGCAGGCGAATTTAACCCATCCTCTCATCTGTGTTAGGTTACCTTTATTAACAGAAAGTTCGTTTTTCCGAGTCTTTCGTGGCAGGTGGCTTATGTTAGGAATACATCATACAACTAACGCCTAAAAGTATGCATTGCATGTATAAAAGTTTGTTGTATATGCTTTAAATGTGTTGTTGAGTAACAAAAACTAGTTTTAAAACAGTTATTACAAGTCACATAAAAATTTGGAAGAAAAATAAAGATTGCATACTTTCAGGCTGAGTCATGAATTTTGCGCCTAGAGGTATGCAAACTGCTAAACTTATTGTTCATGCAGCAGTCTGTTTGATTCCTTTAATCATGATCGGTTTCTAGACGTTTTTTCGTTTTTTCGAGACTATCGTGCATATTTCTTGTTTTAGAAAACAACGATAAAACTAACGCCTAAAAGTATGCATTACATATAGAAAAACTTGTTTTTGTATGCTTTGTATGTATTGTGGAATGGAAAAAATCAATAAGGTGTTAAAAAGTTATGAAAATCCCATAAAACACGTATTAAAATTTGTATAAAAAAATAAAGACTGCATACTTTCGGGCTGAATGGAAATATGCGCCTGGAAGTATGCAAACGGCTGAAACAGTCTCCTTTTCACCATAATGATTGCTAGAAGTCTGTCATGTAGATAGCTTATTTTTGGAATACATGATCAATCTAACGCCTAAAAGTATGCATTGCACATTGAACATATATATGCTTTATATGTATTGTGGAATATAAAAAAATGGGTTTAAAATAATCATAAAAAATAACATAAAACACATAGTAGAAATTAAAAAAAATACAAAAATTGCATACTTTCAGGCTGAGAAATGAAATTTCGCGCCCAGAGGTATGCAAACTGCTAGACTTGTTTGTTTATGTAGCAGCCTATTTGTGCCCTTTAATCATTGCTCACCTCTCCAATTGCTCAGAAAATGATGGTTTTCTTTTCAGCGAAATTGAAGCTCCCGTTGCGAACCACTGCTCCAGGACATTCGCCTACACCGTGTTCCCACTGCCACCGCACGCCAAAGATGGGATTTTCCGCTCCGGTGCGTGTAGGGCGGGTGCGTGCCGTTTCGGGAACCGAACGCCTCCCCCTCCCACGGTTCGTTGTAAATTGATATTCCACTCGGGCAGGTCGATTGATTTGCAGTCGCCTGATCATCTATTGATGATAGCTGGGGCGCGGGAAAAGGGGGGTTGTGCGGGCGAAGGTGGGGACGGGAAAAATCATCCCTCCGAGCAGGAGCAGGGGGCGGTTTGCAAATACCGGCTAGCGAATATACATACTACCAGGCACCACATCCTGTTTGAGTTTGACGGAGGGCGATAGAGAGAGAGAGAGAGTGCGAGTCGGGATGAATATAAAGAACGGAGGCGCTTTGGGTCGTTGCGATGTAAACCGGAAGGCTCCCGACCTGATGAGGATGAGAAGAGAGAGAGAGAGAGAGAGAGAGAGAGAGAGAGAGGGAGCGGGAGGAGTGGACGCCACACAAACAACCCGAGCACAATAGGCGGACGGAGCTTTTATTTGCTTTCGGGCTGTTTCATTGTTCCGGGGCCCACCGATCGTTGCGTTGCGCTGGCGAACGCCCCCGAAACGCCCGAATGTTTGCAACCGCCAGGGCGTCCACCGTCCTTAGGCCTCCCGCTTTTTTGTGGATTTATAATTGATCGTCTGTTTGCACATTCGCCGCGATTCGCCCGCCTCGGAAGAAGGCGGCCGCTCGGCAAATAAGACTAATTTTTAAATCACACAGTCCTGGCCCGCCTCCCCGGTTAGTCTTTCTCCCCCTCCCAGCCGCCCGCAGGGATGTCCCCAAGGCGCCCCGAAGGGTATGGCAAATGATTAATTCATCATCCATCGGAGCAGATCGGATTAGGTGTATCGACTGCCGGACTCGTGGGCTTATCCCTCGCTCCCCCGGAACTGTGCCAGCCGGTAGAATGTAAAGCCGGTTCGCTGTAACTTTCGAGTGCTTCGGCACGGGTGATGCACTCGAAACGGAACAACGGCGCCACACCGAACGGGCTTTCAATAAATGAAGCGAACCGCCATCACCCCGGCTCGGGAGCGCGGACACGGAAGAAGCAAGCGAAAACACGAGCCGCACGGCCATAATCATTTGCATTTTTATCGGCCCGGCTGATGGTGGTAATAATAATAGTAAAAACAAAAAAACGCCACCATCGAGCCACGCAGCGGTCGCTTTATCGCGCAGCGGGACGGCCGGTGCCGTCGTTACGTTTGAGTGCTCATAATTCTCGAACGCGTTTTGCTTAATTGGAAACGATTCCATCGCGCGGCATTGATTCGCTTTAATGTTTTTCCCTCCTTTTCCGGGCTCCCTGGTGGCGGAGTGAGTGCCGCGATCGGCGGGTTTATTACGCGCATCATTGCGGGGCGTCACGAGTACGCGGCCCGTCGGCTCCGGCTAATCCCGGTGGGAGTTTATTTAAATAGAATTTCGTGTGGTTTGTGCTGCGTTTCGCAGGCGCGCACACGACGTGTGGCGCGACGCCCCGGTGGAGGGTAATTGTTTAACGCGAAAATGAAGTGGTAACGCGCGAGGTGCGATTGCCTACCTTTAGGCATTGCTTTGTTTAATCAGCTGGAAGCTATGCAATGTGCTCAGCAAAACTGACTTTAACAACAAGTGTCTCAGATTGCATACTTTTTAGATTTTGAATGCGTGTTATCGCCTGTAAGTATGCAATTTCATTGCACCAACACTTCGTTCAAGTAATTTTAAGTAAGTTTAAAAAATAATTTCACTCTTTGTGGATTCTCTTTCCCTTTCTCTCTCGCTCTTTGGATGTTAAGGTAATGTGGCGTGCGATTGCCTACCTTTAGGCGTTGCTTAGTTTAATCAGCTGGAAGTCATGCAATGTGCTCAACAAAACTGGCTTTAACAACAAGTGTCTCAGATTGCATACTTTTAGGCATTTAAAGCGTGTTATCGCCTAAAAGTATGCAATTTCACTGCACCAACACTTCGTTCATGCTTTTTAAGTAAGTTTACTAAATAATGTCACTCTTGGTGGACTCTCTTTCTCCTTCTCTCTCTCGCTCTTTCTCTTTCTCTTGCTCTTGCACTCCGCCTAACGAAAATAGGAATTGAAAAAAGCACCGTTCATCCCATCCAACCGGTCCCAGCGTGTGAGCAGTTTTAATTGGGTTTGGAAAATAGGATACGGGACCTCTTGAACAGGCGTCCGCTGTTCGGTGTCTGCGCGCACGGTCAGCAGTGCCTCATTTCAAGAGTGGTACAGCCGGCCCTACACTACCCCGGGCATAATTAAATGGGGCATTGAGAACACTAATTTACATGCTAATGTTTCAGCCCTAAACCAACCACTGGATGACAGTTTCATTAAGGCAGTGCCCGGCCTGCGTCCACCTTCCCCCTTATAGCGTCGTTCATTATTCATGATCTTCGATCGGGCCGACCGAACACCGCCAGTTCGAAGATACAGCGGTACCCGTATCTCGGAGTTGGAGTGGACTCGCCGGGGTTGGGAAGAGTATTTCAATTCATGGAATAACGCACGTGCGTGTGACAATTGCCACCGTTATTTACCGAACCCAACCGACACGAAGAGGGTTTTATTTGACAGAAAAACGCCGGAAGGTATGCAAGGCTACCGTTAGGAGTTCTTATAGCATCCGTGAAGCGTTTGTCGTCAGGAGGATAGCATACATTTAGGCGCAAATCAGCTTAACAACTCTGATCGTATGCAAATCGGTCAGAAATAATTTATAAGACTGTAACTAAAAGGGTTGAAATAATAAAATAAACGCTGGTTGCGGTTTCCAATGCATTTGATGATAAAAAAGGCTTAAATATTAATTTAAAAAAATGTATATTTCAAATGTTTATAAACTCTTCCTGCTTCGTGCCCAACAACATGGCAAAAGTGTGATAAATATCGAAATATCGAACGGAAATGTCAATTAGCTGACTCCATATCCGATCACCGGTGCTTGCTTTGTCGCTTCCACTTTACTTCCATCGCTTTCCCAAGGACATTTCCCGGGCCGGGTAATCGTTTCCTGCTGCTGGGCCCTGGCCCCGGCCAGGGTAGCCGGGCTAGTTATTTTGACGAAGGGTTTGATGAATTGATGAATAAATAATGCTCATTTTTTCCCCCCGCCTCAGCGAGTGGCTAAGGAGGGCATGGAGCGTTCCCCCGAACGAAAGCATACCAGCGGCTTTTTTTGTTGGTTTCTTTTCGCTGCCCTCCCTTTTCCGATATCGGAATGGGAGTAAAATCAATAGCTCGAGCGAAGCCATCGGAGTCGGCTCGGAAGATTATCGGAAGAGTGTGGGCCCGGCCCCATCAGGCCGGTTGTGTTTACAACAGCAGTCTCGGGCAGAGCCTGCTCCATCCGCGCGGATCCATTTTCTCCCGCAGGGCGAAACTACAAAGCGCCAGACGGTGGGAACCGACGCAGACGGGTTCCG
This sequence comes from Anopheles dirus, assembly GCA_000349145.1. Classification (NCBI taxonomy): domain Eukaryota; kingdom Metazoa; phylum Arthropoda; class Insecta; order Diptera; family Culicidae; genus Anopheles; species Anopheles dirus. The sequence goes on along the minus strand of KB672491.1, from coordinate 2,901,670 downwards.
GCCGGGTGTTCGGCCGCTGGGAAATTCGGAAATGGGATTTCGCCGTCCACACCCACGCGCTGGCGGAGCGCACCGGGATGCCGGCCTGCCGCAAACCTTGACTGTTACGATGCGATTTTGATTCGACATCGGCTTTGGGCCGGCCGCTGTGATTCGTTTCGGGTTTCAGCGTGTCGAACAAATTGAGCAGCGACTGCAAGCGACGGCACGTTGTCTGGTTCGGCACGCCCGCTGGAGAAGCCGTTGAGAAGGACAGGCTCGAGCATAACCGGCTCTTCTGATCGGTCGTTTGACTCGTTGTAGCCAAATAGCAGCATTTTCAAGCTATTGGTGTGCAGTTCGTTTGTTCAGCAGTTTTTGGATAGCCTCAAAGGTTTGCATTCCCAACCGAAAAGTTTAATCAAAATCGGACGCATAAGCAAGTATTGGTACGATGCAATACGATGTTGAGCAGAAAATGAAGCTTAAAATAAAAAAAATTAAAGCATTCGACCTTAACGCCTTAATGTATGCAATGCTTCAGGAACAAGGGTTTTCTTCGAAAAAAAGTCTAAATGGGTGAAAGTATGCAATCTGCATAACATATATCATGCAGCTAATCATGCGTAAATATCATTCATGTTATGCAGAAATGAAGTACAGCAGTTTTTGGATAACCTCAAAGATTTGCACTTTTTACCGGAAAGTTCAATCAAGATTGGATGAATAAGGAAGTATTAATATGAAAAACCGTTGTTTAAATGCAATACAATATTGAACAGAAAATCTAAATCTAAATGCCTGAAAGTATGCAATCTGCTTAGCATATATTTCGATCGTTCGTAATTATAGTTGATGTTATGCGGAAATGATGTTTTATATGTTCATTTGCTCAGCAGTTTTCGGATAAACTCAAAGGTTCGCATTCCTAACCGGAAAGTTTAATCACGAACGGACGCATAAGGAAGTATTAGTTCCGTGCAATACGATATTGAGCAGAACATTAAGCTCATAATAAAAAACAATATTTAAGCATTCAACATTAACGCCTGAATGTATGCAACGGTTCCAAAAAAATGTTTATCTTTACGAACAAATCTAACTTCCTAAAAGTATGCAATCTGCGTAGCATATTGTTCGAATCAGGCGTAAATGCTACGCTCATACTATGAAAAAGTTAACTTTACTCTGCCAGTGACTTAAATATAATTTGTATTGCTCTTTTATTGCGATACATATTTATTTTTTAACGATTTTATTTCAGTTCTACACTTCACAATGAAAACGTTGTTTAGAGCAAACAACGGTTTGCCTTATTAGGCGCATTCACAGCTACCATTCCGCTCCGTTCCGATCAAACTTTATCCGACAGATAAGCAGCTATCAAAGATGCTTCGAGGGCCGGATGGAAGCAGCAGTAAAATTGGAATGATTCGGGCTCGGTTATCACCGCCGGTGGAATCGAATTTCAAAACACCGGAACAGCCCGAGCCGAACCGGGCGCGCGAATCAGATGGAGGATAAAGGACACCGAAAACCGGCGGGCTGCAGTTCCGCCGGCGGCAGTACGGTCACGCCCGGGGCACGTGGCACCGCGCGGAATGATTCAATTTCCTAAATGTCCTTTCTCTGCCGCGCCGTGGTGCCAATTTTTCCCACGCTAGTGAACCGCCCTCCCCTGCGTGCTTGCGGTCCACAGGAAACGTCTCGTGCCATTATTCGATTTGGATTCATATCGTTTGATTTATTTCATCCGCTTTTTCATTTGAGGTACATTTCCCCGTACATCCGTACATCGCTGTGACTCGGCCCGGCATAACTTATCAGGCGCGCATCGTTAAGTGCAGAGTGAGTGAGCGAGAGAGAGCGGCAAAAAACGAAAACTTACCACATTAGTTTATTCTGCTGACAAATCTTTCGAGTTTCACTCTTTTCGGGCGCGGTCGGGAAGTTCTCGGGCCGTCTTGCGCCGCTTTTTACTGTATCTTTCACTGGCGATCTCGCTGACGCTAGCAACAGAAAAAGTTGATTTTCAAACCCATCAACCGGCGACGCTGGCTGGTCCCGGGCCGTTGGTTGGTTTTTGATCAAGTTTATTTCGTTTTATACCCACCACTAATGGCACACAGCAAACACAGACGCTGATAAATTACGTGAGTTGGAAAACTTGCCAAACGGGGAGGGCGAGGTGAGAGATTTGTAGTGCAACGAAACTACAAATCGGTTTGCGACCAGTGGTCGTCAGACAATAATAAGGAAAAATGGTGCAAAAATGAAATGAAATTGCTTTGTCCTGAAACATACATGAAAGACAGTCAAAACGAAGATGCAAAGCGTTTTTTTTAATTATAAATCTAATAAAATAAGAATAGAAAAAAAAACAATTGTTGCGCAACATAGTGGCAGCATAGTGTTGCGCGACACTTGTTGCGCAACAAAGCTGGTTAAAAATTATTTTACAACATTTCTACCAAACAAAGCTTACAGAAGTTTGTTCCGATCGTCAAAAATCGCCAGCTATTGCAGTCGTACTGTCAACCACTGAACCACGACAACATGGGTTGCGCCAACAATAACAAAAAAAAACCCCCACGGTACCTAAAGATGGCCGGCAAAAAAAAACTTTAAAAAGATTTCTGTCACACATTCGAACATCAACGCCTTCCGGCGCCCCGGGGCGAGGAAATAAAAGAAATCAATTTCGCACACTACGCATCCCCGCGCACCCGGCCGGGATGAGGAGAACCCCCCTCCCCCCCTGCCATGATTTCATTACCGTCCGTCGGCCCCGAAACGCCCGGACCGCCCGCTGGCCACGCTGCATTAAAAAGTGGTCGAAGTAAAAGTGAGATAAAAGCGTCTAACTTTTGCCCTGGCCCGAACTGGTCACCGACTGACAGGAGGCATGGGTGTGTGCGTCTGTGTGTGTGTGTGTGTGTGTGGGGTAGCAAATGATATTATTTTTTTCCCCTTGCTGCGCTGCTTTCGTTACTTTCCACTCTTGGAAGGGTTGATTGAGATCGGAAACTTTTGCACATTTCTTCACCATACAGCACATGTCGTTTGCGGCATGTCTTCGGCAGCAGTTTACAACACGCCAACACTGGCAGCTACGATCCTCTTACCGGTTTCGCTTGCTTCTGCTCCACACAAACACACTCGCGCGCTCGCACGCACAGGATCCACTGAAAGCCAATCAGGCGATAAGAATCGAAATAGACACGCTCGACTTGGACCGAAGAGGTTGCCTCAGATGGCCTCAACCATTAGCATCCAGCGTTCTTTTTTCTCTCTTTCTCTCATACACACACACACACATTCCAACACACGCACAAAGAAAGACTCTGCAACGCTCTCCCTTGGAGAGTTTTGTTTCTGAAACCCGAAACACCAGCGGTGGCTCCCGTGCGGCAATAAAACGACGATGGGACGAATTTTGTGGACGATTCAGCAGATTTCTGCCCTTTGAAGGAACGGGGGGGGGGGGGGGAGAGCAGGCTTATCGGGCCAGTCGGATCATCTGGCTGACATCGTCATTTGCCGATTGGAATCCCACATTCGATTGGGCATGCAAGGGAAGGTTGCAAGATTCGTTTTTTTCCCCCCTGTAGTAGGGAATAGTTTCACGACTTCTCGCAGACGGTATCAGTTGCTTGTAGTTCGATGGTAGTTTGTGTTTTTTTTAAGACTCGTACGTTTCCTGCAGCTTCTGCCTTGAAATTCGGTCAAATTTGTTTAAAGAAAACACAGGCTCGAATAATTGACTTGACGCCTAAAAGTATGCAATGTCCTTTTTTTGTTCAATGCACCTCGAAAATTATTCATCCAGGTCGTGCTCCTCTACGATAACGAAACAGACGCCTTTATAAACGTTTAATTCGTGCATTAATCTTAAAAAAATGATTATCTGTGTTTTTACGTGTACAAAATTTCCCATAAATCAGTAGGTAAATAAAAAAGTGTATTATTTCCGATATGCAATGCTATTAAGGTAACAAATAAAGCAAAACTAACTAGAAGATACTAGCACCTCAATCTCGTAGACGAGTTGCATAACTTCAGGCGCTAAATCACCCGAGACACGAACCTGCTTCTTCGAACGAAGCTGGATTAAAGGTCCTTCTAAATAACTTTATTAATAAAAAAAAAGAAATATGGAACAAAAAGGCAATCGAGCAATTTGAAGATGAATTCAACACTTGAGCATTATCGTCCTATCGCAGAAAATTGGTGAAAGCCATTGGAATTTCAAAACAGTATATAAACAAGGTTGTTCGAAAACATAAACGTGAATTCAGCACGGATTCGAACGTATCAGCTTTATAAACCACACCACAGAAAAAAAGGAGATCATTCCGGTGCAGGTGCCCGCACGCCGAACGATGCTCCTCGCGACACGGCACGCCCGCACGTACGATATTTCGAGCTCATTATATTCGACACATCAACACCGACACCGTGCACCCCATTGCGACCCAGCCCCAGGGTCCGTTCCAACGTCCGGCGTCGGGCCGATGCTTGACGGAGAGATTTCGCTTCTTTTCGGGTTCGGAGATGGCCGAAAACGTACACTCGATTCGTTTATTTATGGTGCGTGCCGACGTGATCCTTATCCTTGTGCGTTCCACTTCCCACCTCTCCCTCTCACCTCACACACACACACACTCGCTCCGGTCCCACAAAGTCGGTCGAATATGCCGGCGCACTTAAATATTCCATGTTCCATGAATTAGCTTTTAATAATTTTCCCTTTCACACCTTCACACCGGGCGCCCATCTGGCCCTCAAACCCTCGCATTCATTTCATCTCTCCCTCTCTCTCTCTCTCTCTCGCTCTCTCGGGCGCTATATATACACACACAAAGATATGCGTATCAAAGTGAGTGTGTGCGTGTGTTCCGAGTGCGCCTTCAAGTCAGTCGTTCACTTTGATGTCGGAATCAAATTAGAACGAATGAAAAGACACCGAGACGGAGCGCCCGCTTGGCTCGGTGGGTGGGTGGGTGTGCGTGGTGGGCGAAAAGGCGCACCGGAGCAGAAAACAGGCCAGCCAAGATTGCCATCAGGATAAGATGGATGAGTACCCGGGAATGAAAATGAGCGAATCTAAATGACAGAATAAAGAGACGGCAGCGGGCAAATGGAAATGATTCCACGTGGCTGGGCCGGGCCGCCGGGTGGGGTGGGCGGTGGGTTGGGGTAAATAATAAAAAACGAGATTTCGCCCTCCCCCCCACTCCCCCCACCTGCCACCGAAAAATTGCTTCCACTCGGGCACGTGCGCCTGCCGGACGGACACGCTTGCATATGTAGCCGCCCGGGCGAACGATTCAGGCGAGCGAGCGGCAAAATTAAATCTCCGCTCGTCCCCTCGGTACGCATCGCACTATAAGTGTGTGCGTCCGTTCACTCTTGTGTTTTACGGTTGAATGTGAGGATTGGGTTCGTCCGCACCGGTTTCGGGTGAAATTAAAGCTTGTTTTTAGCCACCTCCACCTCCTTCGGAAGGGATTAAGACCGCACCGCCCATGGGGTAATGCATATATGCATAAGGGCGCTTGTATGCTGTTTTTATAACTGCACCATCATTGTGGTTTAAGGGCGAATGACTTCATCGTTTCTCTGCCGTATGGAAGAGGCCGTGCGTTAACGATATTTGCATCCATAAAGCGCTTTGCTTGGGCATTTATTTCGCTAATAATTTCAACTGAAAGATGTTTTATCAAGTGCCAAACTGATTTCTTGTATTAGTTTTATTTTTATGTCAATATTAGATTTTTATTCGAACTTATATATGCTGCCATAGCTGTTTAATATTATTCAATGAATGTTCACGATTTATCGTTTCTATTTATCTTGTTTATACTTATGTCTAGGACTATTGTTTATTGATGTCTAACTGTAAAAAAACTTATTTGTTATCTTTTTTACAACTGAAAGATGCTTTAACAAGTTTCAAAATGATTTGTTGTATTAGTTTTATTTTTGTATCAATATTTGATTTTTCTTCGAATTTATTTATGCTGCCATAGTTGTTTAATACTGTTCAATAAATTTCCACGATATATCGTTTCTATTTATCTTGTTTATATTTATGTCTAGGACTATTGTTTATTGATGTCTAAGTTAAAAAAAATCTGATTTGATTTCTTTTCCACAATTGAAAGCTGTTTTATCAAGTTCCAAAATAATTTGTATAATTGTAATTTTTTGTATTAGTTTTGTTTGTATGTCAATACTAAATTTTTCTTCGAATTTATATATGCTACCATAGTTGTTTTATACTGTTCAATGAATGTTCACGATTCATAGTTTCTATTTATCTTGTTTATACTTATGCCTAAGACTATTGTTCATTGATGTCTAACTGTAAAAAAAACTTATTTGTTATCTTTTTTACTATTGAAAGATGTTTTAACAAGTGTCAAAATATTTTGTTGTATTAGTTTTATTTTTATATCAATATTTGATTTTTCTTCGAATTTATTTATGCTGCCACAGTTGTTTTATAGTGTTCAATGAATTTTCACGATTTATCGTTTCTATTTACATTATTTTTGTTTATGTCTTAGATTTTTGTTTATTGATGTCTAAGTGCAAAAAAAATCTTATTAGCTATCTTTTTCACATTCAGATTGATATTTCTATACCAAACCGAATGGAAAGGAGCTGTACTCGGTTTCATGCTTTAAGCAACATTTGCTGTGAAAAGAAATCCGCTTGAATAGTTTTGCACACATTACTCCGAATCATACACTCCACGCAGAAATAGAAACAAACTCACCCTGTATGGGCTTTCCACACAATGGCGGTGCTTCAAGGCGCCGAGGATACGAGTGAAAACAAGAGACAGTTTCCCATGAATACTTAATTCAATATCAAATGCTTTGCAGCTTCCCGCGGGGGTGCGCGGGTGTGTGTGTGTGTGTCTGTGTGTGTGAGTACATGCCTCCTTTCCCGCTCTCTTTCCCGGCAGCCTCGCGTTGCGCGTGGCGGCACGCATCAGAAATCAACCTGCCGAACGTACGGATTTAAATTTCGCTTTCAAGTGCTCAAGTGCGCGGCAACAACAATAGCCGCCTCGTGCGGTGGAAGGTGCATGCGTTCGGGTGCACGCACCCGGAGACGCGACCCGTCCAAAGAGTTGCGCGATGGAGGCGCCCGGTGGGCTGTGTGCACATGGAGGCGCCCAGCCGCTCGTACGCGAAATGGAGACGCCCGGTCGCCGAACAAAAGTGGAAGTTAACATGTGTGTGTGTGTGTGTGTGTGGCTTTTCGGGGTGCCTTTAACAAACGCGTGAGTGGGCGCGCGCGCGGGTTGGCGGCACTTATTTACTTTGCATAGGAAAGCCTTTCACGATTCGGCGAGCTTTTGTTTGAACTCCCGCTTTGTGTGTGTCTTCATCCGTTGCCGGTTGCTGTTGCTGCTTCCAACCGCTTCCGTCACATTCGCAGGGTGGCATCGCCACGTGTACGCCCGGTGAAAGTTTGCCCGGGCCGCTGCCGAGCGTATTTATCGCAAAATGTGCGCACCGCACCCACTCCGGCGTAATGGCCGGTTAAGGTAAATACAGCGAGGCCGTACGAAAAACCGAAGCGAACGAAAGCGTAGGGAGGAAAAAAGCACACACACAGGCAGGCAGGCTGGGGATGATAAATTATCGCCTCGCATCGCTCGCCCCGTCGCCGGAGCTGAGGTGAAAAGTTTTCTGCAAAACCCCATGCCGGAACCATCTGCTCTCCGTGGCGACATGGCAGGTGTGATGGGACCCGGAAGATAAGCCGACCACCTGCTGTGGGCGGGGATGCTGCGAGTGAGCAAACAAACGCACCGAAAATGTGCATCCCGAGCCCGGTGGGGCTGTTGTTGTCTTGACGGGTCGAAGCGGTTTCGGGCGGCGATGCACGGGAGCGCCTTTGTGTGGCGAAGGGATTTATAACGCGTGTTATTAACACATACCCGGGTAGACAATGGGCGCCGATTCACCGTGCGAGTGTGTCCTTTAAAAGAATTATGTTTTTCCAGCGGCTCGTATGGTTGCTGGCGAATTGAGCTATCTTTTGTGACTGTTGTATTATTCAATTAGCCCTCACAAATTAAGAAAAACAAATCTGTATCCGAGCATATCACAGTTTATATCCACAACTCAGGGCATCTGTAACGGATCACAAAAATTGCGTAAGGTATGGAACGCAGTCCTCGACCCAATTCTCTTATTGTTCTGGAGTGCCACAATGAAGCAGAAAAGAAATAAAGAAATACAGAAATGAAAAAGGAAAGAAATATAGAAATAAAGAAATAAAGAAATGAAGAAATGAAGAAATAAAGAAACAAAGAATGAAAGAAATAAAGAAATAAAGAAATAAAGAAATAAAGAAATAAAGAAATAAAGAAATAAAGAAATAAAGAAATAAAGAAATAAAGAAATAAAGAAAAAAAGAAAAAAAGAAAAAAAGAAAAAAAGAAAAAAAGAAATAAAGAAATAAAAAAATAAAGAAATAAAGAAAGTAAGAAAGTAAGAAATAAAGAACATATGTATATCCTGCTTACAGAAAAATAGTGTCAGTGGATAATATTTACTTTTTTCATATTTTCTAATATTATACTATTATATATTTTATATTTATTAATGGATAATACTTTTGATGGAGTTTTTTTTTAATTTTTTTTTTCGAATACCGCAAACGACGTTGGAATAAAACCATTTGTTGTTAGATTTCTTTTCGTCCTGCTGAAGTTTGTCTCAATCTCAGCGCGCGGAAACCGGAATCACTTCCCCTACAGCGTCCGCACAATCACACACGCATGAAATTTGTCCCACCGGGCAACCGAAACGAGAGAAGAGAGAGAGAAAAAAGAACTCCCCCGCCGACCAAAATCACTTCCGAAAGGACGAATTGGATGATTGCTGGAACATGATCCTCTTAATCTTTCCGCCGATTGCTCCGCACGGTGCGTTTTGATTTGCCGTTCGCTCTGGTGCGCCCCAAATCAATCTTTGTTTTTTTCACCGGGGGTTTGGGGGCTTTTCGGGCAGTTGTTTTCGCTCGGGTTTCGCCCACCCGGCAGGACGGTATTAAATACCGATTGATGGATGGAAGCTCGGGCTGGTCGTGGGGCACCTTAAAGTGAGGCTTATGCAAACGAAGCGGGCTCGATTAAATATGTAACCGGGTGGGATAGTTATCTCCACGCCAGCTGAGCCCTGACGGTGTGGCTGATGTGGCGTATCCGAGCGGGCTGGTTGCGTCGAGATCGAGCCTTCCAAGCTTCGACAGCGATAACCCGAACCGGGCCGATGTCGCCCAGACGGAAGGCAAACAAGCCCCTTTCCCTAGGGCAGTGCGCTGAATCATTCATCATTCAAAGTGCAAACTACTTGTGCAGGCAGCGCAGAGGACGTGGGCCCCGGACAAATAGATTACCGTCTCCGTCCGCACATGTGCACGGAATTCAATTAGGATGAAATAATCAAGTACGGCGAACGTGAATTTAATGCGTTTCGATAAAACAAAACGACACGCGGACATTTCCCCTTGGAAGGGGACATTTCTTTCGCACCGCTCTTCTCACGCTCGACACGACGACGACGACGACGAGACGATTTATGGTCCCTTCCCTGTAGAGGCGTCGCCCCTATGAAGTGAAAGCGTCCAGGGCCGATCGGACGGAGCTGGAAAGTTTACGACGCTCGCACCAAAACTGCACCAGGACCGACGTGTGAACCAGCAATCTCGGCACGCGAGCGCTGGGGCAACATTTCTCCTTCGGCAAACGGCAATGGGAGTTTTATGTTAATGCCTCCCCTCTGTCAGTGTGTTACGGTCGTAATCTACGACCGAACCAGGCATCCACCACCACCACCAACACCACCGTCCACCTCGAAACACGTCCCAATTTAGATAATGGCTATCGATGTCAACGTTTTATACCGTAAATCGACTACTAAAAAGTCGTCCGAATCAATGAACCGTGTCGAGTTTCTTATCGCGTTTCCGTTTGCTTTTCTTCGCCACCCCTTTTCTCGCCCGGCCGGGTTACCTTTCCGTTTTGGTGCGTCCTTTGCGTCCGAGCGACACACACACACGCTCGTTATATTTTTGCATAACACCAGCCCTGGGGTTCCGGGCGCTTCGGGAGTAGCTTTAGAGAGTGTTTTTTTTCTCTCCGCTTTTCCTTTTTCACTTTTCAAAGACGTGTAACATTTAACATATACGAGCACACGTGTGTGTGTGTGTGTGTGTGAGCGTTCGGTTTATTGTGTTCCGAGACGAACGGCTTACGGTTTTGCATAACTATCATTAGGGGTTGGTTTTACTGCCCGCTTTTTTCCGGTCCTTCTCCCTTCGAGCGCTACAGTGAGCTGCATTCGTGTAGCTGTGGTCGAATCATTTTAAATTTATTTCAATTATTGGTTGCATTTGGTTGAGTTTTAAGGATTCGATACTTTTTAGACGTGAGTTAAGCATCTCCTTTCCATAAATAAGGAAAAAAGAAAGGACTTACCAACTAAAAGTGCAAATTAAACGTTAATAAAGGCTCCATGTGGTGCATATTGCATACTTTTTGGCGTAAAACCACCTAAAAATTAGCCTCAAAATCTTTTTTCCTGTTTTTTTGCCTATTCACTGATTCGCCTCGGTATTTACACGATTTTTTACTGCATACAAATAATTATAACTATTAATTAAAAGTGTATCATGGGGTATGCAATCCGCAATACAAAAAAAAAAGAAATTCGTTCAATTTTTAACCTATTTTTAAGCATTTTATTTAATATTTACTTCTCAGGCAAGAGCACATTAAATCGGAGAACTATGTTGAAAAACTGCTTCTGTCGTGCAGATTGCATACTTTTGGGGTGTTTAAACAAAATGTCCCTGAAAGTATGCAATTTGCCGTACACGAACGCCTCGGTGACGCTGTTCTGCACCTTCATTTGCTAATCATATTTTTTCCCCGCTGGCAAACCGATTCGAGCACATTTCCACATTGCCTACCTTTAGGCGCCATTCGTCATGTTAGCCTTTCAATAAACAGTGCGCTAAAACTCACACCGTTTTTAATGCCGCACTTGCCATGGGAAGATAACAAGGTGCTGATAGTTGCAGCTCCGCTTTCGTGTTATTTGTGAAGCTGACTTCTTTTTTCTCCGCACGCTGTACCCCCCCGTTTGCCTTCGCGTGAAACGGTGAAAGTTGGGTTGCGCTTTGCACGGTCCCCGGGTCGGTTCGGTTCGGGTCGGTCTGTGTATGCAAATGCTGACGAGCGTGGAAGATGGAGCAGCTCAAAGCCGGAAGAATGCTGTTTAATTCTGCAGCGGCAGCAGCAGCAGCGTTACAGATTGCGATGGCATTGTATCCGAAGGTGCTGCAGCTAGGTCGTAAATTTCACCACGCGCTCGGGTGTGTCGGCTAAGCAGGCAACCTTCTTTCGTGGCAAATTGAGCCCATTAGTGCCGCTCGAGCAGCGACGGAATGCATCAACGAACGACCGATCACGCTGCCCTGAAGGCGCCCGAGACGGCGAATAAAAGAAATGAATAACACACACCGCGATCACGCGACACTATAAACCATCTTCGCCTTATCCCGCCACGGATGGAAGGTGGTCGAAGTGAACTATGAACACCCAGTCGAACGCGTCTAATCGAGCGAGCAAAAGGAAAAAAAACGTTAATGAGCGCCCGCGCGCCTTCGGAACTGTTCAATTTAATGCCCGCTGCGTGCGGAATGCATAACTTGCGGGCGCAATAACAATCAGTATCGCTTATCGCTTACGTCCCGTGAACGGACGTTTCGACGGGCGAAAACCCATCTGTCTCTCGTGTTGCGAGGATGGTTGGGTCGAGTTTTTTGTCCCCCTTCTTCTACTCTCTTCTGCTTCCTCCTGTTCTGCCACTTCCTGCTGATGGGTATGGGATGATAAGAACAGCGCCACAGCGTTGACGGCGTCGGAGCCTGGGTTGTGGAAGTGAGAATGCGAAAAGTGTGCATATTTCTCTCGCTTTCAAAAAAAAAAAACACTAACACACACAAGTATCGCAATCGATGCGGAGGCGCAGACAGCGGCTCCCGGTGGCCCGGTGCGGTGTGCCTATCTTTCGGGCGCATCGGCCGTGCCCGGCAATGGCAACCGATTTAAAACTTTATCGTTCACACAGCGCGCTCGCCTGGCTCGACGCCGGATGCAAACAAATTGAAACACGGACATGTATGATGATAGCGAACGGGGCAAGTATAGCTGTGTGCGTGTATCTCAACAAAAAGGGGAGCGAAATGCGATTCGATTCTCGATGGCAGCAAAGTTTCGCCCCGTACCGTGTGCGGGAGTTTCGGAAAATCGTTCACACGGAGCTTCACACCTACCGACCGCAGCCATCGGGCGCCTCCAGATGGCGCCACCGGTTCCACCGGAAAAAAGGATGGGAAAGCGTAAAACTTTCCGGAAAGGGCGCAACTGCATTTGCGCTTCATTTCGCGGCTGGCGAGGCGGGCGGGCGCACAATTAAGTGCAGCTAATTATTCTGCAGTTGTTGCAGCTGCGGGCGAAGGGAGGCCCCACGGGTTTCGAAGTAATTATTCAAACAGTGTAACAATAAACATTACCTTCCACTAACGGGCGGGAAGGGTTAGCGTTAGGGGTGATGCTTTTTTTCCCCCGCGTCTGTTGTGTTTTATTCTTCTTGTATGTTCGTAAGCCATTTGCGTGCCAGAACGGCGTATCGCCGGGATCGGCGGGTTGATCAATATTACACTCACGCAGTAATCGTCCCGCGTTCGAGTGCCGGATCACGTACCGAACTCTTTCCCCGGCGCTGGAAGTGCATTGCGGCACGCACACTGCGCCCGAGCACGCAAACCCCCACCCGGCGCGTCGATTTATGGCCGCCGATGGATGTCCTCGGGCTCGGTTGAAGGGGGGGGAGTTTAATAATCGCCCGCCCGCCAAGCTCGTGCCGCTGCTATTTTTACGTAATTTTCGTTCCCGCAGCGGCCGCCCGCCGCAACGTTTCCCGTCGTTACGTAAGTGCGCGTGACTAAGCTTAATCGCCTCCTTTTAATTTCTCGATTTTTCATCTCACGTTAGCCCGAGAGCGTCGTCCGCACGGAGAAGAGGTTGGGCTGGTTTTTTTTTGTTTTTCATGTTTTTTCGTGCTTCTGTAACCCGTATTGCCTACCTTCCGGGCGTTGCTCCTCTGCCGAGCGAACACTACCTCCGGTCCGCCGTTCGATTTCCGCTCCACAAATGTCCCTAAAAGGGATGAAAGAAATGAATAGGGTTCAATCAGGTAAGGGTGAGCGTTTTTGCTGCTGTTGTTGTTGCTGTTGTTGTTGGTAATACACCTCATCGGTACATCCGTTCCTGGAAACTGGCCGCAAGAAAAGCCTCCCGGTCCATCGAACGTCGATGTCCTTTTTTAATACAGCGAACTTAACCTACCGAACACCGAACCGAACCCGGGTGGCTGGGGGGCGACCGGTTTCGCAACCTACATGGATAATAATGGAAAATAAACATAACCTAACATTCGTTTCCGACAGCGCCCCACCCTCACGCGTTCGGTCAATATTGGTTAGGCTTTTTTTTCTTCTCCCTCTTTCTCCCGAACCGGACCTGCCACGTGCGTTGTTTTGCTGCGTCCGATCCGGTTCGAAGGACCAAAACTTCCACTTTTTTTCTATGCTTTCGGCCTCCCCTTTGGTTCTTCGATGCTTTTTGCGTGCTGCTCTTTTGTTTGCCAACGGAACGGGTTCAATTTGAGCGTGCATGTGTATGTGTGTGTGTGTGTGTGTGTGTGTGTGTGTTAACGCAAAACATTCTATCGAAACCCGATCCTGACCCACTTTGGGTCGTCCCCTCCACCGCACACCAGCTGATGGCGTTTTCATTGTTACGGTTATTATTATTCTTTTCTCTCCCCCACCTCCAAATCATAGGTTAGAGTGTGTATGTGGCACGGTACGCGTTTTTTTTTTTCGCTTACGTACACACCCACACACCCTCTCCTTCTACGCATTGTTTGTTCCGTTTCCGGAAGCTGACGCTTTTGGCCGGGCCAGGCCGTGTGTGTGTGCGCCAAATGTCTCCCCACGTCCCGCTGTCATCGATTTGCAAACAAATCGATCCATCCGGCAGATGGGTGACCGGAAATGTCAGCTGGCCATGTCCTGTGTGGGCACACGTGCGCTCGGTGCGAGAGCCGCACGCTTTAATCTAGGCGGAAAACGTTAAGATAGCTCAAACAGCGCGTTCTGAAGCGCTGAAGAAGCTCCAGTGTGCTTAATCAGCCCGAATGTATGCAATCTGTGGCCTTTGTTTAATCCCAGCTAGCCAGCTTTGTTGGGCTAGTTCAAATGAAGCGCTTACCCATCGTTAATAGAGCGCTCGAACATCCAACTGCGTACGTTTGGGTGGTTTATTAAAATGTTCGCCCGAAAGTATGCAACGTGCTGTATAAACAGCTTTTAGACGGTGGCTGCTCCCCACAAAGAGTCATTTTATTAAGACAATTAAACAAAAAGGAATGCCCAAATGCACACCACATTGCATACATTTGTCCGGATTTTAAAAAAAGTGCGCCCGAAAGTATGCAACGGCTCATTTGACGGTTGTTGCACCCCTCCCTGAATGATTTTATTAAGACGATTTAAAAAAAAGAAGATGAGTACCCAAATGAACATCACATTTCATAGGATTGGGTGGATTAAAAAAATGCCCCCAAAAGTATGCAGCGTACTGCATAAACGGCTTATTTGACGGTTGATGCACCCCTCCCTGAATGATTTTATTAAGACGATTTAAAAAAAAGAAGATGAGTACCCAAATGAACATCACATGTCATAGGATTGAGTGGTTTTAAAAAAAATCGCCCAAAAGTATGCAACGCGCTGTATAAACAACTTATTAGACGGTGATTGTTCCCCTCAAAGAGTGATTTAATGAAAACGATTAAAAAAAAGTAGCGAATGCCCAAATGAACACCAAATTGCATACGTTTGGCCGTTTTTATTAAAATGTGCGCCTACAAGTATGCAGCGTGCTGCTTGATCGGCTTATTTGACGGTGGTTGTGCCTCCCCCTGAGTGATTTTATTAATAAGACGATAAAAAAAGAAACAAAATGAACATCACATTGCATACGTTTGGGTGGTTCCCTAAAAATCAGCGCCTAGAAGTATGCAACGTACCGCATGATCGGCTTATTTGACGGTGGTTGCTGCTCTTGTGGAGTGATTTTATTTAACAAAAATGTTTTTCTTCATTTTAAATCCGTAAACTCATCGTCCGGGCCGAATTCCCATCACTCTTAGCCTGTGAGAAGCGACAGAAGAAAGAAAAAAAAACTACGAACACCATAACAGACACCCGAGTGCGAGCTTGATGTTTGACATAATTTTCGCCCGAACCAATCCCCATCGAGGCAAGCGGAATTACCAGTTGCTTTCGCCGGGACGAACAAAGGTTTAGCCGCTGCCGCTTCTGCTGTAACCTTGGGACAGCACCGGGATGCAGGAAAGAGGACGCTGGTGGAAATTAAATTCCGCCGCAGCGTGAGCTGACAGAAGGATGGAAGGTGAGTGAGAAGGAGGCAAAACCCTTCCGCTTCGCCAGCTGCAATCGGGAGCAGAAACGGAACCCATTGAATGCTAGTTTTGCAAACTGCCCCGGTCCCTATTTTCTCACACCGGGGCGAGCCATCGGGGCAGAAATTACAAAGGGATAAAGAGCGAGTGTCCTGCCAGCGCCAGACGATAACGGAACCGAAGGCGACGGTTGAGGCGGGGGGGGGGGCAGGGAGGCGCTCCCGGTTCACGCTTTACCTGTCCGAAAGGGAGGAAGCAGAAGCGGGAAAAATCCTCAGCCCACGCTCGGCGAAGGACACCGGACGCACCGGGCTTGTTTCAGCACTCTTAACCTTCGACCGATCCATTTCGGTTTTTCCTTTTCTATGTGTGTGTGTGTGTGTGTTAAGGATCCCTGGACCTGCTCGATATTTTTCTTTTCCGTCGCAGTCCTTTCCGCGCGGAGTACGCAGTGAACCGTCCCATCAAGCTTTAACGGAGGCAAGATGTCCTCCCGGTCCGGTGCTTGCTGGTGCCGAAGCAAAATCCTACCCTCTTTTCAGATCGCGAAACATAACAACAACAAAAAACACGAAGACAAATTATTGCGCTTGAAGCGGTGGGCCGAACCGGCCCCGAAAGAACCAGAAACCACGACATTTTCCCCGTGAGTTCACTGCCGAATTAATCACTTATCTCTGCTCCGGAAGGTGGCTCCAGTCGGATGGAAATCGTAATTATTTTTCGCACGTACACGTCATTTTCATGCGAACGCAGCCGCTCCCGTGCAATTGGCACGGGAAAGACGACATTTTACGGGCAAATGCGCACGCAAAATGATTCCCGCGATGGCATACATTCAGGCGCCAAGTGGGGTCTGTCACCGTGAGCTTCTCGTGTTTAACCGCGGAATATGCTGTTCAGTTGTTTTTCTTCTCCTGATTTCCCGCGTAAAAATGATTCTCGCTATAGCATACATTCAAGCGCCAAGGAGGTTTCCAACGTGAAATTCGTGTTTAACCACGCAATATGTTATTCCTTTTTTATTGTCGCAAAACTCATACATTTAGGCGTCGAGGGGGGTTTGTAACGTGCAAGTTGTGTTTAACCGCGGAATATGTTTTTCAAACTCGCCAAAATCCTCGCATCAAATGATTTTCGAAATAGCATACATTTAGGCGCTAATGGGCTTTACACCGTGGAAGTCGTCTTTAACCGCGGAATACCTTTTCTATGTTTTTCTTCTTCTTATTTCACGAAAAAATTATTCTCGGGATAGCATACATTTAAGCGTCAAGGGGGTTTGCACCGCGAAACTCGTATTTAAACATGGATCATAAAAAATCATTTTTTATTCATGTTTAAATATAAGCAAGTACATCTATCGTGCATAAAACCTCCAATAAATGACGAATATCACGATGAATATAATAAAAACAAACTATTTT
Source organism: Anopheles dirus (assembly GCA_000349145.1). Taxonomy (NCBI): domain Eukaryota; kingdom Metazoa; phylum Arthropoda; class Insecta; order Diptera; family Culicidae; genus Anopheles; species Anopheles dirus. Next base: position 2,884,677 of record KB672491.1, on the reverse strand, counting down.
CACATTCCACATCTACTCTCTATGGCTACAGGTTGACACAAAGCACCTCCTTCAGTGGGCAGAAAAAAGAGAGAAGAACACACCTTTTCCCAGGTTCACGTACACCGCGTCCTTGTCCGGTGTCCGTCCCTTTGTTCGTGTCATCGATGGGAAGAGAAACAATGGCAGCTTTGAGGGGGGGGGGGGGACCATTGTTTCGAGCTGATGTCCTGGCATCCCGGGCACCCACCGTGGCTTGAGCTACGAGCGCACGGGAAAGCTATCCGAAAGGTCCACTGCTGCTACTACCTGCGGTGGCTCTGTTATTTATTTTAGATTTTCAATTTTCGTGAGCTTGCTGACCCCGCTACGAAAAGGAGCTTCATGCAACGGGAAGCTAGGAGAGGTGCTTCCGTCCCTGCTCCTGTTCTGCTCCCGTCGAGTGCGGGTGAGTGCGTCAATGTTTGCTGATTTTTGGTCCTTCGAGCCGGATCGAAGTAAGTCACTCGGCGATTCTCTCCATTATTCGGGAGAAATTTGTTTGCCGGGCGCTCGTTGCCACCGCGAAGGACACCCCCGGTGTGGCTGAGTACGGACAGACCGAGAAGGGCTCACACGAGCAAACAACAAACTCATCGCTGCATGCTCTTTTCGCCGAGGCAGCGGGCATCCGTTTCCGGTACCGCTCGAACGGGGTAGCTCGCTCGCGCTGTACTCGCCATCTGCCACACGAAATTGCCGCAGGGAAATTAACTCGCGGACTCTAGGGATGCTGGAGCCGAAGACGGAGCGGACGCCTGGTCTCTGGAGGCGTTCTGCTCGCTGCGCCTAATGAGCCTCGCAGGCACGGCGGAGACAAAGCAGCTGGGCAGCGGCCCACGGGAACTCGCCCGGTGTCAATCCGGCGGTGTCTGTCAAACCCACCCTCGGACGGACCAGGGCGAACTGGGAGAGCTGAGCTTGAAGGCAGAAGATTTCCGCTTCTGGCGCTGAGCCGGATCTCCCGCCGGTGTGGAGTCCGCTTCGCAGGAAAAACTTCTGCTCCGCCCACCCACCGGATGCCAATCATCGGAAGCTGACGGATTTATTTGTCGGAACATTTGTCGGTCCTAGCTCGGACCCAGAGGGGGCAACCAGAGGGAGCACGCAACGCTTTTCTGCTGGTGGCTCCTGATTACACACCTTCTGGTTCCCTGGGTTCCGGGACGGGTCAAGCCCAGCTCCTCGGGAAAGCAAACAGCTGGTGAAAATTCGGCCCCCTTTAAGGAACTCTTTAAGGAACAACGAGAGCAGAAGAACAGCAAGCGCAAGCTTGCGCAAGGCAAACGGACGCTCCGCCCGTCCGCAGCGGACCGAAAATGCAGCGGAACTGCTCGCGCAAGCCCTCCCGGAACTGGACCGGTTCTTGCTTCAGTGGGGAGTGGGGAGAGTTTTGCGAGTTTTTCGGGACGAGCCCGAACCACCCCACGCACTCGGCCCGCTAGCGAAAAGCTCCGAACGGTTCGCTTCGGGGTGAGAGTGTGTGTGAGAGAGAGAGCGTGAGAGCGTATCCTTGTAGGAGAATGTCCTGACGCTCTCGCAAGGAGCGCCCTTCACTGCGGGAGGACTTCCGGCCGTGGGATGTTTCGTCGTTTCGTCGAGTTAGCTGGGACACAAACCACACGGGGGAAGGATATTCGTGATATTCGCATCCTTGCGGGATGTTTTTGGTCCCGACCGGTAGAGGGCGCTTGGGCGCGACACAGAAGGAATAGGGAGAAGCGTTACTGTTATACAGATGGGTTCTTGTCCATTGTGCCCTTGCTAAGGATATTTCAGGATATTTTCTCACTCCAGGACTCGAATGAAAT
>KB672491.1:2871945-2882838 GCA_000349145.1 Anopheles dirus | reverse complement strand
TGCTAAGGATATTTCAGGATATTTTCTCACTCCAGGACTCGAATGAAATTTTTAAAATCGCTATTAGTACAGAAGGTGAATTTCTGATTTTGGTGAGCCTTGGTATATTCAGAATCTTTTTTTACTGTGCTGTTTACTACTCTTTTAAGACAAAATATATAAATCAGTTTCAAGCATTTAGAGCATTTTTTCGGCAACTCATCCTCGCACAACAAAATCAGATAGTGTAACTACTTTTTATTCTTCAAAACAATCTAAATGACACATTTCTACTTCCCCAGCATCGCACTAGGAGATGAAGGTGAAGCAAAGATGGCGCGTCCGTACATCACACATTTAATACAAGTATAAACTTTCTTTTCTTCCGATGCTTGCAATGTATTGCTTCAGAGAATAAGCTTAGGAAAAGCTATAGAAACGAATGCCTGCAGGTGAGCTATAGTAAGCTTTCTATAAATGTACAGTTTCACCCCTAAAAGTATGCAAAGTACACTGTACTCATTTTTGTGTACAAGGACTCGACAAGGCCAAATTAAAGTTGACACATTCAGTTCTAATTCGTATTTGATTGAAGATTGTACTGGCAATGTTTAAGTTGAAACTTTTAGAAATATTTCCAACTTGGAGCACAATGAAGCAACTTATTTGAGTACTTTAGCTAGTAGCGCCTATCCCAGCTTGAACGCTTACTTTCGACGGAAAAAGGTTTGTTGTGCTTTTTTCAAGCTGGGATTAAAAGCCTTAATAAAGCGCACGCCATAAGCGCTGCATACTATCAGGCTGGAAATATAAACTTGCGCCAAAATGTTTGCAATAAGCTCGACACAATCGCTTAAAGTATACAGCACGCACTGGAACAATCTGGATTGAAGCTTTATAAACGCAAAAGCGCTAGTGAAGTAACTATTTCCCAGTGGAATCAAGCGAACTTGAGATTCCTGCAAGCTAATCAGTTTATGGCCTAAAAGCATGCTCTGTTGGAGGATGGATTATTATAGCTTCAGCCGTGACACAGTGTCTCAACTGTCAGTCGACATTCTATCGCGTGTTCCAAACGATGCTATAAACAACATTTTATTTTAACGAAAGTCGACACAGCCCTCCAAATGGGATGCTGCGAGTCCTTTGCCATAAAAATGCCATAAATATGCCATAAATATGCCATCGAAGCATTTAGCCGAACCACTTACCTTGACCGTTGCATCTTCGTTGCCGTTCGACCCGTTCTCAACAAAACAAAACAAAACAAAAAAAGAAATACGCCACAAAACACGCCGCTTCCAGTTGAAGTGATTACAAATTAGATGAATACTTTATGCACGTTCCTCCACTGTATATCGCTGCCTGTCGCCAGCACCTCCGTCTCGCAAACATAAAATGCGGTTTGGCGAATAAATACAATAAGTACGCGCGGCCAGCGCCGCGCCACCTTTCGGACCCACGTACCGGAAGAAAACGAAATTAACAGATAAAATCTTACACTACGCAACGGTGGCTGCGACTGCTGCCACTTGCACCATCTCCACCACGTCTACTACATCTAGGTGGTGCTAATACGCTGACGGCGCTTCCCAACGCGCAGGAAGCGTTTTGCTGAAATCATGTCCCACTCGCATCTGGCGTGACTGGGGCTGACGATGCTCCTAACCACTGTTCCTTACACTGGGTGAGTATTACGTACGTAAGAGATTGAGCAATACCGGTACTACGCTTACTTCTACTACCACTACCACTGCCTAGCAACATGGACGGGTTCAGGGTGACACACGGGTCGGTCACCCAAGAGTGTGTGTGCGTGTGTGTGGGTGGGTGCCTAGCCGACGACGATCTTGCTGTAGTCGGAATCTGAAAGTGAGAGTGAGAAAGCACGGAGATGCGGGTGAGATCGTTACTTCACCAAACCGAGCAAACGGCGATCAACGAGGGAAGGAAAGAGAGCGAGCGTACGCCGACGACGTGTGTTAGTGTACCGGCGCTCTGTTGGAAATGGAGGTGAGTGAAGGTGAGCGCAGATGCTGGATGAGTGAAAGGGAGAGAGATGATGCGGTGATGCGCTGTGTCAGTCGTCTAGTGCGCGTGTAAGTGAGTGAGTCGGGCTTTTGGTTTGCTGTTCGCTACGATTTACCTGCGTATCGACGATCGATCGTTTGCGCTTCGGGTAAGGCACATTATGCACACACACACACACAGGCACACACCCTTACACGGCACAGAACACGCACGCACGCACGCGCACTCTGTCTACTGCTACTAAGTACTCTTCTAGATGCTAGAGAACGTGACTAAATGATAAATGGCGCTTCGTCCACCGTCGACGCTGCTGCTGGCGGCGTGTGCGTGCGTGCGCTGACCGGTGTGCGGGTGTGTGCGTGAGCAGCGTTGCGTGTTTGCGGTACAGTGTCGTCACGATTGCGTCAGACTACGTGTGTGTGTGTGTTGAGAGGGGGGGTGTGAGTGTGGAGCGTGTGCGTCGTCTACGTGGTCTGCGGCTTGGCAGCGTCAGCGTCGTCCGTGGTCGTCGTGTCCGTCGTCTCATCGGAGCGTCGCTGGTGGTGGCGCTGGTGGCGCTGGGGCGTCGGTCGGGCCGGGTCGGCGATCTCGTACGCGAGCGCCTTCTGCACCTCGATCCCGCCGCCGAGCTGTTTGGTCAGGTCGCGCAGCTGCTGCTCGTGCACGAGGTCCCGCTCGAGCGTCGCACCGGCGGCGGACGGCTTCGGCGGCAGCAGCTCGTACGCCACGGTCCCGCTCGCGCTGTGGCCCACCTCGGCCCACTCGCCGGCCGGCTTCGAGCGCGGGCTCGGCAGGGAGTCGAGGTGGCCGGGCGCACCGCCGTGCTTCAGCGCCATCGAGCGGTAGATGTCGTACGAGCTGGGCAGGCCGGCGTCCGCGTCCGCGCCGTGGTGGAGCAGGGTCGCCGACGCGTGCAGCTTCGGGTAGCCGCCGCCGGTCCCGAACGAGGTCGTGATCGTGTGCGAGTGCGTCACCGAGTCGATCGGACCGGCCGCCGGGACGCCGTACACGGCCGGCGGCAGGTACCCGGAGCCGCCCTTGATCGGCCGGAACGGCGGCGGGTTCGAGTCGGACGGGATCTCGTACTGCGCGATCACCTTCTTCGGGAAGCCGTCCGGGCCGTGGTGCGGTATCTTCTGGTTGAGAATCTGCCGCAGCACGTCCGACGCTTCGACCACGTTCGCGGGCCCCTTACCGTAGTGGTCCTGGTGGTGGTGGTCGGGCTCGTGGTGATGGTGCGAGGCTGCAGGAGGGAACAACAACAGCGAAACGCGGGTGACACGTGTCGTGGTCGCGTTAGATGGGCGGTATGGGACACTGCCGTGCGAGAGCGTGTAGCGGAGGACAACGAAGTGCGGGGAAGTGGAGCTATCTGCAACACAGTGCATGGGCCATCTGGAACATCAGCTAGCTTCAAGCTTCCAACACCTCTCTGAGACACTGGTGTGTCTATACCTGACGAAGCCCTCTTAGAAATGGAGGGACTCCTCCAAGAGTGTCCTCCAAGAGCTCTACAATGACGACATTATTATCTAGAACATCGAATTCGTGAGTTGCACGTTACTGGACCTGGCGAAGATCTTTCACAAACACGGATGAAGGACTGCTACCGTGTACCAAGCGGCCTTGACAGCGATTAGTAACGATGTCGTAACGTCACCTGTCCACAAAGTTCTTCAGTATTAGTATAGGGATACCAGAAGTAACCCAAAGAACCTCAAGCTATTTGTCTCGGGACATTCGGTTAGTCTCTGCACGCCAACCTTAAGCCTGTTGCACGGCACGCAACAGGTCAAACTGAGTACGAACCGTGTGCGTACACCCCGACAAACAAACAGCACTGTGCGCATTCTTGTCCCTCTCGCAGCTAACCAAACATCCGTCGGACGGCCGCGAGCTCGTTTGGGGCGACATTAATTTCGCGCCGCTGAACACGCAGTGGACAGCGATTAAACGCAGGCAGGCAGCAGCGGCAGCATGCCTTTATTGATCGGTGCACCGAACCGAGGGCCGAGGGTAATTAATACTCGATTTGACCGTCTTATCGGCTCGTTAGGCGCTGTGAATGAACCTAATCCTTGCTCACCGCCAGGGTCAGAACGTGGAGCGGGCCGGTTTGTTTGTGCAGCCGACTTCGAGGCACGGTTTGGACGGCCTTCCCGCCGGCGTGTGTGTCCTTGGATGTGTGTGTGTGTGTGTGTGTTTGGAAGAGCCGAAGGATGTAATCATTTAAATTATACCTTGTTCTTGATCCCCTCTCCGGTTGGTCCACTCTCATTATCATATGTGTGTTGGAGGGTGCGACATCCTCTGTATGGCTCTCTCCCTCTTTCTCTCGACCCTCCAAAAACCCTCTGTTGTGTCACGCGCCACGAGACAATCTCTCGGCCGCCCCTTCGTGCAAGCTTTCGAAAGTAAACAGACGCTGTCCGCGCGCGGACCGGTTCCGGAGCTAGTGACGGCTCGTTCCAGGCGCTCTGTCCGGGATGTGGTTGGTAAACAGAAGCCCCCATCCCCGGGGATCGATATCTGGCCGGGCTTTCGCGGCGCTTTAAAGCTCCCGTGCAAGATGGACACACCGGGCTCCAGGCGTTCGCAGCCGCTCACCAACGCTCGCGCCGACTTGATAAATCGCATCAAAATTCGGGCCATGCGGGCGCTACCGGGTGCAGCCGATTCAATTACGCCGCGTGTTACAACACGCGCAACACGACCACAGGCGGTGTCCGGTGCTTCCCCGGCAGGCGGAGTGTTGCGGTTCGCCGCAAAATGTTTAATAGCGTTTAACGAGTAGTTTTCATAACTCGTTTGCTCAGGCCCCTCGGAGGAGGGGTTGCTTTATCCGCAGTTCCGATTATGGCACCCGGCGGATGGCGCGCTCACCGGGTTGTGAAGTAATTTATTTAAAATAAATTAATTGATCCGATCGATTTGTTGAAGCGCCACCCGAAATCATCCATCACCGACGGCACCGAGCGATGTTTGCTTTCAGCTACAGTTGATTCGGCTAATGGAGATGCAACTACTTTAAATAATGTGCAGCGGTTGTGCTGGCGTTTGCTCATGCACCCCGCCCTGCACGATGATCATGAACGAAGGTGGTCATAATTCCTCTTCTTCTGGATTGGAGTCAAGATTAAACAAACTCTCCTATAGTCAAGTTGTCGGGTATCAAAAACTTCATGGAGTATGACTCTATCATTCATAAGATAAGAGATATAGCTTGTCAAAGACAAAAGCAAGTTTTTACAAGAAAGTCTTCTCTTTCATATAACTAGAATGCTGTTTTTTGAGAATAAATCAAAACCTTCAAGAGATAGGTCAAAACGATGTTCTACAAAGTAGTAGCACAGAGAGAAATACGTCATTCCATATTTTTTGCACATTTTTGCAAACATTTCTACTATTATTCTCGCCATGCACAAAATTGCTCCCTCAACGACCACGTACGAAAACTCGTGTTTTGAAAGACAAGTTCGTTTTAAAATGACTTTGAACAGGAGTTTGGACAGGGCCTCTCCCATAGTGCACAAGCGCCTCCTCCCACCTCGTTTGCCCCTAAGGACACCCGCGGTAAACACTCGGCCACCACTTCAACCGACGCCATATTGGGTGTTATTAAATTGAAAATTTCGGTCCAATAACCGCACTGTTGACACGCGCCGGTCGGTGCGCGTCCTGCATGTGGTGGGACATTACAAAGTCACACATGTGCACACACACACACACACACACACATGCGCGTGATTAAAATCATAAAAATCGGTTGTGCAAATTGGTGCGTCCTGGTCGTTATCCAGAACCTTCTTCTGCTCACGGTGCTCCCTGAATGACGATATCTAGGGCTGGAATGTATCGCGTTCGCGCACCTATCTGCTAGTGAGATGCTCCAAAGTATTCTTCCTCTATCTAGAAAATGTATTTAAGAGAAAAAAAAAACAAAAAAAAAACACACGCGACCAGGCAGAAATTTAATCGCACTGCGAAGTATGTACCGCGAATGAGTTATATCCTCCCCCGGGGCCGGGTTTCTGCGAATGGTTGCAATTTTTCTGCACTGTTGCACCGCCGGCGCACCGTGCGGACAGTCCAGGGCCGTGGGCGGCCCTGGCAGCTTTGCACTGTTTGTCTCGTTATTTTTTTTTTTGTTTTCCCGATCGAAATGTATTTCATTAACGATCACTTTTCCAGTCGCCCGCCTGCCCATCCCCTATATCCAAGGGAGCGAAAAACACGGCCTAGCGCGCGGATAAATGATGCGTAAATAACTGCCGTATGCAAAGTGCCGCGTTAGGAAGAGAGAGAGTGGGCGCGTGAGGCGTAAAATTACAGTGATGTTCCGGGGGGGAAAAAAAGGGGAAAACCCATCGGATACATTCATTTCCCAGCTGCACCGAAACCGATTGGCCAGCTGTTGCGGGAACTAAGCAAAGCTATCGGTGAACGGGAGCATTTGTTTTTTGTTCACTTGCGCACGAGCGAAACGTACACTTTGAGGTAAATCTCCCGCCGAATGTTCCACCACGAATTAAAATGTGTGCTAGAGCGTCTATTAAGCGGTTGGCGGCGCGATTTGCATACCTTTGGGCGCGAAATTGCACCGTCACCCCGACGGTAGGCAATGTGCGTGACAAACCGCTTGATTAATGATACGTTCACAAAGCACGCTGGCTGTAAACATCCTAAAAATGCTAGCTAAACAGCGTGAGGTGAGCAAACGGAAGTGACCTTGCGACACTCCTTTCCCTACTCGACAGCTGCCCGGTGCTGGTCCAAGTCATTCTAGCTCATTCCGGTTTCAACTTCCACCGCTGGAAACCAAAGTGATCCAAAAAAGCGAAGCGGTGACTTCTTGCGAAGGCTACCACACAACGATAAGCCCCGAGATTGTGCCAGGCATACGGCAGAGGCATACGTGCAACAGAACCTGCAACAAGGCGTTATTGGATTGCTTTGGTCGGTTCTTCTGGACTAATCCAAGTTTTTTGTTGATGTTCTTGGCCTTATATCTTCGAAGTCTTCGAAGTTTGGGCGCTGTTGAGCAATGACCCAGTGGAGATTCTTCTTCCTTTTCTTCTTATTCATAATCTTCTTCTTCTTCTTCTTCTTGATCTTGTTAAACATTATGAAATGGGATTCGGGTTCCTATGGTTGATAAACACAGAATCTCGAATCTCTGTCAGAGGCTTAACCTCTCTTTTGGCTCCTGCTGCTGTAACTCATACAGGCACAAGTCCCTTCACTTCTTTTGAATGTTGAGAAAGATGAGGAACCTTCGGGGGGCTTCGAGCCCGGTTTTAACCAATGGATATTGGATATCATGTCTATCAGAAATTCCTCTTAAAGTCGTACGCTATAGTACTCCGCATGCATTCAGAGAGAACTGCATTCGAATAGGACAAAGTAAAACAAGTGCTTTATCATCTCGATTGCATACTTTTGGGTTGAAAATGTGTGCAACTTGCTGTGGAGCAAACAAAGCCGTTTGTTTAACGCTTCAACAACACATTATGTGTTGGGCGCTGTGAACAAAAACTTGGGTCGCCTTCCTGCAATCGGTAGTTGGTCGCTCCGAGGGCGTGTAAAACCCACATCCGTTCGGTGCCCGTCTGTCGTCGATTTGTGAGTCGATCGGTCCATCGCCGTGGTCCTGTCGGTGTGATCCAGCGCAAGGAGCCAACGCAACTTACCGTCCGACGAGTGGCCGTACTTCCCGGCGGACACGTAGCTGCCACCGTGATGGTGGTGGTCGTCCAGGTCGGCCGCCGCGTACGAGTTGAGCGAGGACGGCTTGTGCGAACCCTTCGACGGCGGGATGTAGGACGGACCGGACGGGCCGCTCAGCCCACCGTGGCTCGAGTCGTGCCCGTAGCTGGACGGGCCTTCGTAGCTGGTGAAACCTACCGGGGACGGGACGAGAATGAGGGATTAGTGAAGCTGAACGGATGATCGGCCGGGCCGCTGGAACATGCAAACCAAGCTATCACCACGCCCGTGGCGTGATATCTTGGCGGCTCGAACGCGGGAAGCGCATCTTCCGAGCTCGAGCTGGAGTTGAGAGGATCCGGGAGGCGTTTTTTATGTTGGCCTCCTCCGGGCATCCTCGAAATCAATCGATTTCTTCTTATCGACGGTCCGAACCGGGCGGGCGAACAGATTTACGGCATTCACCCAAAGGCCGGACTTTAATCGAAAATTTTTCACTCAATCGCAGTGATCGGAGTTTTGGAAATTGGACCGCCAGTATGACGGAACGCAACAGATTAGCAGCACGCAACCCGCAACCCGCAAAAGGATGCGAGAGAAGACAACGAAAACGGCTCTCCAGGGACCGAAGGCAAGCAAGGGAATGCGGAATGGTGGACACATTTATCTTTATCCCTTCGCTTGCGGTTTGCAGATATCGAACCGTGGTGGTCCTTGCGGCGGCGGCGTTGGAGGAGAACAAACAGAAATGGGCATCGGAAGCTCGTCCGCTAGTTTTGATACATCCTGGAAGGCGTGTAGTTTTTCCTTCTCCTTTTTTTTACCCCGGCGCTGTCGTCTCTGTGTCATTTCAACCATTTCAACCTTCCGTCTTTTTTATACGAACGCTGCTCCGGAGGCAGCAGGCAGCAGTTGGGAGCGTTGGCGAGATTTGCAACCAATCAAAAAAAACCAACCCCCTAGGAGAATCGGTACCGACGGCCGGAAGTCGTTGACGTTGTTGACGTTCCGTTCCGTTCGCCGTTTTTTTTTTGTTGGTTGTTGTTGTTGGCGTCCGTTTCTTTATTTTCGAACAGCTCCCGTTGCTCCTTTTGCGACAGGGATTTATGTTCGGTGATTTTCGGCGCGTTCACTAGCCCCCGGGCCCGGGTGGATGCTCCCGAGTCTGACCGATTTTCTCTCCCTGTATGTGTGTGTGTGTGTGTTTGTGTGCGTTTCAGCAATCCAGAATCCGGTTGTCGGGTTTCTATGACTTACCGGGCCGATCCGGGAGAATCGTTTTTCGATTGGTTCTCGTCCGTTTCGGCTTGTGAATTAATTAGCGAATTAATTATCGCGCGCAGCAAACCTCGGGTAAGATGGGTCCACTTGACCGGGGTTTGTTAGGTTAGGCTCCGGGAGTTCCGGGTAGTACAACAATGGGCAACGGAAGTGCGTTGGTATAGTGTGGGATTTGTTTTTTTTTCTTCCATAGCGAGCAAATAGCATCCTGTCGCTTTCTTCAAACGGGAGCGATTTGCCGAGATTTTGTTATTGTAAGCAAACGGTTTTAGGGCCAGGGATGCACAACCCTTCGGCGCTATCCTGTGTTGGGCCATAAGAAGGCTTTTTATCTGCTCTGCCTATAAGACGTTCTGGCTGGCTACTTTTTGCTGAAGAAATCAACGCGAATTTCCAACTTTTTCAACCTTTTTTCAACCCCAGACAAATAATTTGTCAAAATGTCAATAAAGCATTTGCTATGCGAGCTGCCTACTCTTGAGGCTGATATATAAAATTTGCGCCAAAAAGTATGCAATTTGCCTAACACCTACTGCATTCTTATTGTGTCTACTACGCTCTCTTCTTAATTTTCATAAATATTGACAGCTGTCAAATGCGCATTTGTTTACATTTTGCTGTGTCATTTTGCTGTGTGCTGTGTCATATTGGTATGTTAGGTATTTGTAAAATATATACAAAAAGAAATCTGGAGTTTTTGGAAATCTCAGCCATAAAATCACAACAATTGGCTTCAAAATCGTTACTCTCTGTTAAGTTTTAACTTTTTTTAAAAAATAATAACTTCCCATTTCTTGACGTGAGCACAACACTTGATCCACCTTCCTTGCATTAAGCAACGTTACTGTCAAACTTTCTCAGCAGTAAACTTCCTCTGCACTATAACAATGTGAACAACTTCCTCCCGCTGTCCCAAAACAGCTCACCCGGTCGAACCAAACTGAGCCGAAACAAACACGAAACGTTAATCAAACCCACCAGTTGCTAGCCCCTGCCACCGTTTCCACCGTAATGAGCAATGAGTGCTGCCGTAAAGTTTGGCTGCAAAACAATAATTCCATTCCGCCTGTCCGTGTGCGCGGCACGGAGCCATCGAACCGGAAGACGACACGGCTACGGCCAAAGCTCCCTTTTTTCGATTGAGCAATGGCGCGCAGAAACGTCACCGCGGCCCATAAAGTACAACTCATCTCGAAATCTCGCGCTCGCTGCCGGAGAAGCAAATGGCTCATTACGTACGGTTCGGTTGGCGCGCCGCGAACCCAGCCCTAACGCGCTAAGCCGCACCGAATGAGACACGTAGGCGACGTGTTTGGAGACGCAGCCGCCGCCGCTGTCACTTACTTTCACCGGAGGCGTCGCCGTGGTGGCCACCGTGCCCGGAGGACGAGGACGAGCCGGACAGGCCGGACAGGCCGGCCGACGAGGACGACAGGAGGCCGCTCAGCTTGGCGAACGGGTGGGCCGCCTGCTTCGGCGGGATGAGGTGCGCCGACAGGGCGATCTTCTTGCCGACGCCGGTGACGGCGTCGCCGCCGGACGCGATCAGCTTGCCGGCGCCGCTCACCAGGTACCCGGAGCCCTTGATCAGCTGGCCCTTGATGGCGGTCACGCCACCGGTGATGGCCTTCACCGCCTGGAACAGCGTGTTCAGGATCGATTTCTTCAGCGACCAGCCGTCGAAGTGTGTGTCCTCCTAGAAGGGAGCGAGAGCGAGATGGAAGGACGATTTAGTACTATGTTTGACAGAAGTATTTCATTCAAAATAAGTTCCATTTTCTCTTTGAAAGTATTTCCGCAAGCACCCAACGAGTAAATTGCAAAGTTTTTTATCACCTTTAATGGGCCATTATTATTATTATTATTATTATTATTATTATTATTATTATTATTATT
>KB672491.1:2812417-2871685 GCA_000349145.1 Anopheles dirus | reverse complement strand
TATTATTATTATTATTATTATTATTATTATTATTATTATTATTATTATTATTATTATTATTATTATTATTATTATTATTATTATTATTATTAGCTAGTACATTTTATAGCAATAATAGTAATAATAATAATAATAATAATAATAATCATCATCATGAAACCATGCAAATAAACAATATTAAACACTTTTTCTGTGCCGTCAAAAAGATTGGTTTTTCCCCAACATTAACTTTCAACACTTCACACAAACTCATATTACATTTCGAATTGTAATCGATTTTTTTGCTCAATATTCTTTGTGCGTAAAGCCTACTCTTCTCTACACCAGAAGTCAACACGTTTGAAGCTGGTTTGTTTACATGTTTTTCTGGATCAGTTTTGACAGTTGTTAGTCGGAATTGTAGTATTTCTTTTCAACGATTATAGTGGCCCAAAATGTGTACAATCGTTTTCTGTTGTGCGAATAAGGTTGAAAAGCGTTCAGTTCTGAGTTTATACTATTATTTGATGTCAATAATTGTGTGAAAAATTATGCGATGTGTAATCCCCCGGCACTGGACATACTGGAAGATTACCAACACAAAGTTGAACTCGCTAGAACAAAACAAAACATCCTGCCCCACCCTCTGTGGAACCGTCCGGGTGAAAAGGGGTTTTTAAATGTTTACGCCGACGGCCCGGAATGCAAATTCGACGAAACCGGCACGCTCCGCGACGCAACTGGTTCCAAACAAACCGCGACCTTTCACAGTTGGCTGGAAGTTGAAGCGAACCGATTTTCTTCACAGCGCAGATAGCAAGAGTTACTTTCTCCGGCGAACTGATTGAGAACTGACTGGTTGGCGCCAGGCGGAACGGACCCGACAGCGCAATGTTAGCTCACAAATCGAAGTTACGCTGTAACAGGAGCGATGTAGTTTCGTTGTTTTGACATCTTTTTTATGTCTGTCTAATAAAGCTGTCGTTGGTGCAATGCCTAGGTCCATACATTTTGGCGCATTTTTCATACCTCAGCCCAAAAGTATGCAATTCGCGTGACAACCGCTTTACTGCCGTATTATTAACTCATTGTTCTAGTCAGTCCATTCCAGCGTACGCGAAAAATAAACACAACCTGGTGTGACGGAATGTAGGTCGCACGACTGTCGCGTGTCGTTAATTCGTTGCCGCACGTACGGGATCGGGACAAGATCGAACGAGATACCGCAGTCACTGACAGCGGGCACTGCCGGCTGACACGCGAAAGCTCTCCGGTGCGCTGTTTGTGACAGCTCGCCGTCTGACGTGAGCCAGGTGTCGCATTGCACTCACCAGGTGCCGGTGACAGTCATAACTTATTTACCGCGACCATCATTACCCCTATTGTGCTCCCACAGCCCGATGGTTATCGACCAGCAGCCCGCATGTGGGCGTACTGGCGAAGCTAATAATTGAATACGCGAACCCCGTTCGCAAGAGGGCGCTGGCACTTACGTGGGGCTTCTCGTACGAGTGTCCGGACGAACCGTAGCTCGAGCTGGAGCCGCTGCTACCGTGGCCGGCCGAGCCGGAGCTGAGCGATGAGCTGCTGCTGCCCGCGACGAGCGACGCCGAAGCGGATCCAATCCCGGACAGGAGCGTCTGGAACGAGGGAAACCGGCGTTAGACAATCACTGAGCCGTCGCGCCCCTCGCCGTAAGCCGTGCCGGACTTACCTTCTTCAGGCCGGACAGCAGGTCGAAGGAACCGCTGCCGGAACCGAGCCCGGAGCGTTTGATGCGCGACACGTCCTCCGCCAGGTCAACCTCGGCCAGGTCGGTCGGGTCGAGGCTTGCGGTGGACGGTTTCGTGTAGGCCGCCAGCGGCAGCAGTGCAACAATCAGTAGAACGATCTGCAATAAAACAGAATACAACATGTTCGTGTCATTTTATGTACTGAAAGCGGTTGAAGTTATTCGACGACATTGTTCATGTAGTGTGCTGGAATCATAAAAAGGTATGTCTTACATCTTGCTATAAAAAAACACATTACGGTCCATCTTCTGCTACATGACCAGATATCCTAGGTGTTATGTCTACTAGGTAGATGTCAAGAAATTAAGTATTTTATTAGCCATATAAGAAGCGAGTAGAGAGAGAAGTTAAAAACATATTTTAACAAACTCTTGCCTGCTATTAAATCCTCTTCATATACGTATCTAATGTAAACATACTTATTCGTACTACCATATCCATTATGAGTGATACTTTATTCTGCCTCTTTTCTTTGACAGTTCATTGGATCTTTCGGCATATAGAAGACATCGTCATTAAAGCTTCATCTCCAATTGGTTCATTAGGAGAATAAGCTGCTGAGGGTTGACAAAAAATGATTCAAGAGATAGACGAACACCCATATCCGTAGCAAAAAAGCAACAAACAAGAAGCCCTGGAGTCTTTTTACTCAGAGTTAAGATTTGACTCAGGTTCCAGAGCCAGATGAAGTTCGTAGATTTGTTTTTTAATTCCCACTCGAAGCCGATATACCAAATCGTGTTCAAAGTGATCCAATTTCAAAATAATATTGTGCCAAATTTTACTCCACAGCGCCTCGGTTGTGGCTTGAGGCTCAACTCAACTCAAGTGGAGTTTTCGCGCAGTGGAGGTTGAAGTGCAAGACGGTGGCACTTCACTTTCTATACACGGCGTCCACGGTGTGTTTTAATTGATGCTCGAACTAATGACGATAATGAGCTTAACGGGCCGCCGAGGGCGAGAAAGTACACAATCTATACATGTCTGATAAACACCGCTCGCACCAGCGCCAAACAATGAAAGCTAGTTTTTTGGACGATTCGCTCAGGGAGCAAACAAAAGACACACAAAAAAAAAACCATTTCTTCCCATTGTTACCGTCCGGGTTGCAGGTGAGCGTTCCCACGCGTGACACCTGCTCGACCTGCTCCACTGCTGTCTTGCTGGTGAGGCGTTCTGACCCTGTGTCGGCACGGACGTAATTGCTGCCTCTCGTGTTTGCCTCTCGTGTTGTGAGCTGCCTTCTAATTAGCATCTGTCAATTTCCGACTGAAGCCTTGGTCGCCGCGTCCAGACTGGCGTCCGCAACGGTTTTTGCGATAAGCTGGACACCAACACACGGGCAGCGTTTGCTTTGTAGCTGTGTCAACGGGCCACAGCTGTCAAATCGACTCCTGGCTCATGCGGATGTAAAGCGGAACGGAAAACGGTGGCGATGTTGGTGACTGATGCCGGATCTCTTGGGGGAGTTAGAATCAAGTGCCCGTACTCCTGACCAACAAAAACCTATCGAAGGTCAAAGTTGTGAAAGTTAAATTGAATGTAAATTATTTCGTTCTCCCGGTCTCCCGTGCGATTAGGAGCCGCCACGTCGCACGCGTCGCGGAACCGGCCGAGCGTGTGGTGTAAGATTGCACGGTTCGCTCCAAACAAAGCTGGCGCGCCCCGTTGCGGTCGAACAGTGCGCTCTTCGCCGCAAAACACCCGAAAACATTCCAGCGTGGAAGTTAGCCGGCGATGTAATTAAATTCCTCGCCCGCATACAGCGCGGGCGCATCGTTCTGCATCGTTAATTGAACGTCCGTGGAGTCCGGTTGGGGTGCATCAACATTTTGGACACAGCCGCCGTCCAAAAACTGCCACTCTAATGTAACCAATTACCGTCTGCTCATTATCGGCAGCGCGCACCTCTGCCCCGGGCAAGTTCTAGTTCGTTTGGGCGAGTTTTAGTCCCGAAGTGCATTAAATTAATTTCTGACC
Organism: Anopheles dirus; assembly: GCA_000349145.1. NCBI lineage: Eukaryota > Metazoa > Arthropoda > Insecta > Diptera > Culicidae > Anopheles > Anopheles dirus. The sequence continues at coordinate 2,867,933 of KB672491.1, read as the reverse complement.
CGGGCAGCTTCCGGTCCGTTCGATGCGAGAGCGATCGAAGCAGCGGCCCGATCAGGGCCCGGCTCCCAGCTCCAGGGCCGAAACCGATTTCGGTGATGCATCGCCTGCAGAGGTTGACCATGATTTATACGTGTTTTGTTTTATAACCCCCTATGTCGAAAAAAAAATCCCTCGCAATGGTGCTTTCGTGTGTTGGCGGGTTCCGGAGCTGCCTCGGAGGCCATTAAAAAAGTCATTTTCTTCCGCACAATCCACCGGCTTTACGACTTCTCCGCCAGATGGCCGGCTTCGGCGTGTATCTCGTGTGGTCAACTTTTCCGGTCAGTTCCCGTTTTATATATCTAGCTGTGTGTGTGTGGGAGTGAGGCCGGGAGTGTGGACCGATCCGATTCCAAGAAGACCTAAATCGCACTGCTGGAACGTGCCGGCACTAGAAACTTCTATTCTATCGCATCAGTGCTGGTGGTTTGGATCAGCCGCGTACAACTCGTGGCTCGGTATTCCCTGTTCTCCCTGTTTTTTTTTTTACGTGTGAGATGCTCACTTGCGGAAGTTCTCGCGCCTGAATGGTGTCCCCAGTTTGGTCGCAGGTGCGCTTCCCGTGGGATGCTTTTGGCCCGGGTTTGCAAATGCACAACAGATTGATTTTTTATTGCCCGACATAGCTATCCATCCCGAAACGTGCACAGCACAGTGTTACGATGTTTGGCGCAAATGGAATCACATTCTCAAGGTATTCAGCTCCACCCGGGGGAAGAGTTCTGGGTGCGGGATGTTCAGTGGTCGCCAATTCGCCTGTGACATCTCCTGGAAATTGAGATGAACCCCTGAAACTATTGGAACGTCAGCAGCACTTGCATGGAACACGTGCTCCACTTCCAGCTCCGGACAACCCGTCACCAAGACAACGGTCGAACACAGCTCTGAAGCTGACCCTAACGAACCCTGGATACCATCGGTTCGTTCGGCGCCTTTACTGCCTCTTCAGTGCCTTCCCCAAACAGGCAATAACATCGATTGCATCTGCATCCAACGACCGTGCGATTGTGCACATCTCTCACTTCGTGTATTCCCACGCCACGGGGCTGCCGAAATAATAATAAAAAACAGCTCCACCCCGACACACGACACCCAAAAACCCAATATTGTAGTTTTATTGGCCCCAAACAGCTAATATTAACCAATAAATATTTTGCTCCATCCGCCGTCGTCAACACTCGAGCGCGCGGGAGCGTTCCGCGGGCGCACGCGAAAGATTGGGAACAATTACGCGTCGCCAGGAACGGGACATTTATTGCGCACCCACCGAACGCCGTCGGATATCGAGACGTTACGCCGGACTGGGTTTCTTTTTTTTTTTGGAACGACACACCCGGCAACGATAGTATCGTCCGCTGATAATGTTATTATGTATTTATGCCGGCAAGTGCCGGCGCGGTACCGAAAACAAGTGGTCCAACACCGCTGCTCTGGCCGGAGTCAATCAAAGTGGCGGCAAAGCCGAGGCACCCGAGAGCGGAAAGGCAGTGTTGCGGCATTATTTTATTACCCCGCATTTGCCTATCTCGCAGAGGGATAAAAATACACGACGCCGCCCGGTCAATCTCGTAAACATCCAAATCAAATCGATTAGATATTAAGCACCGCTGTCCCGGGGAAGTCATGGGAAGTCTTTGGAGCGGGGTTTTGGAGACCCTGACGACCCGACACGAGACACGAGCCAGTTTGAAGCTGCTGCGGAGACATTGTTATCTGCTGGTGAAGTGAGAATTTCGCCGAAGTGTCCTACAGTGACCGGCGCAAGGGACGTCGCAGTTTGGGTCGTCCAACGGAGAGCACATTTCGGGACTGGTTTTCTCCAAAAAATTATCTCCATGCATTCTTCAATAACTGTCGAGATAGTACCTGTCTTGGTGCTGCACGTGCTACCAGTTTTTGCCTGTACGGACCTGTACGGACATCACTCGTTTCATTTCAATCTTATTGACATTCACATTTCAGAGCATTTACCGCTCCCCCCGGTTTCGGTTTGATCCTCGACTCGACTCCGAATCATTGCTGCCTTCCGCGAACGGACGTCAGGGACGCTGACAGCGGTTACGTCCGTTACGTCTCGACTGTGAGTGCCAGCGCAAACTTCACCATCCGGGTGGACCGGGGTGACTGTTTGATTGGCCAGCCCTCCGAAATAGCTGGGCGACCCTTCACCGGAAGCATCAAAGTCGAGCGGAAGCACAAAAATAGCACTGCCGGACGCACAACTCGCACGCATTCCCCGGGCCAATGATGTTGCGGTTGTCTGCCGCCCGACTCCTGGCCCTCCCGTCCTACTCAACGACTCCAGTATTGGGTGTATTGGGGCCTTAAGTCTTAATGAGCTGGCGCTAGACGCAGCGCTCTCCCGCTCGGGACTTCATTAGGGCCGGTGTGCATCGCTTTCCGGAAATATCTTGTTTCCCGGACGGGGTGGATTGGGCTACATTTCTGGATGCGGGGCGTAATAAGGGCGCCTCGTCCGAGGGTATCCACCGCGAGATCAAACGGGGTGCATTAGGCCGAGTGGTCGTGTCGAGTGTTCTATGCGTGTGATGGGCTCACTTCAGCCGTGAGCCATTCTCGGTGTAATTGAACAAATATCTTCGAAGTCTTCGCTTTGGGGCGCCTTGCTTCCGAGTGTCTGCTGCTGTGCAATACTTAGCTCATCGCTGCCGGTATAATACTTAACTCCAGAGTACATTATGCTGTGCGGTTTCTTTTCGTACGTCTTTCAGGCGCGACAAGTCTGCACCGGGAGCGTTACCGGAAACCGAACGCTGCCGGAGGCAGCGGGCACGATGATAAAATGCTGCTGCAGCGCTCGACTAACTCGACACCTGCTACCGGAGTGGCGGCTCGTAAGGCACATTCTGCGGTGCAGTAATATGGTGCGCGAGTCAACAGCGGACACCGGATATGCCCGAGCGAGTGCCGGGAAGTAGCTTCAGATTCTGTGCTCTCCAATGCCCGTCTAGCCTGCTCCAGCGTATCCAGTCTTGCGACTTGCGACTACAACTATGCTTGCGTACTCAACATGGCACACCCCGTGACGGGCTGCCGTCCACCGGAAGAAGCCTCCCAAACAGGGGGCCGAAAAACTTCCCACCAACACTTTGCGCTTCGGCTGTGTCAGTTGGCTTTGCGGTTTGCATTGGTGCAGCGAGTTGGCGGAGTTAATTGAACTTTTATTTATTCTTGCGACAATGGCGCCTTCCCACCGCCAAACCCCGTTTGCCGAGGTGGGAAACTTTTCTAATCTAGACACACAAACGGTCTGCCAGGACTTGCCGGGGACATAAATTGCGCGCGCCAGGGAGCAAAACTTGGACCGCTCCAAGCCCAAGGGTGTGCCAACGCGGAGGAGCGTTCTCGCACGGTGCGACACGGACACCGCGCGCTTAATGGTGACAAAATGGCGGTGAAGATGTGGCGGTGTGCCGCTGCGTTAAACTGCATAAAACTTTCAACCCGTTGTGTCCACGGTGGAGCGGTGGAGTTCGTGCCCGTTCGGGGAGATTAATGGGCCCGGGTTGGAGCGAACGTCTTGGGTCTAAGAATCCGGAGGGATTGGAAGACAGCAAGGCGCACGGTGCGTGTCCTGCCGTACGCGGAACGGATTAACTTCACTGCTACGCTCACACTAACGAGCTGCTCCTTTCCGAGAGTCTTCAGAGGGATCTTTAAGACATTTCTGGCAATTTGTGACCAGATTCTCAAAAAAAAGAAGAAAAATCCGGACGAGTTTCAAAGCGCCACATGGTTATATATTTTCCCCAGAATTACATCCAAAGATTCAAAAATTTCTGTCAATATTTTTTGAAAAATTGTTTTTTTTTTATTTTTGAACTTTGAAATTTATTTATTATTAGTTTTTGTATTTTTTAAAATTTATTAAATAACTTCTCAATAACAAAAGACAGCTTGAGCTTCAAAGCATAACATTTGAGTTCAACTCTGATTTTGTTTTTGTTTTTGCAAGAAAATCTCGAGAAATTTGGTCAAAAATTGTCGGAAAAAAATCAATCTATTGTTCCAAGCCAAACAATAAAGCCTGTTTAGGCCAAAATCATCCACCACGACCCTGTGGAGGAGTAGAAAATTGTAATTTTTTGAAAAAAAATCTCTAAAAATTAACAAAAATTCGAACAACTGCTCGAAAATAGAAGACAGCAAGGTTCGCTTCGGGGAACTGTGTTAAATAAATAAAGCCAAGCCGTTCCTGCTAGAGCACTCGTAAAAAACTTAAAACATTAAAAAATATCTTTAATAACTCCTCAATAACAAAAGACAGCTTGAGCTTCAAAGCATAACATTTGAGTTCAACTCTGATTTTGTTATTAAAAATTTCAAAAAAATCTCGAGAAAGTTGTTCAAAAACTATCGGAAAAAAGCAATCTATTGCTCCAAGCCGAACAGTACAGCCTGTTTAGGCCAAAATAATCCACCACGACCATGTGGAGGAGTAGAAAATTGTAAATTTTTGGAAAAAAAAATCGCAAAAAAGTTACAAAAATTCGAACAACTGCTCGAAAATAGAAGACAGAAAGTTTGCATGAGGGAACTGTGTTAAATAAATAAAGCCAAGCCGTTCCTGCTAGAGCACTCGTAAAAAACTTAAAACTTTAAAAATATCTTTAATAACTCCTCAATAACAAAAGACAGCTTGAGCTTCAAAGCATAAAATGTGAGTTCAATTCTGAATTTGTTATTGAAAATTGCAAAAAAAATCTCGAGAAAGTTGGTCGAAAACTGGCAGAAGAAAGGAAACTATTGATTCAAGCCAAACATTGAAGCCTGCTTAGGCCAAGAGAATCCACCACGATCCTGTGGAGGAGTGGAAAATTGAAAAATTTCGAGAAAAAAATCTCTAAAAATTTACAAAAATTCGAAAAACTGCTCGAAAAAAGAAGACAGCACGGTTCGCTCGGGGGAACGATGTTGACCACCTCGCCCCGGCCCGGCCCGGTTAAAGCCAAGCCGGCCTTGCTAGAGCGCTCGGTGGCACACACACACACACACTCTTCGAACTCCGCCTCGACACACGACGCACACACGCGCAAACGCTGAAAATCTACATACTCAACCGGAGGCACACGGGGCTTATCGGTGGCCCGGGATCAGGTGTCTCAATCAGACCGGGCCGGGAAATGGGTTTCGCTGCCGCCGGAAACGTGCACCGGAACATAAATTCTACCGCCCCTCCACCTCCAGCTCCACCTCTCCCCCCCCCCCCCATCCGCCTGTTATCTTAATTTATGTTTTTGTTTTTCGCTTTGTTGCTTCGCGGCACGCTGTGCTCACATTTATTTGCGTGTTTCGATTTTCTGCCGGTGACACCCCTTTAAAAGGTGGCGCTTAAGCAAAAAAAAACACGAATGTTTGTGTGCGTGTGTGTGTGAGAGAGAGAGAAAACAGGAAAACGATTTCTTGTCGGGGGTTTTAATCGGAAAACAATTTTCACAATCCGGTGGGTAAATTATTTTTCTTCCTTTCTGGAACCGGCTGGAGGAGTTTTATTTTTGGAACGAGTGCGAGACAGCGACAGTGCGGAAGCAGTACCGATTTCGCGTCCGGAGGCGCGTTTGCGGCCCGCTCCAAGTGCTTTCCGTTCCGGGGCAAGACAAACGCTGGTAATTACCGTCATTATCGGCACCATAAACTCGCTCGCCGGCAAACATCGCTTACAGGATCCCATTTTGATCCGGCCGCACGCGGGCGAAAGGCGCAGAGGGCGGTGGATCGTGCGCGTCAGCACATCCGCTCCGGGGGTGGGGCGGGCGCACCCGAATCCGCCAGTGTTCCAATTAATCTTGTTTACATGAAATCGCCCGGGCACACCGGGCCCCGATCCATCACGTCCCGAGTGGTGTCTGCACACTGCGCTTGGCCCCGGTATTAGGGACGCTTTTTTTTTCTCTCTCGGCTTGCGTGGGTGTGTGCGAGTGTGTGCATTGTTTTGTGCTGATTCGGTGGAAAATCCTTGTGCGAACACTCATTACATCCCACCCGGGAGACACCCCGGGTGGGACTGTATTAATGAAGATATCGGTATCGCGGTGTGCTCCCAGGGCCCATCGATCACTCGGTGGAACCACACGCGTGGCTTGAGTGAACAGATGGAGAGAGAGAGAGAGAGAGAGAGAGAGAGAGAGTGAGAGAGGAAGAGAGAAAGCCGGAAAGAGCTTAACTTATTATTCACCTGAGTTAATTGAACAGCAATCGACCGGCACAGCTGCCTGTATTTACTGAGTATGGTATTAAGTTAAAGAAATACTTGACGAATTCTCCAACTGACAGAGATTATCGATGAAAATATCAACGTTCGAACAACAATAGTCAAATGTGGTGAAACACAAGGCTAGCTATACTACCCAAAATCGCTTTAAAAATCAAAACGACAATAGGTTTAAAGGTTTTGGCTCCAAAAATTTGGATTTTTTTGTTGTTGTATTCCTTCAAGCTAGTGATTTAACTCAATACATTTATACGTTTACATTTACATTAATACATTTATAGTGTTATTTATCACAACATCAATTTTTCTAGCTAATTTTGGCATCAAAATAATCGGATATGTTTGAACTTTTAAAGCTCCGGAACGAAACATTCTCCGACCCTTATGCCTGTATGGTGGCTTAGGCTGGGCTGGTTGTTTACATTGCGACCGAAAAATGACACTTTTGGGACACTTTTTAAAACTCAATTTTTAAATTATTTTTTCACACTCTGGGTTCATTTCGAGCACACTTTGAGAGCACATTTTGTGCCTTTCTTCGTAGATAACACTTTGAACATGTATTAATCATCGGGAGTTCACGCGAACTATGAAGTTTTGACAACCCGCTCAGGACAAAGATGATAAAATTTAAATTGATCGCAAAACACCATTGAATTGTAGGATTTAGGATGAGAATGGTAAGGTTCTCCGGGCATTCTTCAAAGCAAGTACTCTATCGTTCTCCCATGCCTGAAGCACCCTCTCAGCTTTACGAACATTTCGGCAACAGATCATACCCAAGCGGACCGTAATCGATTTGGAAATAAAAATTCAATTAAAGAACATCGTCGATTCCCTGCTCGCCTCGCAACAATGCGTGTCGTCTTGAAATGCGCCAACCCAGCACAAAACCCCGCCCGCATGCCAGGCGCACGGGGCGCCGGGACATCAAAACCGGCGCACGCTTCATTACACATTCAATCCCGCAGCGGGATCGCCATGTTTAGATTCCTCTCCAAACATCCAGGCGGCTGTAGCGGTTTGGGAGGAAAGATTTATTCGAAACCACCTGCCACAACGGTGACTCCCGGACAGGGGACGTTGAAAATCTGCCCTAAACGCAAGCGGCGCTCGGAATGAAACCGAAGCACAGCTGTTTGCCGGGAGGAGCTGGGTAGAAGGAAGGACTCTAAAACAGGCGGTATCGTTCCGTACGCTGCCATTGTTTGCCATCTTGTGCTCTTTTGCATCCGTGTTTCCGTTCTTTTGTTGCCGTTTTTTTATTTGTCGTTCCAAATGCATCGCGAACGCGGATTGGGGAGTTGTGCCGGGGATTCTGGAGTGGCGCTGACAGGTGTTGCTATAGATATCGCCTTCCGTTTCGTTCCCTCATCCCTCCTCACACGGAATGCACTTGAATGCGAACGTATCCTCGATTTCTCGGTAAAATCCGCCCCTCGGTGGCTCCTGCCAATGGATGCCCTTTCCGTGCGCTTGAATCCAAGCACTTTTCACCCCTTTCCAACCAAACCAAAGCAATACCAATAACAGCATCCCAGCGATCCCAGCGATCGATAATGGATGCACTGCAAACTGGAAACGGTGGTGATGCATGGAAAACAAAGCGATAAAAAAAAACAATAACACGAAAAACAATTAATGAAATGGATGCAATGGATTTAATGCACCATGCACACCACCCGCAGAAAGGGCAAATAAATGGCACCGCAGCCCGCCCGCCCGTTGAGTGCCGCTTGCGGCGGCTGTCACCCGTACACGGGCTTGACGATAATTACAGTGCGCTGTGGTGGAAACGGCACGGCGGTTTATTGTTTATCGTTCATTATTGGGTATGCTTTATTGTGCTTTAATTGCTGGCCGTCCGTGCCAGAAGGAGATTATCGGGGTGATCGTTTGGCAGCCGAAAAGAGGGGCCATAAAACGCACATCAAATCGAAGCGTCTCGCGTTGGTCAGGTGCACTATGTAGACTCTGTTTTGAAAGTGAATCTCCTCAGTGTACTCGAGTTTTGATGGTTAGACCTGGTAGCAGGCTTAAGAAATAGACAACGTGCTTACATGTTAAAGTTTATAAAGACTTTGTGAGGAATCTCTACTCCCTCTTGTTGTCCATGCATAAGAAACTTAACTTACAACTTAATATCTTCAATCATTCGTTGAACTGACAACTACTGGAAGTTTGCTACAGAATTATGAAAATCATCCGGATTTGAAACCGAGTTTCAATTCTGTTCCGGATTCGAGGTGTCCGAATCCGGAACAGAATTGGAATCGGATTTCAATCAAATGACAAGGTAGTTCGTAGTGGAATTATATTTCAATGTGTCAGAAAAGGTTTGTATATTCTAATAAACAAAACTAATTCTAGTATGCCTCAATGTTGATTGTTCAGCATATCTTCCTTCATATTACTCAGGACTTTCACAATTGTTAATTTCTGTTCTTCTTCCAGTAACAATTGTGCTCCCTTTGCATACTACACATTATTCTGATTGTCCTCAAGGTTCTGCAACGTGTTTAGGGCAGGGGAATATGTAGGATATGAAGAAACATTAAAGAAGTTTTCTGTTGAAATAATGACTTTTGATTTTTGAAAAGAACATCTTCCAATTCGGAATCCTTCTACGAACTTCGTGAACATGAAAGATACGATAATTAAATTGCAAATTTAAAACTATCTAAAAGTCAACGTCCGCCTCCCTAAGCGATGCACTGTACATCTGTCAAACCCCGTCTCTAGTGTGCTTATCACATCAACCCACGCGGGGTGAAAGTGAAACGGATTTAAGCTGAGCTCCAAAGGCACATCGTTCCCCGAGCGCTACAACAATCGCGCACCAGTCGGTGAACTGAATTATGGGCTCTGCTTCAGTTTTGACGTGCTCCAAACGAACGTCACGAGTGGATCACGAACCAGTCCCGCTGAGCACGGCGGTCAGAAACAAAACGGCGCGTTGTCGTAACCGTTGTCGAAGCCCCGCACGACGGAAGCTAATTACGCAAGCACGCGTCAAACGGTCATTAGTTCCGATTATTGCGCTCGAAACCGTTGGCCAAACAATATCGATCCGAGGCGGCGATTAGCTCGGACGTCGGGCGACGGTGCGATCGTGATCTCGCGGCAGCCTCCACCAATTTCAAAACGGCTCATCTCGGCCCGGCAAAGCGAGAGAGTGAACCACTTCGATGCACGTGCCTACAATGAGCGCCACCGGAGTGCCTTTCACTGCCAGGTGAAATGGACAGGTTGCGCAATCCCGTTGCGGTGAATTGCACTGCACTCGAAGGTCTCACCTGGCTGCCAAATTGACTGTGCGCCTTTCGCGCTCTTTCTGCACCGCTCTTTCTATACGCGCAATAACACAATAACGCCCAGTTCGCACGTGAAGTTCACCTGCAATGCCCGAATGCTGCGGCGATTAATCATGCGATCTGTCGTTACGACACCTGCATTCTAATCCCAGCCGCCGGTGGAGTCACCGACACAATGCAACTTTCACGGTTGGCAACTAATTTGCGGTTTTGTTTTGGTCCATCACCGCACGGTGGAGACGATCCACCGACGGAGGCTTTCTACAAATAAACAACACCGCCAGCGCTGGTTCGAGCTGGTCGAGGTATAAGTATTTATGGTTTGGATTATCACCGCGCTCCCAGAGTTTGTGTACAGCGCGTTTTCGTTTTTTCGAAAGTCCCATCAGATGCCGTAATTGAGGTGTTGGCGAGTGTATCGCTTCATGCCTTCATGAGACATTAGCGTGGCGCTGAAATTACATCCGTTTTTCTACCACGTACGTACACGAGTGCTGGACATGTTTATAGTAGGACCCTCCGCAGCACGTACTGCTTGATGGAAGGAAATAAAAATATACCCGTGCAATAAACTGTACTTCAAATTTCTAAGCCCAACCATTCCTCTCACTCCGAAGCTCCACTCCTCTCATATCCGAACTTATATTGACAGATCAACGTTCACTTTCGGCACTGCCGGGAGCGTTCACTTTCGGGAGCGGGGCTCGCTGTAACGCAAGTGGCGGTGACGAATGAGCTCTGCTCAGTTGATGAGATATTTAAGACACACGCTCTCTCGCAAGCCACTGAGTGAGTTCCATTAGCTGACCCAGTTCCACTCGCCTGTTGGGTTCGAAATCAGATGAACATGTTAAAGGCTGTGGCAATCTGTCGCACTCCAATACGTGCACACGGTGTATCGAACAGCTCGTCAACTACCACCAACGTGCCTTCGGAACGTCCCCATAAGAGCGTTCGGGAGAGTGGAGAAGCTGCACTGCACGTCTCCATCATCCGAGTGCGTGCGTGTCGACGTCCACAAAACCCAACAAATAACGTTCTCCTCCACACTCGATAGGCTCAATTACGACTTCCCGCTTCCATGCGGGGGAGACTACGGCGCTCAAACCCTCAGTTTGCCGTTTGCGCTAAACGATGCGAGATGCAAAACTTCTGAGGATCTCGCCACGCCGGGAAGATAAAACGCTGTCTTATTGGCTCAATTTTGTAGCACGGGCTCGTTATTGCGAGCGTGCGCTTCCCGGTTGCTGCTGCCGCTAGGAGCGAACTCTCTTTTTTGCGAAATCCATCGATCCGGAGTACCGCACGGGTTCCCGGAACCAATCGTGCAATCCATTGTTAACTCCCAGCCCCGGATGCGGACAACGCAGCGCAGTGCGAGCCTTCCAGTTAAGTAATTACCAAAATATTACGCTCAGTTTATCTATCAGCTGCGTCCGCGCTCGATATGTCATCGAAGTCAGCGAACCCCGTTCGACCTACCGGGAACACGCCATAATCCGTCCGGCGAAGTACCTGCTCCAAGTGGGAAGCCTGCTCCAAACCGTTCCAACATGACTTCGACGAATCGAAACATTTCCGGCGCGATTGCCGCCCGGCGAAGTCCGCAAAGTCCGTGCGTAATCTGGCTGCTTAATCTGCGACGATTAGCATCGCTCCGATGTGGCACGCGAACTGGCACTCGACGTCTAAACGATGACCTCGTTCGGCAGGTGTCAAAACATTAGTTTCTGGGCGATATTAGCGGGACGACATTGCGGACGCTCGCTTCGCCAATCGATCGATTCGGCGTCATTTGCATACCGAGAACTAGAGCTGGAGCGGGTTAAGGTGCTTTTGATTAGTTGTTGCGGCGGTGGTGTGTGTAGTGTGACTCACACTAAAGCCTCCACAGCGACGGCACAGGGTGTTGGTTTGACGGGGATTTGCAGCTACCACAATAAAACCCTGCATTATGGCCCCTACCGGTGGCGCGTGGCGAACGATTGATAAGCGTCACGTACACGCACTCCGGCGATACGTGCGATACGTCACGTCAAAGACGGCGGGGCAACGACAAATGTCCTACCGGCACGCAACAGCCATTTTTACGCTCCTGAAATCCTGAAACGCTCCACAGCGCGCTGCTAGTCTGTGGCACACGGGCCACCATGCGAAGGTACGGGAAGGAGCCAACCTCTGCCATGGGCGATTGTTCGGTGACCGAAAACGGCACTCGACGCCGTACTGGGAAGGAGATAAACTGAAGCCCGCGCACGACCTATCGATGCCAGAAGTACAGCAACAGCTCCCGGAGCGGGTTCGAAAAGTCCGGAACCGGCTGCCTTTGAAACCCTGACCTACGCCGTGCCTGGCGCACGGGCAGTCGGCATTGATGTTTCGTCTGGGTTCGCTTTTACGGCGAAACTTTCCAATGATTTAATGACGCGGGCGTGAGGAGCCGCTTCGGGCAGGCAGTATCGGGAAAAACTAGCCGACAGAAAAGTTTTCCAATATCTCAAAATCATTCATAATGAATATTGCGGGGCTGCAGCACGGATGAGACTGCTTCCGAGCGGCCGGGAATATGTGTGTGTGCGCGCTTTTTTCTTTCTTCTCTCCCTGTCCCTGTCTGTCTTCTATGCCGCTCGCTTTGATTAAAACTTGCTCCGGTGTGTGCAGCGCATCCAGCGATCGTAAAAGGGTGTTCTCGACACCGGCAAGATATCGAGCGCCGAGTGTAATAAATCGGATCCAGAGACAGCGAGAAAGAGAGAGAGATAGATAGAGGCCCCATAATGGGGAATAATAGAGACACGTGGCTAAAAAACAAGGCACTCTCCGCAGATGAGCAAAACGGCCGGAATCAAGCACCGACGTACGTGTACGTGGCGCGAGCAGGGGTGCTCCAGCTAACTACGAGGACGTGACATGATGCGTTAGGCGTTTATCACCCACACCAGGTAGGACCGCTGTAGTCCCTGCGGCAAGCACAGGTGCATCCGGGATGCGAGCGCTCATCTTCCGGTTGGCTTATGTAACAGAGGAGGCAGAAAGCGAGATCCGAGAAACAGATATTCAATGCCTGGATTGTGGAGACGGCGGGCGGGACCGTACCGCCAATGTTTCGTTGCGTCTATCGGTGCAGAATGTGTTGGGTATTGTTGGATGAATGCGCAAAATTTACACCAATGCCCAAATTCTCAAACGACTGCTTTCGTGCAAGGACTCTCCGGTCTTAAATGGGCATCATAAATCTAGTGTATGCACTCCATGCGAATACGAAATGGTACGTAGGTTTACAAAAACCTTTCAATATCAAATCTTAGGCTGCATGCACCTTCTCTGCACCAGTCCACAATGGGACGGCTTGACAAACATGGCGGTCATAAATATTTTACTTGCTGTTTCTTTCTATTTCAAAAATGAATTCAGGCTGTGAACTCCAGATGTAAATAGTATACGCCACTCTATATTGTTTGAAGAAAGATAGTCATTGTAATTAAATTGACTACATCATCAAACCAATATGAAAAACCACATTCCAACAAAAAACCGAGCGTCTCCAGATATGGGAAATCGTTTCTTGGAAAAATGATTAGATTTTCTTCGGAGAACTTCATGGGATTTTGTTTTCCGCTCGAGAGAGAAGTCTCGACAGGATGTAGCTCCGGCCCAATGTGAGCAGGAGCCGCTCACCCTTTCGCTTTAAGAATTAATTGCTTTTAATTGGCGTGTCCCAACCAGTGTTCCAGCCAACTGCCCCCGGCAATGGAGCAAAAACCCGACCCGAAGGCATGCCTCATCTGCCGCAAATCTGCAGAAACAACACAATAAACACGCCGGTATGCTTTTGATTTTATGGAATTAGTACCCATGGTACCGCCGCATCATCTGTATGCACTGTCGATTACACGCCCCTCCTGGCGCAGCTCAAACGCCAATCAATGGCGAATCGAAAGCAATCCAAGAACATCCATCAGCTCGCATCCGGGCAGCAGGCGGGAAGCGGGCGAGCACGGTGTGCCTCCTGGAAGCTGCACGCACACGCGTGCCCGGGCAATAATTCGCACCGATTTATACCGTTCCGATTGAGGCAACCTGTCATAACACTCCGGTCTTTACGTGCCACCGCACGCCACCGCCAATGATCAAACAAAGCGACACGGTACGGGTGTGTGCGTGTGTGTGTGTGCCGAAATCGGTTTTATTGCTGACGTCCGGTGTGTGACAGGCAGGTGTGACCGGCAGGTGTGCGATCGAAGGTGTGCGACGGCCTTCTACACACTATCTCGGGCGCACCACCACCACCGGCGCGTTCGCATTAAATCACATTTCTCGCACACTGGCAGCCGGTGTCGCCAGCGCTGGTAGCGGCAGCAGTTTCGGTGCTGTGTGCAATAAAATTGAATCCGTTTGCTTAGTCGTCGTCGTGCGCCGGGACGTTCCAGTTCTCGAGTCTCGGTTCTGTTTGTTTGCAGGGTGTTTTTTGCTCGCTTCTCGTCCGTGCGGCGTCCAGCGTTCGGAGCCGAGTTGGCCGGATGTTCTCGGATCAGTTGAGCAAACGCGCCCCGTCTCACATCTCGGGCAAGCAAATTGCAGCAGCAGCAGCAGCAGCCGGTGTTGGATCGAGTGTAGCGAAATAGAAAATTGATACTTCCCTCCACGCTCGTGTTACACGCGCTTCGAGGCAACTCTTGCTACTGTTCCAGCGCACAAACACACACACAGAGAGAGAGAGTGTGGAGCGAGGGAGACAGTAACGCACGGACCATTGCCTGTCATCGAACCGATCGAAACCAGGCAGCCCCGATTACTGACGAGCACCTCTCCGGGCGTGATCTGACGGCAAACCTCAAGCGCTATGGAGCCTCCGTCGCCGGCAAGTACCGCCGCCGGCAGCCGAAAACGGAGTGGAACCGAATGTTTGACGGCGCACAATATTTGCTCAACCCACCTCCCGGGGCAGCAAACAGAATCGAACCGGAACCGGCGGACATACGGGCCGGGCTGACCTTGCCTCGGAGGCACCGTACCGTTTGCTGGAAACGTTGGAACGACGTATGGGCGTACGTCCCGCGTCCAGCGCGCTATGTGACTGGAAACTCAATCCGGGCCGGGCTTGATGTGGTTCCCGCGTGTCGATGAGAGCCACCTAACGCTGCGTTTGCTTCCAACACCCGCACGCCGGTAAAGCTGACTGATTGGTCAAATGTGACAATGTGTTTGTGTGTGATGGTTTTTTTCTTCTTCTCGGCCCTCTTCCTTTCGCCTCCAGCATCCATTTAGCTTCCGGAAAGATTTTCTGACCACCATTCTCGAGACCCTAACCCGCTCGGTCCCACCGCGACGAAATGGCACGACGCCCGGTATCCTTCATCGTTGTCCTTGCGCTCCGTTCCGGATTCGTTTCGAATCTGGCGTAGGGAGAGAGAGAGCGCGCGCAAAAAGAAACTGTCCGTTCGCAGTCCGTCTGGCACGGGGTTGACACACACACACGGGGAAAAGCGAATCCATAAATCCTGACCCATCCTGACGGTGGGCGCACAGCGGGAAGCCATTATCGTGTTAAGCTCCCGCCAACCAATCCTCCACCCAACCAGGCAAAAACGGGCTGAGGAGACAGCGAAGAAAGCAGAAGAATTTCACCGACTGTTCCGGCTCCCTATCGGATGTCTCTTTTTTTTCGTCACCCTCATTGCAGCACACCATCCATCTCGTCGCGTGGAGCACGGTTGCGGGAGGACGTATCCAAATCAAATACATTCGTCACTTCAAACGTTGGAATGTTTTTTATCTCTCCACCCTCCCGAGGAGTTGCCGAAAGGGATGCCCTTCTTTTCTCGAGCTGCGCACGAATTGAATTGAAAAGTGTGAGCCCAACAACCATCGGCTATAATTTATCCGGTAAGAGAATAGTGCTGCTGCCCCTTGGATTCACGGGCCCACTCGTCGCCATTCTCGTTCAAGCTCATTTAAGTTTCGTATTGGTACGTCCCGATTTCCCGGAATGCCGCCTCGAGAGGGAAACTAGAGCAGTCGTTCGGGTCGCCGCCTGATGTCACCGGGGAACGTCTCATGTGACTTGCTGTTTGCACTGGGATGCCTTCGGGCAGTTATGGCCTCCCTTGGGTTGGAGGTGGGAGGATCTGGGACGTGATGTTTTGAGGTTTTTGCATCATGCTGTCACAATAACCATGGATTTAATTGGAGGGTGGATCTAGTCTCTAAAATTACATTCAAGTGGAGGCAACGTACATCCAACACGTATCAAGCACAAGGTATAACAAACTAACCTCTGAAATCTGACAAAAGTAGATGAGTAGTTGTAGGGATATTGGTAAACATTGAAGTGCAGATATTTCAAGGATATAGAATGTTCGACCCAGCTTAGCGAACTAACTTTTTTCTCAACATGTTCTTGTGGAAGCGTTGCAAACAGCATCATTATTGCCTTAATAGCCTTATCCAGGAGCTTCAGTATCAAATCAATTGTATGTGTGTGGAATGTAAACATCACAATTGCACCCAAATGGTTTCACGTACAGCAATAATGACTTTGTGTGGGAGGAAACCACAAACATCCAAACCGACGGCATGTTCCACTAATAATTGCGATTAAATTTCGTACCGATGGACGAGCGGCAGCAATCTGCATGTTGTAAACTATCTCCCCTCGCACCACGCTCCATTTTGTTGCGCTCGTCGGGAAGTTATTGGAAAAACATTTGACATCCCGCGTTCCGCGGAACACACAACAGTGGCAACAGGTGACCCAACGTGTACGGACGACACGACAATGCCCCGATAGCCGATGGAACTGGTTCATCGGAGAGCAGATTGTTCGGGGGAGATTTGTGCACACGAATACTACGAAAAGGTGTTACCGATCGAGCGTAAAAGTGTGTCCCTTCCGTTGCTTGCTCGCGCGTCGCTGCTTGTGTCAAAGTAAACAGGCCGACGCATGCTGCAGCGTCTTTTTTCCTCAGGATCTTCCGCCGTGTCTCGAGTGTTTGTCAAGCCCGGGCCATGGGAAGGCATCATTGCTAAATTAATATATCCTCCCGAGCAACGCCGGGCGGAGTCGTCGTCAACGTATGTCCGCAGCGTCGCCTACGTCGACGAAAACACTTCACTGGCACACAGGTACGTCAACACCACCTGTTTGATGTGTGCTCGTTACACGGGCGGTGGGCGAGCTGCAGGATCGATATCTCCGCCTCACCAACGTCCGACGCCCCCAAACCATCGTCTGGAATGAATGGGATGCTCGCTTGTACGCTTATCGACGCTAAAAGAACACTTTCTGACACGCGCTAAATTATCGCGTTTGTGTTTAATTCCGTTAAGCGGCGTGCCGTGCCGTGATAGACCGGCGTTGGAGTTGGGAGCGGAGCGGTACGTGTACCGATCCTTGTACCCTAAGCGGCTTAAGGTGCGAGCTGCCACACTCGTGCTGTCGTTGCCCTCGCCAAGACACTCGCCTCACGTCTAGCCGCTAGGTCTCGCGCCCGGGAACAGGTTTCAGCGCGGGTCAAAACGCTTCCAACGGTGTCGAACGGTGTTCAAAAATCGTCCTAATGAACTCGCACACAACGCGCCGGTATTGGCGTTCACCGAAGCACGGCAGGTGCGTCACCAGTTTGGCGTGCGCTCCAGAGGCGGCCCCTGAAGTTCGAACCCACACCGACACCGGTCGCGTAATCGGTGTTCTTGCTAAACGCAAGCCCCTAAATCCCGCGTGCCGCGGCGGCTCAATTACAAACAAACACTTTGTGCGCGCAAATTAATTTCCCCTTTCCGTGCTTGGGTGTGTGTCGCGGTTTCGGTCGCGTGTTTTGTGTGGAGCAGTTGAAACGGCGCGTTATGCGATTAGTGGTGCTCCGAAGGTTCCGCCTGTTCCGATGTGCCACGGCACGGAAGATGTCTTGCGTTTTTACCGGTGAGCAATGACTCCGGGGCCGGAGCGTCCGGGAAGCTCGGCAGACGACAGTCTTATCGAGTACGCTTAACAACTCACCTTCGCAGCTTTAAAGTGAGCGGGCCCTAGGTAGGTATGATGAATAGTAGCGCAGAGCAGAAAGGCCAAACTGTCACGATTTGCATCCGCCCGGAATGCCCACGCATGGACTCGGGGAGAAATAGGCATGATAAATGAATTTGGCCACCGGTTTCGGCTGTATGTCACGGCTGGTGGAGAGCTGGAAGTGGCGACCACTTTCCAGGAACAGTCAGCGTACCACCATATTGCCGCAGGGATGTCCACGTAATACCGAAGAAAAAGTCTTCCAAAAATCACCGGCGACGACGACGGCGGCAGGAGACTATCTCGGTGACGGCGAAGCCTTATCTTTGCAGCTTGCGCCATCGCTGCTCTCACGCTCTTTCTTCGTCTCCTCCAACTCCAACGGCTGATACGACAGTACAAGCAGTGTGGTTTTAATGAAGATTTATTAGAACCCGAACGAGAGAGAGAGAGAGAGAGAGAGAGAGAGAGAGAGGCACCCAAAACACAACGACGCCATGGGAGATCCGGTCGTGTGCCAGCGACCAGCAGCGGCGGAGATGAGCAGCCGTTGTTGAATTATTGATTTCGTTAGCTCGTTATTATTGCAAAAACGACTGTCGGCGGTTGGACTGTGCACGTGCGGACAGGAGCGGCTAACGCTGTTGCAGAGAGCGGCTAACGTGCGTGTTTATTTTTTTTTTGCGTTCGTCGACAAAAGTCCCAGAACTCGACGCGTGCCCGAAGACATCGGCTCGATTGGAAATACGAGAATGCTAATCAGACAAGCCGAACCAGCCGGTTGAAAAGATGCTCCAGACAGCATTCCAAGTCGTTCCAGTGAAAGGTACAATGCGAACTGCAGCTGGAACTGCAATCGCTGCGGAATGAGTCCAAGTTCCCGGTATTGGAGGCCTTTGTAGTGGAGACTCGGTATCATAAAGGCGTATTCCAGCCCGTCTCTCTCGGAAAGAGCACCCTCCCAAAAGGAAGTCCATCATCGGAGACCACTGAAAACCTCATATTTCAAGGCTATCCGAGCGCGGCAACACAAGTACCAGAAGAACAGCAACAGGAAGTACTTGCGCCGCATGAACCACACACACACACACACACATCAAGTATTTTCCGCCCGAAAATTTTAGACAAACCTGACATAACCAAACCACACCACGGGCCACCACGATATCGTTCCGCCCGTTGTTCCGTGCCGACGCCACGCGGCCAACCGCACGGAAAGGACTTCTTCGTGTTGTGTTTTAACAGGGTGGTGTACCGTGTTTTGCACCAAACCAAAACCCCCCCGGACGCGGGATAACAAACCTGAAGTGCCGGCCCGGGCTGTGAAAGCGCAGTTGAGCGGAGGAGGGCCGCGCGCACGAGCGAAAGCTTCCGACGGCCGGTACCGTTTGCATTATGACACCCTTCACTGCAGGGCGTGATGTTGGGGAGGGGGCGCACAACATATTACACAATAAGGCTGCGATTATATTGCACCGCCTGCGAAAGCCCGGGTCCCGTTTGTATGCACCTTTGCATGGATGGTAGCGCACCGTCGACGGGCGGCCATCGTCAGCTACGGTAACGACAACGTCTCCACGAGACTGAGACGAGGTGCGCCAGGTATGTCGGACTTCTTTGCGTTGGTGATACGTACAAGAAGTTTTTGCAACCTTCGCAAGAGGTACAGCTGAAATTTGTCTGAAAGGATTGCTTCTAGAGCCAAGACAGAACAACACAAGGAATATGTTCAACACAGGTTTGAACGGGATCCTTTGTTGTCAATTCTTATTACGCACTTCAAGAAGATATCATTAAGTTTAATGATTTAATACTACTATTTTTTAATCTCTTTTTATTTTGATTAATTTTAATTATCTCTTGATTTCTTCTTCTTCTTCTTCTTCTTTTGCCGAGACGGAATTCGGGCTCCTACGATTGGGGACCACGAGGTTCCCTCAACCGCATTCAGAGCCATGACCCTCTCTATCGGCATCGACTATCGTGAGTCATATTGCCAATCTTTTGATTTCAAACTGGGCTTAAACCCCTAGGATGGTTTTCAGGTCTTTGTAAAAATGAAAACCTCGTGTCACCAGTGAGTTTTAACATCGAAAGGAATACTTTGGAATTCAGTAAAGACTCCTCTTGAAGTGTGATGCAGTGGCGGAAGTGCTTTATCTTAAAATGTTTTTTTATTCTTCTTCTTCTTATTTGTCGGCCATGTAGGTCTGTCATTTCTTGTGCTCTTTGACCTAGTTGCACCAATCGCTGTAGAGATTTGAATCCACACTCTGGCTCAAACGGATTAGGATGCTACTAGTTGCTACATCATCATTCAAAAGTACCTATAGGTATCGATTTTACTAGATGTAGTTCTAGGTTCGGTTTGACACCCCTGCTCGGGCACGACCACTAGCAAGCTGAACCGAATCGCAGACACGAAAAATAAACTGAGCCGTGTTCTAAAACCGTCCTGTCAAGAATTTATGTATTACCGCAGTACACTCACCCCGAGTGGTGAGTGGTGCCTCCCGGTGACAATCGGTAATGACATCTCCACCCGTCCTCCACCTGTGCGGAAGTCGTATTTTAATTATCTCCACCTGCATTTCCGTAGCCGTTCTCGTCATCGGATGTGGCCCGTGCATCCACAATCCAATAAACTCCTCCAGTGCAGCAAAGCCTTGAAGAACTTCACATCGACCACACCGGCCATAATCCGTACTGCTCACAACCGATCAATCGGTGTGTCCCGAAAAACCCGGCCATGGTGCCATGGCGACGGTGGCTTCTGAGGGCTTTCTTTAATTACCTCCGGCCGTCTCTGCCGCACATCAAACGGCAACGGCTTCCGAGCGCCTCAAGAGCACTCTCGAGTCGAGACGGGGCGTCTCCCGAGTAGCAGCAACCGGGATCGGGTTGCGCCGAAGTACGGTGATAATTTAATCAATATCCCAATCTCCTAAAACTTGCAGCCTGCCATTAGCCCTCAAAATAGCCCCTAACTTTATCCGGCCGCCCCCAAGGATCATCAACAGGCTGGGATCCGAACCACCGCAATGGCTAATGGCAAAACAAAAAGCGAACAAGTGGAGCAGCCGGATTTGTAAAAAGGCATCCGTTTCGGGATGTTTTATTCATGTCGTTTGTTTTCGTTTCTTCCGCTTTTTTGCCGTAGACAGTGTTGCTTTGTTCCTGTCGGACACCCGTTCGGCGGCCCGCGGGTTGCCGGCGGATTTATCTGTGTCTGTGGGATTACAGACTCCCCAAACCCCCTCCAAAAAAAAAGCACGAAAAACCATCCACCAGCTTTCAATCACGTTCCGGCCGATTCCGTGCCACGTCGATTTTATGACGTGTACACGGGCGCCGTCAATCACGTCAGGAGCATGGAAAGCGCGCGTCTCCGTGCACGGACCTGCTGGCGATAACGATAGCCGGCGCACTCTCAACAGCTCCGACAGCTGTCGGGCACGGGCCGCGCGTTCCAGCGCTCCGGACAGTGCTGGTTCCATAAAAAATAACTGGCTAGTCAAAGTTCTCCGGTGACCCGTATCGTCCAATTATTGTCCCCGCGGATCCGCCCGTCCGGCCCTGGACGTCAGAACCCTGGACGAGTCCTCTTCCCGCTGGCATGTGTGCTAATTTCGTCGGCCCCGGGGTTTGGCCCAAGCTGGCAGCCAATCAGCTAAACGCACGAGGGGAGACGCTGATGGGCTGTGACGTGGGTTCGCCAACGGGGGAGTGCCGGATGCGAAGCCCCGGGGCCGTCTTCCCCGTTTCAAACTTGATTTTCCTGAGTTTTCCAGTCCCTTCTCGGTTGCGCAACTTCCACGCAATCTTCAGCGCAATGTCAACGAACACCTGGCCGGGGGTCCGGTTTGGGTGCGCTCAACCGGATCGGGCGTCCGGAGCGCTTTCACCAGCGGCAGCTTCGGCGCGAGTGTCGGGCAAGCTGAACTTCAAAACACCGGTGACGCAACGGACGTGCGGCGGACGTGTTGGGGCGCTGAACTTGAAGTCCGGCTAGCTCCCGGAGTCGTGGGGATTTTGGGCTGTAAGTCTCGTAGGAGATGTCCCAGTAAAAGGGAGTGAATACGACACGATCCTGTAGCAACTCATCTAATCCAACCCGCGAGTTCTAGCGAATATGGCCTTCAAATTTCCCGCACAGAAAAAAAGCAACCTCCCCACAGCCAAGTGGACGTTGAAATGATAGCAGCTTACGCCTCCCTTAATGATGAAGTACCAGGAAATATAATTACCGGACTGTTTTAGGTCTCCGGTAGGGGGAGCATGGGAACCATTTGTTTGATATATCCCTCGGAACAAAACTCGCTCTACCAGTGGTTGAACTCTACGGTGCGATGTACAATAGGCCTGCTCGCATGTGCATTCAAACTCCACCTCCTAATATATATCCTGCCCTCGTTCGATTCCGCTCGCAGCCTATCAGTGCCATTAGGCGATGAGGCTGTTGATTAATCGCTCCCGCAGGTAGTTTTTGCGAACTGCAGCGATGCATCCGTCGGCTTATCACCCGCACAACCGTGAAGTCACGGAAGCTAAGCCACGGGCCAGATAAGCCGGAGTTCGTGGAGCAACTTTCTCCACCCGGGCTCGATTCGGAAACCAGGCAGTCAGGCTTAGCCGAACGCAGTAGATGATTGTCGACCTCGCACTCTCTCACCCCGCGTGCGGGGCTGCTCGAGTGTGTCCAGTTCCTCCGCCATCACCCGCCTCCAGCCGGACCGTGGGGATGGATGGTAATTTTGTTTGAAGAAGGCACCGGACCCAGCCAAACCGGCTGCGGTTCACGTACTGGTTGATTGCTTGGTTGGTGAATCGGTGCCGAGCGGGGAGCTAGCGATATGTCCATAACCTTATGTCACACGCACACGCACACGCCCCATTAACTATTACGCACACCGGTGAGGGGGCGCGGTGACGCGTGAAGCTCGGGCGGAGAGAGAGAGAGAGAGAGAGAGACGTCACCCAACGCCACCACAACCTGGGCTACCTGGGAACGATGGGCCCACTAGTTGGTGCCGGTCGTAGACCTCCTCCGCCGAAGATGCTGCCACCGGGAACGCAAAGGACGCACCCGGAAGCGAATCGCGGGATGCAACTCCAAAACTCCGCTTTCTTCGCCCCTTTTTTGGGGGGGCGATTCACTGTTTATCGCCTGCTACAAGTTGGTTATTATCGCCCGCAATCGATGGTCTACTTTTCCCCGTTTACGACAGCCTAAAACACACGCCCGATACACTCACGCACACAGGCACACGCAGGCACACACAAGCAGGAGGACGCACAGATGTAGCACACGTCATAAAAGTGCTCAATTCCGATTACGTTCGATGAGCGCGGCTCTGGGCCACTTGCATGAATACTACATCCTGATTGCTTATTCATGCGATTCCGAGCGTGTGTTCCGTCCGTCTCTTTCTCTCGGTGAAAGAGCACCATTTTTTTTTTTGTTTGGAGCGCCGCCGGACCGAATGCGACAATAAGACTTCAGGAGAATTGGGCTGCTGACGTGACGTGGATGAAGTTTCGTCATCCTCGCAAATACATACGTACACTGACTCACACTCACAAACAGTCTGCAGGCAAGTGCTGCCAGATCGAGAACGGCCTCCACTTCCAGGCGGGATGCGGTTCGAAATTTCACTAATTACCTTCATTGTGCTGGGCTGGTTGTGCGCGGGAGTCCTCTTCCGGGCTGGACGTTGACTGTCGGTCTGGCTCGGTCGCTCAACTTTTCGGTGTTCGGCTTTTTCTTGTTTTGTTTTGACAGCTGCTCAGGTCACTTTCACTCCCTCCCCGCGACGAATACGCGGAACAACTACGCGCACGTTATCACTGGTTTGTTTTTTTTCTCGTTTAGCGCCTGTGGACGAACCTGGAAGGCTCCAAGCGAAGCTCCACAAACTCGCAAACACTAGCGCACGAAGACGAAGACTTCGCAGAAACGAACAAAAAAAACCTGATACTGGAACGTGTGTGCTGTCCGGCTGCTGGCTGTGGAGAGTGAAAAGAAAACGAATGCATTCGTTAAAATTCGGAAGTTTGTTTGGAGCGTCTCGTGGCGGACTTGGGTAGCTTCTTGGAGTCGAACGATGTCGCACGCCGCAACCCGAAGCGAAATAATGTCACTGGCAGTACGCTGGTTCACCGACTGGCTATGACTGATGCTGCCATGATAGCGGATACTCAAGGGGAAATCTGTCGGATCATCTCCCACCACTTGAGGGTGAAACCCAGGGCGAACACCGGCGGTGGGTGAAAGGTGCATTGTAATCGGCACCAATACCACCACGGCGGCGTAGCGTCATAAAAATATGCACCCAGCAACAAAGGCGAGCCAAAACAACACGCGGCCCCGTGCCGTACCGCGACCGGAAACGCCTCCACCGCGATCGCCGGATCCGATACGAAAGGTTACCAGCCGGGTAACGTCAGGTTACGTCAGGCGCGCACAACCCAAGACGAAGTAGGGGGACAAAAAGGGAGATTCGAAAAGGAAAGTTTTGGACCGTGCCATGGGAGCCCGGAGTCAGCGAGTAATAACCGTGCGCTGGTGAAGAAGGGGATGCGCGTGTGAGAGCATCGATATTACTCAACGATAACCCAGCGGGCAGCAGCCGAGCCGCAAGAGACCTAGTTCCGTCGACCGCAATATCGGAAGGGGCTCATCGGTGAAAGTAGCTGCAGTGCTCCGCCAGAGAAAGTGCGAAACGAGCCAGCACGTGAGCGAGCGAGAGAGAGAGAGAGAGCGGGCGAGTCGAAGCTGCAGGCACGTGCGTGCGACGCTTGCGCAAGTGAGAACGGCTCATACACACGCAGAGAGCGAGAGTGCGAGAGTGGTCGCATTTGCGAAAGTGGTCGTATACTGCGATCGCCTGTTCTACCCGGTACGCGCGAGAACTTCTGCTCTGGGGACACTCTGGGGACACTTGTCGCAATCGTTGCGGCGACCACTCGAGATCACGACTGGAGCACTGTGGAGCACAGCTTCAGATCACGCAGAGTTCACGTACTCTTTCCCAACAACTCTTCACCCCCAGCTAATCGGCCCATCGCACAAAACCCGTCCAACGTCCCGAACAACCCGAACTACACTACCTACCTAGCGTGCGCTTAATGTTGGCGTGCGTGTTGGCGTCTGATTGCTTGATTGCTGGTACGGATGCGGCTTTGATGTGCACAGAGTATAACAGGTACCTGCCGGGCGGTCGCGAAAATCCTGCCAGTCGCACGAGACGCGCTCCAACGTTCGAATGACTCCACGAGCAGGCCGCGTACCTTACTTTATAGACGCACCGCTTCGGGCCTGCGCGAAATGCGCGGTGGCGGGGCATTTTCGGTTTTGCGAGCGTCACTCGGTGCCATTTTTCGGTGGCCCGCGAGCTGGGGGTTGGGGTCCCCGCCAGCTCCATCAGCCCGCGCGCCGCTGGTTTAGCAACACATCGTTTGCGGGCTAATGGAGCCACTCGGACCTCCGCGCTGGACATCCTTGAGGTGGACGCGCGGGCAGAAAGGTGCTGAGCCGCGCGCTTCTTTAAGTACGGAGCCGTCTTGCTGTTTACACTCCTGCGTCTTCCTAATGGTCGGACGTTCTTGTGATGTAATAGCACGTGCTTTTTTTTTTTGGTTCGGTGTTTGTTTTGTTCCCGGCTAAACAAGCATGTTGACAGATGGGGCTTTTGGAGAACACCTTCATTAAAAATTCTAGAAGACAGGCTTTTTTCTCTCTCTCTCTCTGCGTTGAACATCAACAGGGCAATATCCTCTGCGGGATGTTTGGCTTAGACGGAACGCCGCGACTCCACAGATCAAGATCCGCAAATGCAGATCAGACGTCAGTCACAGCACGCCGGTGCTCCAGTCCAGAACGGTCGCCAAATCGCTGCCAATGCCAACCGATTCCGGCTTTATTCCACCAATCGATGGCCTTCAGCGCACACACACTTCCCGGCACCATCTCCCGCTGTGACATATCGCTCATAAAACCGACAATCTGTCAAAAGGGGTAAGATGGCTTCGCGCGAGCCCTATCATCGTAAAATAATGGCTAACATAAACGGTACGGCGCACAGCCCGGGCGTAGGTGCGAACTCGCGACGTTGCGCGATGTTCGCAAACAACAGCAACACCACGCCAATAAAGCCGCCGGCACCCGACGCCGGAGTGTCTTGGGGTCGTAAAAAAGGGCACGGGCCCGCTTCCCTTGAATTCTGACTCCGCGCCGGTATGAATGGAAATGCGAGCCGCGGCATCGCTCGCTCCGGAGTTGCTACACCGTGGTAATAATGCGATAAAGTATTAATTGGGAACCTTGGGGGGTGAGGAATGGGCGACAGGCCAACAAGCGAACAACAAAAAAAAAGACATCAAATGTGACACCTGCGACATGAGAGCGCGCGTCTCGACGTGCACGGGCTGCACATCCCGGAAGCGGCTGCGTTCGTTAGAGCGATTCCACGAAGTCTTGCCCGTGCGTTGTGCTTCGCTACCGGGAACTGTGTGGGAAATGTAGCGCTGTGCAACTTCTGTTCTGAGTATTGGCGTGCACAACGGTGCGAAAGAATTTTGTGAATGAATCGGTTGCCTGATGTCGAAGCTAGCCCGCTGGGAGGCATGGAGTCTGCATGATAAGTTTCAAAAGTATATATAGAATGGAATGGGGCGAGCTCGTTTGCCATTTTTCAGTGTCCCTTTTTGATATTCTATCCCTGTGACAATCAACAAGTAGTGTTCTGTTCAATCGAGTGACGTTTTTAGTTTTTGCTATTACAAACATGCTAAAAAACTGAGATGAAAGCGATACTTGACATGTGTTTGTTGTATGTCTGGGAATCAACAATACAAAACAGAGACACCGCTGTTGTAGCCATCGAAACCGGTGATATACACCAAAGTCCTAGCCAGCTCTCTGGAGCGAATGCAGACTTTGACATTTGACAGCCGTCCTGTAGTGCGTCCGTAATCATTTCCAAGCAACTAGTTAATTGGGCATTAGATCCAGATTATCTCAGTGTCATGGAAATTTGATCCGATTACGCCCGTGTGCGACATTCCAACGCGTTGATGTAACGCTGCAAACTCCTGGAGCACAACCACGCCCCTTTCGTGGGTAATCTGTTTATTGCTCCTCGATGTATGCCTGCCAGGGTCGCCAGAAGTTTGAAAAGGCTTCCCGAGCCGACGTTCTCCGGCGCACGATACGACATGTCCGCGTGTGATGGACACAAAATAATACATACTTCACGAGGAAAGCGCAGAAAAAAGCTCGGTGCAGCAGGGGAAGGAGTTCGATAAACAACAACAAAAAAACGCAACGACGCAGTAAACGCACTAACCAATCGACCGAACAAGCAGGGGTTTCGTAAGCTAATCTCGCCACGCTCCGGTGCGTTTCATGCATATATAAACGCAGGAAGCTGATTATAGACTGTCTTCATCTGTTGCCTTCCGTTTTTTTGTTGTTGTTTTGTTTCGTGTGTGTGTGTTTTCTTGCTTGTACCAGAGGCTGACTGAATGCGCCGCTCTTTCTCCTCCCGCTGCCCCGTTGCGCTCTCATTTTCACATTTGACACGCCGGGGGCCGGACTCGGGTCGGTTTCACCCGCGCACAACCACAAGTCAATTAAAAAAAGCGCCTTTCGCCTGGGCAGGAAAGTCCCGGCCAACCTTCAAAAATCGCCCCAACGCCCCTCCCGGGTGACGGTGACGTAAAGCCGGGTGTGCGCGACGCCTAAACGCCTCGGCTGCGAGTTCAAGGACAACGCCAAGCCGCCCTATCAACCCGTCCGGCGAGCACGGCTCGGCTGTTGACCGGTTAATTATTCGCGACATACTAATGGCGAGTCTCATCAAATGTTTATCGACCGCCCGGTGGACGGGCTGTTACTTTTACCGGGAGCCGCATGCTCCCCAGCAGCGAGAAAAAAAGTAGATCCCAGCAGTCCTAACATTCCATGCGTCATCTCTAATCTCGGGCTGGGAGCCGTTTGGGAGATCGTGTCCTGCCGCGCTCGGAAGCTCCCGTGCGTGTGCGTACCGCGAACATCATTAGCCCCGGGGCGCAGTTAAAATGTCTAATGAGGTTACATCAAATCCATTATAATTGTGAGGGGGGGCGGCGACCCGGCAATGGCGGCCGCGATTCCAAATTACCGTCCGCACTGGACGCATCGCTCGACTGCTGATTTGGTTCGCTTTTTTGTCTGTGCGCTATTTATCTCGTGCTCCTGTTGTTACCAGCGCACGTTCGCATGGAGCCATCGCCACTGGATGGATGCCATCAAACAAGGTGCAGCCTTAGGGCAGCCAGACCCGGGTATGACCTACTGAATGCCGGCCGCGTTGTTTTATTTGCACGTTGACATATGCGCGTGCGTCTGTCACGCTCAAGTACGGGTTATCTAACAGATGTACTTACAACACCTAATCTTTAGACGAGGTGGTCGAGTATGTCGGAAGGTTGGCGTCTGTTGCGAGACTTCATTTCATCCGTCAAGCGTCAAGAACTTGTTGCAGCCAATATCCGAACTAACCCATCAAACTCCGTGCCAACACATGTCCAAGCTGGAGACATCGCTAGAACCTCACATATCCCACAGAAACTTGAGCGTCTGGAGTTGCGCGCTAAGCCGCACGCCCAATCCCAGAACCAGCTCGTTTCCAGCATGTCCAGGAATGAATGCCGCGTCCGGTACACGCCGCCCGAAGGGAGGAGTGAAAGTGTGTACTACAACACGCCTTCGCGCGGGGGCACCCGCATGTTGCCCGCTCCGAACACAAAAGGGGGCCAACCGGGGCTTACGCAACGGCTGCGGCAGCCCTGCGACACATTACCTTGACTTTGCGCAACCGGCACCCGCAACCCGATCATAAACCCATTTTCGGACCCAAATCGCCACCGGGTTAGAAATGCCGCGCACTTTCCATTTCTCTCTTGTCTGCGCGCGGAGAGGGCGCAATCGAAATTGGGCTGGCTGAGGTGGTTGGTTACTCGGTTTAATAGTCACTATTACTGGCCCATCTCTACCGCGACACCTCGAACGCTTGAGACGTAATTTAATTGCCTGCAAGTGGCGAGCTCCACAGCGCGTCCACTGTTTTCGGGGTTTGCTTTCGTTTGTCGAAAAAGTTTGACCGGCTGCTCCGCGGGCGACATCTGGGTCGTCGGGTCGCCATGATAGATGGTGCGCAATTTGTCTCGCCCTCGCTGCAGTGGGTCACGGAGCGCTGCAGTGAGCTGCAGCTGCAGCGTGCGATACATCATGCCGAGCGGAAGCTATTGTCTGCAAAGCACACGAATGAAGTCCGGACGGTGAAGAGACCTATTTGACCGCAGCGGTTTGGATCTTCGGACTTTGGAAGTTTGCCGAAGACTACAGTTGGAGACTCTCGCAATCCGGCAGTGTTCCTCCGCTCGGGAATCGGGAATAAATCTTCCAATTTGTTTCAGCTTCATAAATTATCCGCACCTGCCCCCGCCCGAGCCGAGGTTCCAGGATGTCTCCAGTCTCCGCTGCATGCGTGCTGCACGAGTTGCTCCAACGCGAACGCGCCAACCTGGTTTCTAATGAACCGTTCCGGTAATTACTGATCGTTATCGAAAATTCCGATCCGAGCGAAACTCATTTAAAATTCGTCCCGGGATTCGTCGTCCCAATCAAACACGGTTCGTAGGATGGGGGGGCAGGAAGAGTTGGTGATGGGGTTTGAAAAAGCGCACCTAAGAACACGGCGGCTCCAATATTCACCAATATAATTCACTTTCGCGCACGAACACACTACGCGGTACATGTGATTCGGACTAAGATCGAAAAGTGTGTCTGTACACTAGCGACTTGAAAGTTTCCCTTGCGACAGGGCTTTTCCGCATTCTTCTGAAAGCATGTAGCAATGTTAATACTGATAAGTTTGATGAGCGTCTTACAAAGCAAGCTATAGAATCGACCTTCCGTGCCGGTTACGAAGAGTAATTTCAAACAAAATTCTATTTTTAGTAGTTTGACAACGCTGCTCATTTCTCATAGTAGCAGGCAGGTTATTTGAAAGAAGAGGCGAAAGCCAATCTCTCACCGCTCTCCTTTCTCCCTTACACCAGATCCGTTTCTCGCTTGACTTCTCTTCTCTTTCACACGGCTTTGAGCAGCTTTCGATGAGCTATAACGATCGAAATCGTACCTCCAACACCTAGCCACGGCAACCCCGAACAGCTGTTTGTGTTGTTCTAGCGAAAGTTCGACGAGAGAAGGCTTAATACTGCACCTGACAGGTGGTATCGGTCACCGGTGCAGCTTCAGAAGAGAAAAAGAGAAGGATGTATCTGCATCCACAACAAAGGCGTGTGGTCTTTCAACTCTCTCCACATACATGGAGCCGGTTGCGCTCCGGAGAAGAGCTGCTGCTTTGTGTACATTCTGTCTCTCAAGCATGTCAAAAATTAATCTCTCGATTGGCCTTACTCGCTCCCGTCCGGGCGCTTAAAGTTGCGACAAATATTGGAAACGAGATGACTCCCGACTGCCCGCTGCCATCATCCGCTTTGAAGAGCGAGCATTCCCAAAGATTCTGTACTGGATGCGACGGCTTAGGCAGCCATCCAAACTTCTCCGCAACATGCTATACTATTTGCTGTTGCAATACGAGAGCCCTGCCCGGTAACGAGAAACCCTGCCCGGTTTCCCATTCCACGTCCGACGTCGCTGGTTTCGGAATTCTTCAAACTCCCGCCAGCATCGTCCCATTCTCGTGCACGGAACGGGTTGGAATGATTAAAAAAGTTAATTCTGTGACCTCCAGCGTTTGATCGGGTGCAGCTATGAGACTTTTACGCATCTGGATCGACGTATGTGTGTGCGTGTCATGAAGTCGTGAGGTGTCCTTCTTGCTACCACGGCAGAAGCCACGTAACGCGCTCGCTCGCACACAAACACATACATTCGGAGCAGATTATATCATGCTATTTTGCACCGAATTTATACAAAATCTCTCCATTCCAGCCACTTTCGCCATCCTGCTACCCCTTTTTGGAAGAGGGGTGAGCAAAACGCGCCCCAAAATCATTTCGTCATCCTTCCGAAAAGCGAGAGAGAAAAAAGAAGGAAAGACAACAAAAAAACTCGGTATATCTAAATTGGAAAATCGGTTCGAAAATCGGCACGGACACGGCACGGCACGGTGCTGGCCCGATGACGAAAGCAGCTCGCACCGGCTCCGTGTTTACCGAAGTGACAGTTTCCGCCCGAATTTTTCCGCCTTCGCTTCGGTCGGAGGCGTTTGGAGGAGGAATAAAAAAACAGACAACCCCGGCAGTGTCACTAATTGAGTTGCCAGCAAAGCCTGAGGCCTGAGCGCATAAGCGCGCGAGCTAAGAAGGCCCCCCACCGCCTTCTGCGAGCCTCGCTCGGAAGAAGGTTCGCAGCACAACAACGACACAAAAGACTATCGGCAGCGTTCTGCCCGGCAGCATCCCGCAAGAACGCCCGTCTCACACAACAACATGGCACACAACCGACACAAGCACACCCGGCGAGGCGCGACTTAAGGGTTATTTAATCTAATCGCCGCGTGTTTGCCGCGCGCCCAGGCCCGACAGAGGCCCGGTGCGAAGTTTCATCGCGCAATGACAGACACTTTGGGCTTTTCAAGATGGCGCGCGCCCCGGGCCCGTTTCCGCCGGATATGATCGGGCCGATGACGGGGCATTATCGCGGCCTGGGGGTTTATTTAAATTCAATCGGGCACCGGAACCATCTGTGCGTGGGCCAATTTCCACGCAATTAAGCTTCGGCGGTAGCGGGCCGTGCGAGGACTCGAGCTGGAGCTGGATTTGTGCAACTTCCGTTCGAACGCATCGACGGTGTACTATTCCGGGGAAGCAGTCTCGTCTAACCAGCCAAAAAAGCTAGTAATAAGGGTTTTTGGCGTGAGAATTGCATACGTTAGCGGCTCGATTAGCAACTAAAGTGGTCACACCGTGTTTTGCATGAATATTGCATACATTTAGGAGCATATTTCCATCTGAAAGTTAGACTTACCTTTGCATACCTTTAGGTGAAAAGAATATTTAAACACCAGAAAGGGCTAGCAAAGCCTCGTTGCATACGTTCAGGCGCAAAATTTTGACACCTCAGATAGGCAATCTGAGTGAATCAGATCAGATAGGCAATCTGAGTAAATAACTACAGATAGAAAAATGGGTAATAATATGAATTAGGTGCAATTTTTCAGTACGACATTTTAAGCTTGCTAGCAAAACCATCAAAAATTTTACTATAAAAAGGAATTTTTAACGAGAATTGCATACTTTTAAGAGCAATTTTTTTTACAAAAGTATGCACGCAGTCTTCAAAGCTGCAAAGATTTAGTCTGAATACTTTAGCTTGCCAGAGCAAAAAAAACAATTTTGCTATTTAAGGCTTTCTGACAGGGCAGAAGGAATTTTGCTTGAGAATTGCATACTTTATGGAGCGAAATTATGCGATACAATAAATTAGGCTCAAAATCGAAGCTTTCAAAATTTAAGTTTGCCTGCTGCAGTAGAGTTGCTGACGCTTGGCAATTGCTGCATATAAACTTCGTGGTCTCAGAGTGTCCCGTTTCGTCCTCGTTTTCGTTCTGTTTCCTGTGATTCCCTTGACTAAGTACCAAGTCCCTGTGTTTGCCTGTACGAAGTAATGATGCTGCGAATGACATAGAAGTCCTCCGTAATTCTTTGTTTTAAATGTTAATTTAAGCTGCGTACATTGTTGTCCCTTATTTTTAAGCATTTCACTCAAATAAATGTTTTATCAAAAAAAGTAAGACGTTCTGGATTAATAATCACGAGAATTGCATACTTTTAGGGGCAAAAATATGCAAAACATATGTTTTTATTCGCCATTCACGCAGTGAAAATTGTATTAGAGTTTATTTAATAACTCTTCATGTTCGTTTAGGCATTCGTTTTAGACATAGTTTTGTTTCTGAAGATTTTGACAAGGAAAAATTCTAGAAATTATTATTCATATGATTTTTTTGCTTAAAGATATGTATGCAGCTTATGAGCTTAACTCAACCCAATCCAGTACCCACTTGGAAGGGTAAAGCGTACAGATTCCAATCTCAAGCTTTTATTCCTCAAAACATTGCCAACAAAAAATAGTTCCAAATAGTTCCTATCCATTGATCAGCACACCCACTCCCGAGTTTAGAATAGGCTCCCCTGGAACGAATAAAAAATGGCAAAAAATGGCAAATCACTCAGTAGCGGGATCATCATCCACCCGAGCCCGAGCCGAACCGGAGAAAGGAAGAAAAAAAAATACAACGTAGAACGCGCCAGCGCACGCACGCTGGATGGATAGAAGACCGCGGGCTGACAGGATTTTGTAGCTGCCTCCGGCAAGGCTCGCACACCTTGCACCCGGACAAACGGACGAAAACAGCGGATGGCCATTAACTAATTAGTGCAGAATTTGCGGCCCGGCTCGCGAAACGCGGCCGGTTGCCGTGGACGCGCCTGGGATGCTGGTGGAGCCTACGGGGCCCCGTTGGGGTTTTATTATTATTATCATTTTTTTTTTGCTGTAGTTGTTTGCGTTTGCTTCGGCTGTGTTTTGTGTCCTGTACCGACCGACCTGCCGGCTGCGTTTAATTTAACCGCCCTGCTTCTGCTATTACTTCCATCAAGCGGGGCGGGCTTCGCTGTCGTTTTTTATTATGACTTCAGCTCTGTTTTCTACCATCGTCTCCAGCGAAGGAGCAGGACGCCGTCACCAGTGTGTCAACTGCCGGGCGGAAGATATTTGCAATGTGATGGGTGTTTTCTTCCAGGTTTTTTTTCTCGCTACTCACCCTCGGCGCGGTTTTATCACTTGTGCGTGCCATTTCGCGTGAAGTTTTCCTCGTTGCGCGGCAATGAGATGGCACAAAAGTTGCACAACGAGGCGCGTGTTAGGCGCGCTCCGGACTTTGGAGAGCGCGCCGCCTGGAAATTGAATCCCGCGGCGGCGTTTTTTTGCTATTGCAGCGGTTCAATCCTTTTGGCCGCCTCCTGCCGAGGCGCGAATCGAGGGCATCCTTGGGAGGGTGTTGCGCCACTCCTTGGGCGAGGGCAGGCCGACCGGTTCCGTCCGTCAAGGGCAGTGCGTATCTGCTTCTAACCTTCAACAGACGGTTCACTCATATTCGGCACTGATTGCGCTTCGCAGATCGGGCACCTGGTTTTGGTTTGCGATGGCGCCCGCAAGGACACCTAACCTTGAACGCAGTGCAGAAAAGGCAAAGTGACAGTCATTCATCAACCCGGCCCGCGCAGAGAAAGGCGGCCCCGAAATCGGGGACCGCAACGAAACCGGACCGGCCAACCGAACGGGCTGGAACTGGAGCACTTTCGGCGCGATTAGCTGCGGTGTTGCACGCTCCACAGCTAATCAAATCGAAGCGGGAAGAAATGTCACAGATACACGCACGCAGACATACAACACAAAGCAACTTCGGTACCACACTCAGCAAAACGATCAATTCGCAACGCACAACGCGTAATGGCAGGCGGGGAGCGTAAATGTACGGCCGTTACGGCTCGTTACTTCGGTTGGGCAGGGTTGGCGAAGTTGCGCCGCGCTTACGTGTGGTCCATTTTCAACTCGCTGATTTGAGATTTTTCATTATTTTGAGCACCAAATGCCAAAATGATGTAGTTTTTGCGGTTGGTCACGAACGAACAATTATTGTAATCATAAACATTGTAGCAGAATGTAAACAACCCCGCTGAATGTAGCAGTAACTGTAGAACAAAATAGTGTCAATATTGTAAACAAACAGTTTAGTTCGAGATGGCAGCCTATTCTCGATTTGATGTTCAACATTTTAGAGAAAAAAGTTTTTTTTTTAAATTTTGTATTTTGTTTTTTTTCTATGTTTTTTTTTTATAAATTATGTACGGATAAATTCAAATCATTTTCATACAGATATCTAAACGAAGAGCGTGACTATTTCCTGTTAAATTATTCATTCATTATAATGATAAATGAGTGTATATATCAAGTTTATGCACTGTTGGTTGAGTTTTTCGATAACTTTCCCGTCGGGGAAGGAGTTCTGAAACTGTATTTAAATTTTAGTACACTCAATTACAATTTTAACATGATATTCCTCACTTTCTCGTCCGCTTCCTTTCCTTGGCTTTCTACGTTGCTCTGTTGTCCTGTTGGCTGTACTGTCTTTCTTCTTTGACTACTCGATTGCTTCTCATCTCTTCTATCTCGTCTTCTACCTTCTAACTCATCTTTCTTCTCTCACTGTGTTTCGCCCGGCTCGGCGAATTGGAGCTCCAAAGGTGTCGAACCTTCGTCGCAACATGCACAATGAGCCATTTAATAACTTCTTTACTATATCAGATGTTCAAAATATTCGAAATTAAAAATCGAATAAAAATGGATCGCATTACTTTTCTTGGCCATCCTCTGTACAATGGCAATCTATATTTACTCTCTGTTATCAGAGCATACCATAATTAAATCCAGAAAAGCTAGAAGAGATAGCTGAAACCGTTAACACTAACGGACAAATCCGGTGTCAATTGACACTTTTGCAACTTTGAGCTTCGATAACTCGAAAACGGTTAACAAACGGTTTTCACCCAATGTCTCATATGTTGCCAAAGTTTTTTAAACAGAATTTTACAACATTTTGAAATCCGTAAATTTCTGAGATACAACTTGTTGCTCCTTTCGTGCAAATCGAGGTGTCAATTGGCTCCTAGAAGGCTATTTGTGGCAATTGTTGACCGATTGGGCTGAAATTTTCACCAGTTGTGCGCGAACTATTCTAGTTTTATAATTCGTTGAGTTTCCATGTGCACCAAAGGAGTATTCGGTCAATTTAACCGTAAGTGCTAAGAAAAAGAAGACTAAATGCTGATCACTGAAGCAAGAAAGGATCAGAAGCTTATATAGATCAAGGCAATACCAACGTCCGACAAAAGGCGAAACCGAATGCTGATGACAGCGAAAACTAAACCTAAGCTTATAGCTTATGCAAGTATAGATCAAACTTACGTATATCCACCAAATCTATTGCTGTTTAGGCACACTTGCAATCAAAACTGTCTCACAGCATACATTGTTTTGTTTTTTTCTTAACCGAGGTACGTCACGTTGAGCTCGTTTGGCAAAATTTAGCTTTATCAACACAAAAGCATGCGTTCTGCTCGACAAACGCTTTATTTTTTCCTAGTATTCACAAAACCGTACCTTTGTAGTTCCTGCGTTGATGGTACTATTTTGATTCGAAATTTATTTTGCATTCAAATAAGTAAATAATAACAAAGCTCTACTACTAGTGGAAGAAGAAGAGCCTCTTCCACAACACCGAGAAAAACAACCTACACTCTCGCAAAGGTTTGACAACTCTGACACCACTGTCCGTAGTGGCACTCTGCGTGAAAAAGATTGAAAAAAAACATCAAAAACACAAGAACAACATCAACCCGCGTGTGTCAACAGCTCCGCTGCGCTCTTAATCGATCGTTGCGCCACGTTGTGCGGGTTTTGGAGAGGAAGGAAAAAACAAAACAAAACACAAAAAAGCCAAGCCCCGCTGGGGGAAAAAGCTGTCATTCGATTAATTAATTTCTTTTCATGATGCAAATGCAGCGCTTTTCATCTCGCACGCGGGGGAGATCATCCGGCCCGGTCCTAAATATGTCAGTACGAGCACGTGGCGACAGACGCCCAGTTTTCAACAACGAAAAAAAACCTAAAGACCAAGTACGCAACGACCCGCGTGCGTAACAAGCAAGATGCGTGCCGCTGTGGCCCATTTTGTGATGTTTTTTTTTTCTTTCCGTGCGTTTGTCATTTTGTAATAATTTTCCAATACCACGCGAACGCGAATGCCCGGTAAGTGGGCGTTTACGGCGCTGCGAATATCAATCATGCGCCAATTTCAGATAGATGATGATTCACCGGCACCACCTGTCCATCGGTGCCCGGTAGCATCTGTTTAATCGTCCGCCCTTTTTGCTCCCCATGTGTTCCCATGCGTCGTTTGCATTTATGCATGCAAGCTGGCGGGGTTGCCAAATGGAAAGCGTCTACCCAACATCCACTTCCCACCCTGGGAGTACACTGTACAGTGCGTCAAAAGCTAAATGAGACGGGAGATGTTTGGAACTATTTTTGGCCATATTGTAATGAAGAGAAAATGGAACAAAAGAGACAAAAAGCAACAATTCAATTTTGATGTTAAAAGCAACAATTTTTATTTGAATTATTGAGTGTCCAATTGAGCGTTTGAAGCACTGTAAACGCCTGGGAGGAGATTAATCGTGAAATCTTTTTTTCATTTCAACCCACTCCGATGTGTGTCTCCTGTGTTGGCACGTGCGTTCTCTTCTTCTATTATTAATTACTTCGTTTATATGCGCGATTGAGCGAAAGAGAGCAATTATGCTCGCTCGCTTGCTCGCCCCTCACCACGCGAGTTGCGTGCGCCGCCTGGTTGCGCGGTAATCGCACCAAATTAGCAAACTTTAAATGAAATAATTTAATCACGCTCGCTCGCTGCTCGCGCGCGCCCGAAACGTAGGCAATCCGCCGTACAGGGGCGAGATGGAAACGCTTGCCGTAACGCTTTCACGCGCAACAACAAAAAAAAAGCCCTCCCCACGTGTCGCATCCGTTGGCCGGTTGGGACGATTAATTTTTGATACGAATTAGCTCGGTTATGTTTAAACGTGCAATCATTTTGTTTTGAACGGCGGAATCACTCATAAATCCAACCCCGGAGGTTTCGATAGCCCTTTGAAGCTCTGGGCGAGGCTGGTCGCCCTCGGACGGACGGACGGACGGACGAGACTCGGACGTTTTAATGACTGCCGGACAGCGTCGACCCGACAGCTCATCGCACCCGACGCCGGTCAATTAAATCTTTGCGATAAACAGATCGCCATCGCGGGGATTTGCGACCGGCGCGTGTCGTATCAGCGGGCGCGGGTGTTAACGCCCAACTCCGACCGGCAAACCGACACCAAACGGGCGTATTGACAGCTCAGGAGCGCCCGCAAAGCGTCCGACAGAAGGCGAAACCGAACGCTGATGGCAGCGAAAACAAAACGCGCGAGTCGAGTCGACAAATCACGTTGCTGCCAACGCCTTTCGCCACAGCCGCACGGTAGGGTACGGCGCGGTCATAAGTGTAGGTTTTTATTGGCTCGGTTAGCGTTGAATGCACGTGAAATATTGAATAAAATAAAAAGAAATATTATTGTTCGATTTCTTCGCGTGGTGGTGCATGGGTTAATGAGATATAGCATCATGAATAGCATCATGCATTTATAGTTTGATGCTTGACAATTCAATATATGCTGACATGATGCTAATGATTTGGATGATCTGAATGATCCAGATGATCCAAATGATCCAGATGTTCCAAATAATCTAGGTTATTTGAATGATCAGGATGATTCATATGATGGGAATAATCGAAATGATCCAGATGGTTTGGTTGATCTGAATGATCCAGATGGTCCGAATGACCCAGATGGTCCAGATGATCCAGATGGTTTGGGTGATCCGAATGTTCCAGATGGCTTGGGTGATCCAGATGATCCAGATGGTTGGAATGGTGCAGATGATCCAGATGATTCAGATGGTTTGGATGATCTGAATGATCCAGATGATGCGAATGACCCAGAAGGTCCAGATGATCCAAATGGTTTGGATGATACGAATGTTCCAGATGGTTGGAATGATCCAGATGGTCCAGATGATCCATATGGTTTGGATGAACCGAATGATACAGATGGTCCAAATGATCTAGGTTATTTGAATGACCAGCATGATTCATATGATGCGAATAATCTAGATGATCCAGATGGTATGTATGATTTGAATGATCCAGATGGTCCGAATGATCTAGATGGTCCAGATGATCCAGATCCGAATGTTCCAGATAGTTGGAATGGTGCAGATGATCCAAATGATTCAGATGGTTTGGATGATCCGAATGATCCAGATGATCCAGATGATCCATATGGTTTGGATGGACCGAATAATCCAGATGGTCCAAATGATCTAGGTTATTTGCATGATCAGGATGATTCATATGATGCGAATAATCTAGATGATCCAGATGGTCCGAATGATCTAGATTATTTGGATGATCAGGATGATCCAGATGGGCCAGATGATTCAGATGGTTTGGACGATCCGAATGACCCAGATGGTCCAGAGGATCCAGATGGTTTGGGTGTTCTGAATGTTCCAAAATGGTCCTATTGATCTAGATTATTTGCATGATCAAGAGGATCCAGATGATCCGGATCGTTCAGATGATCCAGATGATACAGATGTTCCAGATGATCCAGATGATACGGATGATCCTGATCACTGCAGAACGCTCTAGATTACTCTAGATTACTCTAGATTCGGATCCCAAAAAGACTCTCCTTTAAATAAAAATGTTCGTTCACCAAGACATTGGTCCAGCCCGCCCCATAGTGCAGCCGAAAGGGGACGAGCTCGACAAAACACAACCCTCGGCAGGTAGTGCACGTCCGCCGTCAGCCGCGGACCGCGTTGTGTGCTGCGCTGGCCCTATTGTGCCGCGCCCAGCGCAATCCAGCACGTCCCTGACAGGCAGGAAATGCCGTTGCCCGTTCGATCTGTCATCGGAAGCAGACCCGAAACACGCCAACGAATGGCAAATGGGGTTGCGGCTAACGTGCGGCGTATGGTTCGCCGGAAACCGGCGCTCCGGTGGGATGTAAACGTTGTGACACTGGATCAATTCGTTTCCCTGTGTTTTTTTTTATTGTTTTGCTTGCGACCTTTTCTTTTGCGACCACCGTCCCTTCGGGCGCTGACAGGACACAGTGGCACGGCTCGTTCCACGGCGAATACAAAACAGCACGAGCGCCTCAGTCCAGCCAACTATGAATGGAATTGCATGTTCGGACTGACCACTCCGTCGTGGGCTTCCGTAACTTGGATACGCTTTTGTTCTAGTGGTTTCTGGTCCGCCTAATAATGTTTTATTGAATCTTGTTTTCTATTAGCCCGTAACTCACAACAAATCATTTAAATTGAAACTAATAAAGCGGCACTTTCTGATGGCCGAGGCTTTCGAAGTCATTCCCGCAAATGGATGTTTGTAAGCCAAGTTCACGGCCGTCCTAGACCTTCCGGACGACATCGGGAACCGGTTACCTCTTGTGGAGCGTAATGTAATAAGTTACTGAGAACGGTGCCTCCGTACCTTTGCCCGTACGTAACTACGGAGCTCAACTACTCTTCTTGCAGGGCAGAGAAGCGAGATTTTTCAAAAAGACATCTAAACATCAGCAACGGACATCATTTTTTCATATTTTTTTATAAATAGTTTTCCTTCTTTATTTCACGTTACTTTGGGAATAACTCACAAATAAATATTTTTGCTTATTTATTAGAAAACAAAATATGCTATAAAAATTGTACTAAAAACGTGCCGAGTGCAGGGTTTCTCGCACTACTTTTCGCGTTCACATGAACGACCTCAGGTGTAAAATTTAAAAAACTGTCAATAAAGTTTCTTTTTGTCTCGCGTTCCCCTATGCCACGCCAGGGTTCATGGCAAAACTTCTGAGGATTTCCCTCGACATTGTTAAGCAAGATAGGCGCGCTCGTCTCCCCTGCCGAACTCCACCAGGTGTATGTGACGCGTCCGCGTCCAGGTGGGGATATCCGTTCCGTTTCGGACGTCCAGCGTAGCCCGACCGTGCGCACGGAATGCTAATGAGCGCCGATGCCGAACGCGATCGTGCGTATTTCTAGGTCCTAATGATACTCACAGATGCGTACGGATGAGGTGACAAAAATTATGCGGAACATTTCGGGCGAAATGATGGTTTTAGTCACCGGGCACAGTGCTAACTCGATTTGACGCACGGCCATTTGACTCACCCGCAGCATTGCAGCGGCGAAACTAGCACTACACCACTGACTAATTGCACTATTTACACTTATAGTTTTATAGCTATAGTTATTGCTATAACCCGATGGCGTTTTGTTGTTTGTTTGTTAGTTTTTACTGCAAACTTTGCACACGCACGCTCTAATTCTACCACCGCGTGGATATTTTTACCACAGCAACCGATAAATGAATGACTCACGAGTGGGACGGACCAGATTTTAGTCAACGCGCGTGCGAAAATCTGGCGCCAGCTATCGGGCGCCGATAAGAGGCGCCGAGCGTGGCAGGCACGGCGAAGAATTTCCGCGCTCCTGGGAATTATTCGCAACGGCCGCGTTGATAGCACGCTTCCGCCGCGCCTGCCGAGTTTCGCCGGACCAGCGGACCAAAAAGTGCTTCTTCTCGCGCGGTGCAAGGGTGCCCAATGCAGCTGCGTGTAAGGGCCAAATCTCCGAAAACATGCCCCCGCCTCTATGCTCAGCGGGGCTTCCGATGTCTTGCCGCTTCTTGCGGAGCGTGGCAGGGTTCGTGGTCAACCTCGAGCGAAACTTTCAATTGGATACTTGGTTCTGGTTCAAGTTTTCTCGAGCACTCTGCCGCTGGCGTTGCTGTCTGCATCGCTGGCACCACTCAAGACACGTTCGTTGAAGAAAAAAAAAACTCGACATAGTTTTGCTCTTTAAGAATGCCTCGAGCGTGCCAGTAACGGAAGACAACTTCAAACGCACAATTGTGACCGAATGATTGATCCCAATTTCACAAACAGACGTCTTTATCTTATGTATGTAAACCTTCTTAAGCCTGTATTCTCCTAACTAGCTAGCTCCAACCGTTGCGCTAGCCATGCCCTCAGCAAAATGGGAACGAAAGGGACAGAAATGTTGAAAAACAAGAAAACAACAAAACTTGGTTCCGATTCGACGGCGAATAGTGGATGCCGTTTTATTTTTCATGGCAAACAGTGGCAGCAGCTAACAGAAAGCACTCAAATGTTGCTCTGAAGGGCTGACTACGCTATAGTTTTTGAAAAGAGAATAATGCTTTCTTTCCCCAAACATCAAAATTTGTACCATTTTCATCTATATTTTCGATATACGTATTTTCACAGTACTTTCGCTGTTTATGAACCAT
Source organism: Anopheles dirus (assembly GCA_000349145.1). Lineage (NCBI taxonomy): Eukaryota > Metazoa > Arthropoda > Insecta > Diptera > Culicidae > Anopheles > Anopheles dirus. Next base: position 2,826,275 of record KB672491.1, on the reverse strand, counting down.
TATAATGTTTATACATTTATTTAGGGAATTTATGGGTTTGAGTTAGTAGTTTTGTTTTTTTATAAATATATTTTATTATTTTATGTATTCTTATACATTTTATTCTTTATATATTTAATATATTTTATTCTTTATATAGAATTAAAATTAATTAGTTTACCATTTCAATAATGTTGACCTAAAAATCAGTATTTTTGTGTAGGTTCTGAACCACTACCTCTTAATGCCACAACGGAGTCCGATAGTGGAAACGGATAATGAAACTAGAATAGTTGGCGCAAAATTGGTGGAGTTTTTCATCCCAATCACCCAAAAAATGCCAAATACCTGTCGAAGTAGCTCTAGAAGAACAAGAATAGAACTCGAACAGTCGAGAAATTTTTTAAAAACTTCGTTTTCTTAGTGTTGCCTTTTTCGTCAAACCGCCCAACGCTTGGAGCCTCGCTTCCGGAGGCTTTTTATATAAATTTCAAAATAACCGGACGACCCAACCGCAAACCAGCATTCTCAAGGCAAACGCGCAAATCGTAGGCGATCGTCGCCGGTACGGTTAACGCGCAATTTACGGCAAACCGGGCCGAGAACCCCTGCTCGCGCAAGGGGTGATGGCGGCGGCTGTCGCGCTGTGTTGCGCTGTGCTAGTCGCTCGAACAGGTTGTGTGCTGGTGCCCGCGCCGGGAGTATTTATTCATTGCAGACGGGCGCGTTGCCGCTAGTAGTGGATGCGCAGTGGCGACTCCAGGGAGACGATCGTCGGGGCAGCTTCGAATCGTACGCCGCGGAACGGCGCCACCGAGTGAAAGTGCGTGCGTGTGCGTCCAGCGAGCGAACCCACCTTTCCCGCGACAGGGTGAAGGTCACGGCGTGTGACAGCGAGCGTGTGTGTGTGTTGGGAAAGGGAAGAGGGACACCTGAGCCGGCCATCAACCGTCAACCACCCGTCAAGTCACCTCCAGGCCAGCAGGATGGCTTCCCTCCGTACCGGGCTGGTGATCCTGTTTACCTTCCTGTACTTCGTCACGGTGAGTGTGAGTGTGAGTGCAACGGATGAGTGTGTTGTGTGCACGCGCTGTTGTTAGTATCGCTCGGTATGAGATCATACACCTCCGGCTTCCTGAACGATCTGACAGCTGTGGTGAAAAGCGAAAGCAAGTGTCGCCGTCGTCGTGACAAAACAAAAGCACGTGGGTGTGAGATGAGCGCAGAGGAGGCAGCAGGGTTGTTGGGAGCGTGACACACTGGAAGACAGTGCGCGTGTGTCTATATGTAATGGCTTTATTGCAGCCAGTGATAGTCAAACCCTGCTCTCGAACTGACTTCGGCCCCTAGTATGCCGCGTAGTACGTCAGCAAGGCAGGCACACATACAGCCGGCACCATTGTGAGTGTTTGCCAAGTAGTCTTGCATTCGCGGTGACGACCGGCATGCACGGCACTTTTTTGTGTTTTTGGCGGCCTGGTTTGTTGACACAGATGGAGTGTTTCTGCCTGTTAGTGCCTGTTTTCGAGCTGCTTCCGTATGCCCCACCGTCGTCTGATAAGGTACCGAAAGCGCCCACACAACCCTAAACCTCTCCCGAAGATTCCAAAACAATGACCGGCTCTCACTCAGCTGTTCGGCGCAGCTTCCCAACGATCCCTGCCCAGCACTCACCGCGATCGACAGCACGATCACGCTCGCTCTATCTCTCTCTCTCTGTCGCATCCGTCCGTCCTCTGATAACAATGTCAAATCAATTCCCACGATCGCTCGGTGTGTCTGTGTGCGCCACTCTACTTACGCACGGAGTCCGAACACCTCGTGCATAATCTCCGCTCGCAATGAAGCTACCCAAAACCGACGCGTGCCGCTTTCTCTCTCTCTCTCTCACTCGCTCTCGCTCTCTTTCTCTCTCGGAAGCTGGCCCGTCAACACACAGTGGTGTGACGCAATAGGGCAGCGCGGTGCACGGTGAGCGGTGGATAAGTTGAAAAACCGGACTCCGAGCCGATTAAAGCACATACAGGGGGCATCGGTTGGCATTTTGTGGGGATTTTTTGTTTGTTGTAGTCGCACTCACCGCCACCACTCAACCCGTGAGTGCATGCTTCCGCGACAGCCGATCTGATCTGGTGTGGGAGCGTGCCAACTGATACAGGAGAAGGGGGTGAACAAGCGGTGCTGGAAATATCGAACCCGACCGGTCCGGTTGATGCGGACCGACGACGTAAAACCCATCTGCCCGGGCTGATGCTAATGCCTGTTGACGATAAAGTTGCTGCGGGCGACAGAATTGTATCAGAGAGCGGCGAAGCGGACTCTCGCCAACAGCACCAGGTTCCAGGTGCCGCAATTACCAGGTGCCTTGCATTGTTTCGTGTTTGAAAAGTGTTTGGGCGCTGTAGCTCCAGACACCCGGACCCACGGCGCACTAGCACGGGCCGGAGGTGAGTCATCTCAGTGTTGCGGCTTTGTGTGCCGGATATGTACGTCTCAAAAGAAGATAAAAAAACGCCGCGCTGCTTGCGTTGTCGCTTCCCGCGCCCTGCCGTTACGGGGCCTGTCCGGCCGGCTGGGAAATCCCGTCCAAACATTGACACCTGGGCACGACCGACGTGTTCACATCCGGCGGCTGGCGAGGTTGGGTCGCGCACCCCTGGGACGCTGGCTGCGGGAGCAGGTTTGAGGTTAGAAAAAAAAGAGCGTTGGAGAAACCGTGGACGGCTTGGACAACGTGTCAAGGTGTCTCGCTATCACTTTGAGGTGCTAGAGTTGCAGCAGGCGCGCTGATGATCTTGATTTCAGCGAGCCGACTGGAGCCAGCTTGATGTACAATAATGTTGTCGGTGCTCTGGATCATCACTTCAGACTTTCTTTAGTGTTTATCGATCTAATAGAGAAGAACACAACCGCGCGCTTGGCGAAGCTGCAGTTGAGTGGCAAAAAGGAGCAAACATCTATCTCTTTTGCAAACCACAATCTCCATCCCGGCACTCACCTAGATGGATAGTTTTCTCGTTTTACTCTATGTAGTAGCGTGAAACCCCCAGAAGCCAGAAGCAATCTGGATAATCTGAATCTTGTTTGCATAAGCATTTGCCCAGCACGGTGAGCGAACGGACGACCCCGACTGACCACGCTTCACCCAAGGATGCTTGACCCGTACGGGGGGGCGCGCGTTACTGAGCAACCCGCAAAGATGCCCGACCGACCGTACGTGACGCTTCGTGTGCCTCGCACACCCCCTCTACCGGGAATGACAATTAAAATCAAATGTGTTCCGGGCGATCTTTGTGCTCCACAGCAGCAACCGCGTTCATCTCATCGTTAAAATGGACATCCAATTGTGGGGGTGTGGGAGATAACCCGCGAATCCACGGTTTCCCGGATTTAGGAGCTGTTTTTATGCTTATCCACCCAAACCCAGCCACTGGGGAGTCGCTTTGCGGAATTTATGCACACTACGGTCGTCGTCGTCGTCGTCGTCCGTTGCCCCGGTGCATCGCAGCCAATCACATTAAGTTTATGTACCACGGGTGCGCCTCTGAGTGGCACGTTACGATGCCGACGTACTCCACCGGTACGGACTCGCGGTTCAAAAATTAAAGCAGAAACAGAAGCTCCGCCTTGGATGTGGGTGCATCCGTGGACGTCGTTACCGAATCGGATCATACCAACAGATTTGACCAGAAGTACCAATCAATATCGCAAACGCCCTTCCGAATAGGGGTTGGCAAGCAGACGCTTTAAACACGTTCCGGAATCTTCGCAGCGCGACTTTTCATTACCTTTATAGCTCATGTCCTCGTCGAGGCGCACAGTGTGCACAAAGCAAACAAGGGCCGGCAGAATTATGTTCCACCCGGGCGCTGTGTACACCTTTGCAATTGCTGCAGATTGTTTTTTTTTTGTTCTCTTTGCTACCCCACAGCTGATGCTCACGGTGTGCTTTCGAGCAGTAAATTTCCATGACATTACTGCTTTTTTTTTGCTAAGGAGATCTGACAACCTTCCGGAAATGTATGCTCAGGAGGGGCCTGCCGTTATCTACCGGCAGCCGGGCTCGACAAAATGAATGTTTAATACACCTTGACCTAGACGGCTGACATCGGGAGTGTTCGGGAAGCGTATAGGGAGGCTTATTCAAATTTCAGCTGCGATATGAGTAATGAAGACCCAATTTAATTTGTATGTAGTTTGGCGATATACAGTGCGTCAACAATGTGGTTCTGATCAACAATGTGATGCTTTCCTCAACAAAGTTCGTGCTGGGACAAGTTTTCCAGTATTGGACACCTCCTTCATCATAGCAAACGTTGGAATGAGTGACGTCCCAAGGTCTGCATCTATTTCCAGAAGTGCTTCGCTAGCTTTCCAATGTTTTTATTATGAAGTTCTGCTTCAAAATCCTTCAGTTTCACAAACAAATCAGAAGCTCTTTAGAGTCCTAACAGAATGATGTTGAAAATTCAATGATATATCGCCGAAAGACTTAACGTGACTCATTACAATACTCGCTTTTGTCAGCGAGTGCTGGCCAACTCCAGGCGAGTTATGCATTTCAAGTTGCCAGGTCAATACAATTTCCTATGCATCGCAGTGTCAATCAGGGTCCCGGACGACAGGTGACGTAACCTGAACCCAACCACGCTGATATGTGCGCGCCGGAACGTTGACTCAGTTGCACACCCTCGTTTCTCTTTCCATACCACCGGCAGCTGCACGCCGACAAGCCGACGTACGGCCCACTGGTACGCCCTCGCTCCATCGCCCGGCAGCAGACGTCGGAGGAGGAGCTGAACACGACCATCGGTAGCATCTACCAGAGGGACTTCAAGACGACACCAGCGACCAAGGGCTGGCACGATGACGACAAGCGTACGGGGCGCCCGCCGCTAGAACTGGAAACGCGCTCGGTAAGCACGCAGCGCCATCCCGAAACGGCCGCGAAGAGTTACGGCTTCTTCCTTCTCCACAGAGCGCCGGTGGCAGCAGTGGCCGGAGGCAGCCGATCAGCCCGGACGACCAGAGCAAGTCGCAGCAGTCGGTCGTGATACGCCAGTCGGACGGCAGCCTGACCGTGTCGTTTGCCACGACGACCTCATGGCAACCACCTACGACGACGGCCTACCCGTACGTGCCGGTCGCCACGGTCGCACCGAATCCGCTCAAGGACGAAATACTTGTGCTGCGAGGTTCGTACCACCTGCGCTGCCGATGCGGGAAGCGATCTTACGTGCTTTACTTCTGCTTCACAGTGGCCCAAAACGACAGCGTCGAAACCGTGATGGACAAGGAAGGTACGGCCTTCTTCTTGAACTCGTACCCGTCGAACTATCCGTTCAAGAAGATCGAGAAAATTATGCAGGAGAAGAGCAACCTCTACGAGGACTTGTTCGAGCGTAGCGTGAAGCGGGACAATCTGGAGACGCGCATCAACAGCCCGTCCGATCAGTACCTATGCGCGTCGGAACGGCGGTACGAGTACCCGACGTTCCATCCGCATCAGAAGGGCAACATCGTCAACGTGCCGGGTTTCTTCCAAGAGGTTACCATCGAGACGTGCGCGTGAGTTGTGCTGAAACTAACATTGTCAAAAGTGACGAGTCCGCCTGCAGTTAGTCTCGAGCAGCTGATCAGTCAACAACAAGTTGTTTGAACAACGACACGACAGGTAGACTAGACGTTGTTCGGTAGCCAGCTAAAGACTTGAAGATATTATGTCCTTTTGCTCTTGCAATATTAATCAATAGCCTTGAACTCACTACGGGCCGAATCGTCACTTTAGCGTCAATGTCAATGTTCTCCCAAGGTCCGACTTTAAGTGCGAACTATGCTTCTCCGTAGGAACGAAGGTTTCAGCTGCAGCAATTCGAACACCGATAGTGACCACGAGCTGGTGTGCGAGCAGGTGTACGGTGAATACACCCTGTACACCGTGCCGGTGGGCGACCATACCAGGCTGACGCGCGAACCGCTCCGCTTTCCGTCCTGCTGCAAGTGTAAGCACGTGCCGAAGGGGACAGGCAGGAAGTGAGCGTGCCCGGGTACGCCGCTCTCCCGCCCAGCTCGGGAGCCGCCATAAGTGTATGCGTGCGCTTCAGCTCCGTCAGCGTCCACCACACATCACACTGTTCTCTCAAGTGCCTTAAGGTTGTGTGGCCGCAAGTTAGAACGCCAAGCAGCATCAGAACGGAACGAAAATCTCGTATACGAGTGGGAGAGCACTCATGCCGGCTACCTGTACGTAATCCGCCTCTGCTCGAGCGCTTTAGTAGGACCGCTTCGAACATACTACTATTACTGCTGTTGCTGCTGCTAATACTACTACCACTGCGTAGGCTACAAAGATGGTGCGTTTTTATTTGTTTGTTTTTAATACCCTAAGGCAACGGTGAGCGTGTTTTAGCTAGCGAACGTGCTACAAAAGTAATCAAGTTCTACACTCTAGTACCGAACCCCATGCACCGACTCCCTGCTAGCCCCGAATATCTTCCCCCAAAAGTGTGCCCTAACCGTGTGTGTCGAATGGTGCGTTCTAGGCTTAAGTGATCCTGCGCTTAGAATATGTTATAGTGCATGCCAAAAATATATACAGTGAACCTAAAGTCTCGAGCTTCCTCTCCAACACGGCTACCTACATTGACCAGCGCCAACGTTCCAGCTTCTCCACCTGCCCCCGTATCAACCTGTTGCGTCAAGTCCTTGACCTTGAAACAATCGCAATCTCGCTAACGAACCACACGGTTTAAGACGACGGCATATGTTGGCAATTGTGAAGTCGTAAAGTCAGCGCTTGTGCAAGGCGACCCTTTCGCAAACGCTGGCGCACGGATGCCCATCTCATCAACTTGATGGACGCAGGCAGCCCGCATCACGGGCATCTCGAAACCGCGCTTCAGCGGGCCGTTCGTGCTCCGTCTCGGGACGCTTCGAGGATGTTACGACCACCCAAGGATGCGGCCAGCGCGACCGGCAGTACGGTGCCCACTGAGTGTGATCGGGCCTGCACTGTAAGCACGAAGTGTCGCGGTGGACCGATTGCAACTCGGGCCCGAACGCGCATGTCGTGCGAAATTTCAAAATGCGAGAAAGGATACACCAGCTACGGAGGACACCGTTCCAGGATGTTGGGACGAATGCTGTCAGTTTGGTTTTATGGTTCGCTTATGGCATCGCCATACCTGCTCCTGCTCCACAATGTGCATGGAGATCTGGGGGCAGGAAAATTTGACTTTATAGACAAAAAAGCGACGCATCTCGGGAGTCCTCATAGATCTTTCGGAGCACAGCCTGCTTCAAGAAGCTTATCCGAAAAAAGCTCTAACTGGTGCTTTCTTGACTCTCTCCGAGTGTACTGTGACGTTATCTTTAAGGTTTGGAAGATATTCTCAAGCTTTTCTTCAAATTTTGAACACAAAGATTCTGTGACTCAATACTCACTAGTTGGTGGTAGTAATGAACATTCAACAATTCAACCGCCCGGTTCTATGTATACCAAAATGATTACTTCTTCGGTTGAAGTGAACGGCACGAGCGGAGCAAGGGTTTTCTTTTGAAAACATTTCCGTTTAAGGATTAAAGTATGAGATCCCGGAAGCTAACGCCTTACCATAGAGATATCTAACGGATCAGAACCACCGTCATGTATTATGGAGTAAAACTCATCAGACTATTCATGCCAACAAGTTGAAGAATGGAATATCCTGAGGGGGTTTTCCAGGCAGAGGACCAAGCCGAGAGTGTGTTTATTTCAAAGGGCATTGTACGTGAGCACAGTGAGCCAGACTGCGAGTAGACTTCACTCAAGAGAATTTCAGAAAACATCGAAAACTTCCCCACCCGCGTAAGGATTCACGTTGCGTACAATATTGCGCGCTCACACAAAAATGCTCCGAAACCAGCCAGAGAAGGACATCTCTCGCCTGACACCAGCGCCCTCTGTTGGCATGCTATACAAATAGCAAACTCAAAACGCCCTTCGAGTTCGGATGAGTGGAGATGAAAGGAAATAACAGCCAAACTGTCGTTCTTGTTTTTTTTTGTCTAGTGCCTTTTTGTATCTAGAATTGCATGGATTCGTGTGATGTGTGTGTTTGTTTTATTTTACTTTATCTCTTTTTTGTATGTACAATAATTTTTCGCATAATTGAACAACACGTTCCTCTGCCAGTGGCATTTTCTAGCGTCTGCGGCTGCGTCATCGACCGTGGGCTTTCCTTTCTGTTCTATGTAGTTTTTGGAGTGTTGTTTAAGTTTGTAGTATCTCCGCGTTGCGCTCTCTCGCGTACATCGAGCAGGGAGCGTGGTGCTAACACTGACAACGACTAATGGGTGTGCGTGTGTACTGCTGTAGCGAGGATTAGTGGAAACGAATGGGGAAAACTAAACTGCGATAAGTTTGGAACGAAGAACACTCTTAGCGGTAGCAGCGGCGATAGCAGCAGAACCGAACCGGACGGGCCGGAAGTGGCGCTTCAGTACAGAACACAAACACAACAAATAATATACGTCAGACAACTGACGAAACCGAGCGCCAGTTGATATGGTTGGTGGTTCCATCAGCTGCCCGCCAGCCTTAGACGTTGCCGAGGCGCAAACTTCCTAGCCCGTCCGCGTCCCCGGGAGGGCCGAGAGGGACCGTCCAGACTGCTGCGATCGCAGGCACCTCACCAACGTGCCGCGAGCACCGATCCGTCCGCAAACTTCAGTCGATAACGCCGCAGGGAACATAAACACCAGCCGTAACTTGAAGAATAGTCTGTGACAAGGCGAACAAGACGAGCGATACGGTTACGTTTCGGTAACGAAAACGGGGCTAAGCGTCCTGGTGGTCTGGTAGTCCGACGGGCCTTTACAGCTGGTCACCTTTCGCCAGCTGCTCGCCACTTCCGCCAGCGCCAGCACCGGCCCCGAAGCGGGCCCGTTTGCCCAGCCGCGGCCCGAACCACATGCCGCTGTTGGCGCCGGACCCTCCGGCACGCTTCACGATGCTCTGCTGCTGCTGCTGCTGCTGTTGGAGGCTTCGAGCTGCCTGCCAGTAGCGGGCGGCCGCCGCCGCCAGCTCCGACTTGCCCGAGCGGCCGACGCGCGGGAACGGCACCAGCCCCTGACGCTTCATCTCCTTCATCGGGTAGTCCTCTGGAAATGGAGTTGCGAAAAGGGACAGTGAGCAGAAAGGGGGAAATGGACACCACCACCTCAAACTAACCGTAGTCATCGACGGCGCCCTCCAGCGGCAGCAGGGCCGCCGGGTCCCAGTCGCCCAGCCCGAGCTCCGGGTCGCTGCGGCCAACGCGTGGAAACGCAAACAACCCGACGGTTGGGCCGCGCTTGCTGACGCGCGTACCGGCCTCGAACTCCGCTGGAAAGAAAGAAAGCAGTCGCGGTTCAAACTCGCTGGTAAGATAGAGAAGTTGCAAACTGAAACAGTAGCAAAACAAAATAAAAATGGGTTAAAATCTGCAAGAACAGGCGTTATTCGGGAGAATAAGCTATGCGGATTGCATATGCTGAGGCGTTCAATAGTTTTCTCCCAAAGGTGTGCAATCCACAAATAAAATAAATGTGTATTGCATACTTCAAGGCGTATATTTAGTTAGTCAGCCTTCAAGTATGCAAGCCGTGAGAATATGTTTAGTTGATTGCATACATTTTGGGCGCAATGTTACTAAAAGCGATAATAGAAATAATTTAATTCGGAATAACATAAAACTTAGTAACAAGAATTACTATGTTTCTACACAGGATGACTATTCCAAGGTTTCTAGAGATTAGCGCCTAAAAGTATGCAATCCGTAAATATTATTTATTTAAAGGTATATATTTGTGAATTCAGCCTGGCAGTACCAAGTGAATGTTATCAGATGGTTGAACATCTTTTTTGATTGATTTTATGTTAAAAAAAAACAACTATAGATATAAATTGCTAAAATACAGCATGAATATTCCAAGGTTTCTGAAGATTAGCGCCTAAAAGTATGCAATCCATAACTGTTATTTGAGCAGAATGCATACTTAATTAATTCACTTAAAGATAAATCAGCCTGGATGTATGCAAGTCGTGGGATTATTTTCTGTGGATTACATACCTTTAGGCGCAAACTATCAAACGCCTGAGCATATGCAATCTGCATAGCTAAATCTCCTGAATAGTAAATGCATTTTGTATAATTTTCGATTTTCTACTGTTTTTCCAAGCTATGCGAATTCTATTTTACACTTCTAAGACTACAAAAATGTAAATTATGGCACGCAGCTTCTGCATCGAAACTGGCTTCTTGCCTATCGAGTATTCATTTCAAATAGGAGCAAAAATAGATGCAGGAAGATGGTGCTGCTTGCCGTCTCGCTCGTTCCGCACCGCGCTAAGCATAACCGCCGGGGCTGTGTGCTTATGGAAAAGTGATAATTGATAACGACATTTGCGGTGTCGCTTTTGTGGCGAGCTGAATGTTATCCTGCCGGCGGGGGCGTGTTCCGCCCGGTCGCAACTCCATCCCGCACCGATGTCCGCGAGCCAGCGCGCTGGCGGGCATGCTTTGGACGCCCGTTTGCACATTCAAAGCCACTCCGGTTGCTGGTGGTCGGGAATTGGTGCTCTTTTAAGTCGCTTCCTCCTATTCCTGCCTTCCTTCGCGACGGTGATGCTGCGGTGTGTTGTTTCTAGCGGACGTTAGCATGTACGATCGTGCGATTTTCTGTGGGATTAATATGCTCGGTATTCTTGAAGGCACCCCCCCGGGGGGCACATTGTTCGCGATATGCAAAGCTCTGTTCATGTGACACAGCGATGTTCGTGCTAATGATGCCCTCACGCCCACCGCTCGTCGGTACAGTTGTCACACTATTTCGGAATTTTCAATTACTGACGCTTGCAGATTGCTGCCACGCTCACCCGCTGGAGGAAACAAACACTCCAAGAAATGCACTCCGGAGGGCAGCAAAACGAAACCATATGCACGGCGCCCGCCGTGCCATCTGGAAGGTTTGTGTAGCAAATTGTCCGATCTAATCCGGGCGATTATGGCCGAGCAACCTGTTGCTGGTGGATAAACACTTCCAAACGCTTGTTACACACCGCATCCGGCTCGAAGGACCAATATTTTTTGTTACATGATATTTTTTCATGAACAATATACAATCTCGCAAGCAAAAAATGTTTCCAATTGAATCCAGCGCGAACACGGTTGAAAGCCCTCTTTATCACATCCAACTTGAAGGGCAAACATGAACGACTGATGAAACAGCTTTCTTTTCCCAAGATGCTCCTCTTCCAGAATGATTTGTTAATTAAAAAAACATCCCTTTTCTAGCGCATCCCGTTCGAAGGACCAACTATTTAAGTTATTCAATATGTCACTGTACGCTGTGTTGGATTAAAGATCTTCATTTCAACAATAAGATGCGACAATATTGGAAGAATTCAATATGTTCACTGTTATATATTCACTGTTGTTGAATCTGACATTTTTTTCTGATGGAAAATGTAAACATTTTCACAATTTTTATGATTGTGTTTCATAGTCATAAGTCTCTAATCATAAGTCACTTGGAAACTATTTTTTTAAAATTATTTCTTTACTTTTGAATACGGGTCGAATGGCCAACATGCTGTTTGATGAGTCACTAGCTAGCTAGAATTTTGTGATTTAATCGTTTCTTTACGTCTGAATCCGGCTCGAAGGACCAGCATGATGTTTGATAAGTCATTAGAGAGCTAAACCTTTGGGTTTTATCGTTTATTTTCTTCTGAATCCGGCTCGAAGGACCAACATGGTGTTTAATATGTCACTAGAGAGCTAGAAGCTTGAATTTCATCGTTTCTTTACTTCTGAATCCGGCTCGAAGGACCAACATGCCAAATTCAACTTTAATTTCGTATTTTTATAATCCAACATTTTCTAGATTACCAAGATAAGTTCAAGATAAATAAGAAACTAACAAATAGACACGCGATAAGTTAGTCGTTACTACGCTAGTGTTGGGATTGCGAAAACGCATTTAAAATGTTTGCAAATCGAGCGTTTTTCTTTTTCCCATGCCCTAAACCCGATAATTCGATTGGGCAGTGCGGCGTGTTTTCTTTGTATCAGCCGCACAGCTTCACCCCATATTTCAGCGCGAACGCGGGTGCCAGGCACGTTGGGCAAACAGTCGTTAACACCCGGGGGCGAGGAGACGGGCACGGGCACTTACCTTCCGCCTGGCAGCGATGTATCGAGGCGACCAGCAGGACGAGCGCGACCGTCACACACACCGGCAGCTTCACCTGCGGACCGGCCAGCATCTCGATAAGATCTTCTCCTCGCACTTCACACGGAGACACACACCGAATCGAGCACAAGCACCCACGCACAGAGAGAGAGGGAGAGAGACACACTGCAGGAGCACACGGGTCAGGACGTGTCGGGACGTGCCGGTTCCGGTGTACGATGTGATCGTGGTTGAATGGTGGATATCGGCTGTTGGCGAGCGCGCAGCGTACGGCGGAACGGTCAGTCACTGACGGCTGCAGAAGGCGTTGTGTCGAGTCCGGTGCGAGCCGCGCGTCTTTTATAGGATGTGTCCCTGGCCGGCCAGGATCGTGTGCGGTACACGGGACGGTTCGGCGCATGTCACGCCGGGCGGGTGGCCAGCCGGGATGTCCTTCTGGTGGGCCTCGCCGTTCAGCGCGCGTTCCCAGCGCTCCGGAGCCCAGGGTAACAGCAACGCGCCGACAGGTGACGTCCAGCGTGCCGGACGCCCGCAAAAGATGACTTGATTAGCGCTCCTTGTGCCGAGTCAGCTGCACGAGGGCGACGCACCACGGGCGCGTCCTAGCGCACCGGTTAATGACTGTTTCATTAGCGCTACCCCCCTCCGGGCGAGGATTCACATCAAAGCCCGTCCCCGGCCCGCCCGTCCGATATTGATTTTAAAACCAAATAAAGTGCAAATCAAAACCCCTGCCTGTCCCTGGCAGCGACCACGGGCGCACGGGCACGCGGGAATTGAAACAAATGCGGCCCGATTAATTTTCGTTCGGGTTTGCGTCTCCGGGCGGCTCCCGGGAGCTGGACGAGAGACCGTAGATCCGCGTCACGCGGTGTGTGAGTGTGTGAGTGCTATTTTAAGGCCCAACAGTCGGAAGCAACTGCCTGCTGCGCATTGTATTTTTAACGCTCGGAAGCAACCTGTTGCTCCTGGGTTCGTCAATATCTATTTTCTGCACCCGGGGCAAGATAATGAACGCGACGATATCCAGCCGGTCCAGCCGTCTTGTGGAGCAGGAACGGTTGTTTTTTTGGCCGATACATCGGACGCGATTCGTTAGCCCAAGTTGCAGACTTCCTGGAACCTGCGGATATATCCACAACTTCGTCTCATTCTCAAGTCCCAGCAGTCGAAATGTATGCACCAACTCCAAGATGCATCTCCCAATGTCTCTCAATAACCAACTCCGTTCTTTCGCAGGTTAGGATTTCTTTCGCTGGAATGAGAATATCAGCACAGGAATCTGTGTTGCATTCTACGTTGCATCTCCCAATGTCTCTTAATGACCCAACTCCGTTCTTTCCTAGGTTAGGATTTCTTTGGAATGAGAACATCACCACCAGAATCTATATTTTGAGTTTTGTTTCAGCAGTTGAAATGTATGCACCCACTCCAAGATGCATCTCCCAATGTATCTCTCCCCAACTCCGTTCTTTCGCAGGTTAGGATTTCTTTCGCTGGAATGAGAACATCACCACCAGAATCTATATTTTGAGTTTTGTTTCAGCAGTCGAAATGTATGCACCAACTCCAAGATGCATCTCCCAATGTATCTCTCCCCAACTCCGTTCTTTCGCAGGTTAGGATTTCTTTCGCTGGAATGAGAACATCACCACCAGAATCT
>KB672491.1:2810376-2812335 GCA_000349145.1 Anopheles dirus | reverse complement strand
CAGGTTAGGATTTCTTTCGCTGGAATGAGAATATCAGCACAGGAATCTGTGTTGCATTCTACGTTGCATCTCCCAATGTCTCTTAATGACCCAACTCCGTTCTTTCCGAGGTTGGAGATGTCTTTCGCTGGAATGAGGACTTCGCCACCAGAATCTGTGTTTTGAGTTTTGTTTCAGCAGTCGAAATGTATGCACCAACTCCAAGATGCATCTCCCAATGTCTCTCCCCAACTCCGTTCTGGCCTAGGTTAGGATTTCTTTCGCTGGAATGAGAACATCACCACCAGAATCTGTGTTTTGAGTTCTGTTTCAGCAGTCGAAATGTATGCACCAACTCCACGTTGCATCTCCCAATGTATTCTTGCATCTCTCCCCAACTCCGTTCTTTCTTAGGCTAGGATTTCTTTGGAATGAGAACATCACCACCAGAATCTGTGTTTTGAGTTTTGTTTTATCGTCACGCTACAACCATCGCCGGCTGGACGCCGCGCCAACGTGTCCCACGCACACGGACACTTTAGCTTAATGCGCGTCGTTGCCAAACTTGCCTGGACGCCTGGATCCATCCGCAACGCTACGACATTAATTCACCGTACAATTAGGGCCTAAACGTGTGCCTTTTGCTAAAAACGCTACGTGGTTGGACGCTCTCTCTCTCTCTCTCTCGCCCTCTTTCTCATCCGAAAGGCAACAAAAGACCACTCAAACTACTAATAGCGCAATTATGGCACCCGAGCGCTGCAGCTTGCAACCCACACACACACACGCACACTTACCTGTGCGAAGAGCACGCGCGCGAACGAGAGCGGGCGAGAGAAAGAGTGAGAGAGAGATGGGTTTGGTGTGGACATAAATTTCGCAGATGATAATATTTTCGGTGTCAGCTCGATTTTTGCGGTGACTTTTTCTTCGGTTCGTTTGTTCGCGCGAGGGAAAGGGCGTAAAATCAATAGTGTGGGCGAGTGCTGGTGGTGGTGGTGATCAGATTTTCGACATCGATAGTAGATGGACGTCACCGCACGGACCTGACCCGGGTCCAGCTGGGGGAGGGAGAGAGGTGACGTGTGCAAGGACGCAGCGCAGCTTATTTCCTTCCATTCCCAGGTACAAAACAAACATATTACCACTAATTAACGTGCTAAGCGGCTTTGACCGAATTGTTTGCCACCGGTGGAAGGGAGAGACACGTACACACAAACACACCGACAGAGATACGGACACGCTCTTACACAAGCACACACAGAGAGGGACACATTTCGGTGGCGGTGGCGGTGTTGAACGAGCGGAGGAGGAGTCGTAAAACGTGCGCCTGCCGCAGCTGCCGCTCAGCAGCTGCTGTTTGGGAACGGGACGGAGACCGGACCGGCTCCTCTAGATCCAGCCGCCGAGGTTGCGGCCGGTGCTTTTGGACTTGCCCCGGTTGGACGGGGACGGCGATGGGCCGGCGTCCGGCTCGGCGCACGGACTGAGCGTGAGCCGCTCCGGAGGTTTGGACGTTGCCACCGGCGAGGCGGCCGTCTTCGACTTGGTGGAGCTGACGGGCGACAGGGTCGCCCTGTCGAGCGCGGGCGGCGACGGTGCCTCCACGTCCGCCGGTAGACGACGCTCCAGCGGCGGACTTGTCGGCGGGATGGGCGACACCGGACGCTCCGGGACGGGGCTGGCACAGGACGGGGTGTCCTCGCGCTCCTCGTTCGGGTCCTCGATGATCGGCGACCGGACGCGCACTTTAGGTCGTGATTCGCCCGGGGCCGCCGGCGTCTGGACGGACGTCTCCGGTGGCTTCGGGTCGTCCGTCACCGTCACCGTGGTCGGCGACTCCTCGTTAGCCGGCTCCTCCTGCTGGTCCTGCTGCTCCCGCTGCTCCTCCTCGTCACCTTCCGCTTCCAGGTTCTGCTGCTGAAACGACAGCAAAAAACGGCCCGTCAGTCAGGCCTGGAAGTGGCCTCCAAAGTTGCC
>KB672491.1:2767876-2805376 GCA_000349145.1 Anopheles dirus | reverse complement strand
CTGCGAGTGCCGCAGCGAGTCCTGGTCGCTGGAGTTGACGCACTCGTCGCAGCCGCACCTGCGAACACAGAAACACAGTCGGCCTCCGTTAGCCGTCCGTGTCCAGCTTCTCGGCCGCAACGGGGCCGTGCGTGGGCATAATTTATGGCGTAACCTACCGTACGTCGTGCGGCATCGGCAGCGTGGCACCGCGGTCGAGCAGTATCTTCAGTATCTCGTAGTTGTTCTTGTGGGCCGCCAGGATGAGCGGCGTGATGTCGGCGGTGAACGACGACGAGGACCGATCGACCGCCTCCCAGCTCTGTGGGCGACAACGAAAAAAAGCGGAAGCGTGAGACTCCTAATCTCCACCTCTCCCATTCCCTGAACGCTAGCCGGAATCCTTACGTAGGGCTCGCCCGGCACGTGGTTCTCCTCCTCCCACAGCAGCAGCGTCTCGACCGCCTCGACGTACTCCTCCTTGATGGCGTGCAGCAGTGCATCCTGCGGAAACGCGCCCGAGCGAGAGATTGAGCGATTAGTGTACGTGTCGGCAGGTGCATCGGTGGCCCGGCCCACTAATGCCCCGGACGGTGCCGGACGCGGTGTGCGTGGGATTAGCGCGACACCCACCTTGACTTTGATGCCGTCCCGCAGCAGCTGGTTGATCAGCTCGATGTTCTCGTTTTCGATGGCCGCTATCAGGGCGGAGCGGTTCAGCGGGTCGACGCAGTTGATGTCGAACTCCTCCGGGAGCTCCCGGTTCTCCTGGATGATCCTGGGGGCGTGCGTGGCGAAAGGGACAGTGGTCAGTCGCGCTCCAAACTGTTTGCGGAAGTGTTGGTACCGACTTCTCCCCTTGGACTCCGTTGCCCTCTTGTGGACACTGGATATCGAAGTATTGGATTTACGGCCCAGGAAGAGCGAGATATCCCGAGTGAAGCGACCGTGCCAAGGAGGCTTATGTAATGTGACACAACTAAAAACACACACGCACACACGCTCAACTTGTACGGGCTCCTAGCAGTTTTCGGACCAGAGAGAGAGGGGTCTTTTCCAAAGCTGACATGCAGCGCTAAACATAATTAGCACGGCCGTTGGGACGATCCAGTTTCTGGGCCCCTCCCCGTATTGGAGACGTCCCCAGATCCGACGTCCCTGCCACAGAGTCCAGCTATTGATCGGTGGACCCGGGCTCGCCCGGGCACTTGATTGTGAGCCGTTGATGGTCCCACATGCGCCCGGTGGGATTCGATGTCCAACGTGCCTTACCTGCGGACGGTGGCGCAGTCGCCCCGCTCGGCACTGAGCAGGAAGCGCTTCTCCGTCTTCGTCAGCACGATGTCCTGGATGTCGAGGTCGAACTCGGACGCGGCGCTCTTCAGCGACCGGAGCGTTGATGGATGATCGTCCACCGGCTCGGTCGTGCCGTCCTCGAGCGAGACGGTCGAGTTGACCAGGTTCTCGCGCGACTCGGTCGCCTTCCTCATCGCGGTGATTGTTGCTTGAGATGACGGTCACAGCACCCGGTCCCGGCCCAGCCCCTCACACACACACACACCCAGACACCTCCACACCATACACCAAACCGCGCCGCGCGAATCTCGACGTTTGTGTTCCGTCCGCGCGATCACGTCACTCAGGTCGCCAAACACACTAGCTCCTGCCGACTTACGACTCCCGCTCGCGACTGACGACTTCGGAGCCTACGTCGAGCCGATTGGGATGTCCGGGTTCGGGTCGCGTAACCTCAAATGCCTCTCCGGGGAGCAACGCGGCCGTACTCCACCTGGCACCGGGTCCACCGGCACAGGTTTCTAATTCAATTAAACACACCGGGGGCCGGCTTCGATTGAGTGACTCCAGCAGACAGCCAGCTTCGCACCAGGGACACGCGAGGGCACGTCCGCCCGGGCAGACAGAGCTGCGTACGCGTCAGGACGTCGGTCGGAAATGTGGCCGCGGTTCGGTTCGGCGCACGCCGTCCTCAGGGCTTCGGTCGGGGCGTTTAATTAAATTAGCAAAAATTATGTCAATATTGATGATGTAACACTAGCACCCCCTGGAACGTTTTATTTCTTTTATTCCCCTCTCTCGCTCTCTCTCTCGCAAGAGGATGATTTTCGGGATATTACAGGTTCCGAGCAGGGAACCTTGGAAGCTTGGAACACCCGCTCGCGGATGAGCGCGAGACTTCCTTTTTTTTTGTAAACTCAATTATCGCCTCGAATGTCCGCGTTGACAGGCCCGATGCGAATGGTAATCCGTGATTGGCGATCGCCTTCCTTGGGGGTTCGGTGTGTCCTCTAATGCGCTGGTCGCCTTAAAAGTGAACTAGACACGGCTATAAAGTAATCCAATAGTACATCCGTCGGCGCCTCGCGTGGGCTTCGCACAACCTTCGGCGGGTTGGGTAATGCCGGAAGGTAGCCGGCGTCGTTCCAACCACATGTCCGAAACGTGCTCGGATCAGCGAGAGACTTTCGATAAGCTGTCAAGATTGCAATGTTTGGAGGACTTCAATTAAACGTTTTTTTTTTATATATAATCCATCTAGTATGGCTTTACGAGCAAACATGCGCGCACCGTAAGCATTTCGGGTTTCGCTGCTACTGGGAACATATGGCAGCGACTATAAGAACGTAGAAGTGCCTAATGTCACGCCCGGTTTCGATTGCATATGGTCTAGCTTGCTTCATAATAAAAAGGACAAATCACCCCAGATTTTCAATGCCGCATAGACCAAAAAGCGCAAAAAAGCACAAAAAGCTTCGAGTGGTGCATCATTCCTAGCGCAAACGATCAAACCCACCGTAAGAAGAGCTTTTTGCTTCAAAATCAACAGCCTAACTGAGTTTGCTTTGAAATCTACAAATCGGTTGTCAGATGAAACGAAAACACACGAAACCAAATAGAAATGGCAAGGAAATCATCATCGAAACAGTACAACGAATCGGCAGCGCTACACACATAACGTCCGTTTCAGATCGCACCGTAGCGCCATCTGTCACGTCGGCCATGACAGTTAAACGAACAATAAACGGCAATGTGAAGGGTTTATTACGCGGGGGTTTTGTGCTGTCAAACGCGGCGTAAAATTCCCACATGACAACTTGGACAGCTCACTCACTATGGTGAGCACATGTTTCCATAGTGAGACGGTTCGATGGAGCGCGTTCTGTATGGTGAGAAGAATCGTAGTCGCGGTGAGACGTTATAAATGACAATTTGACAGTTCGCTCGCAATGGCGAGCATGTTTCCATACCGAGATGGTACGAATGAGCGTGCTATTTATTGTTAATGAAAGTATTGGTGAGATGTCCCAAACGACAATTTGACAGCTCGCTCACTATGACACCTGCATGTTTTCTTATTGAGCTGGTTCCGAAGGAGTGCTCTTTGCGTAGTGAGAAGAATCATAGCCTTGATGAGATGTCCGAAATGACAATTTGACAGTCCGCCACAGTCGCCATAGTGAGCGAGCACGATGACAAATGCATGTTCCTGTGATGCTGAGACGGTTCGAAGCAGCGCGCTCTGTATGGTGAGATGAACCATAGCCAAGGCGAGAAGTCGCCAATGTCGTCTCCAAATGGCGTTCCCTTTCCGGCTTCGTCTGCTCTGAAAGCGAGAAAAAAAACGAAAGCGATAGAACTAAAACGAGAAAGAAACTAAATGAAAAAGAAATCAATCGATCGCGGTGTGAGAAACGCGTGACGTCACAGATGATTCCGGTTGGGTCTGTTCTCTATACCAACGGACCGAAAACAGTCCCAATGTTTCGGCACGATTTCGAGAGAACCTTTTTCATGCAGTACAAAGCGCAATTCGCATACGTCAGCGAATTTCGGAACGCAATCCGTTCGAATGGCAACATCCGGTTGGGAAATTATGTATAGCATTCACCAGCATCACCACAGCAAAGCCCATCCGTTCAAGCGACATTTGCAGCAAACGCAAGGTCCTTTTAATCAGCGTGATTGAAGAGAGTGCTCTCGATACTGATCCTGAGCATATCGTATTTCTTCTCGTCCATCTTGAATAACGTTTTCTGACAGAAGGCTAGAAACAATCGCAAGAATACAAGTGATGGACGCACCACGAAGAAGTATATTTGGGTGAGATTGATAAATAAATGTCTCTTTTCTGTACGGTTGCGTTAGGACAAAATAACATTCGGGCTATTTTTGTATATTAAAAAGAAGCTTGCAACAATAGAATCCGGGTCGACGGGGGTTCACTATAATAAGGGCGAACTCCAAGCCGCAACCTAATCCTTGGCGAGTTCTGTGCACTCTGTTCCCAACATACGCCTCCGGCCACTCTCTTTTCCTTCTTAAGCCCTTATTACACAGGGTATTTTTTGGATGGTATTTTCTGTCAAATCGAGGTTTTTGACAGAAAATTCCATGCAGTGTGTCCGATTTGACAGAAAATACCATCCAAAAAATACCCTGTGCAATAAGGGCTTTAGTACGTGTTGCTATGCTTGGGACGGCTTGGAGAACCCAGCTTCCTGTGCTTTATATAGGTAACGCGTAAGATGAAGCCTCATAATCAGCTACCGGGAGCTGAGGCCGTATATGTCCCGGTTGTATATCAATTTGCATTGCTGCATGCATCGTATCACACCTCCCTTAACTTTTATGACGGCTGTCCTATTGTTTGGAACGTCCTCACGGAGGAGGTGCCAACTTCGAGCTATAAAAACATAACATACCTTACCTGCGAATAAAGCACAAATGAATAAAAATACGACAAATGCATTTCTTTCAACCATAAGCGAGACCGCCCCGGGAGAAGCCCACGGCGACAGGGAGCAATCGGCCCAAGGCCAAGCACGTCGGTCGGGCGCATTCGCGCTAATAGAATAAGTGGCAATAAAAGGGGTAATAAAACGATGGCAATAAACACATTTCTTTCATCGCGCACCCACCACTAGCGGCGCTCTCGGGCAGCAGACTGTCAGTTGCTCGCTCGCTGGCAGGCTTCCGGAACTGCCAAGCTGTCATGCGCGCGGTACGCGACCTGTGTGCCAGCGCACCGTACCCAGCACGGGTGTGTGCGCACGTCCCGTCCCCTTCCCGCCCGATAGCGCTGTCGCCGTCGCGCTCACCATCTGTTCCCCGGGCGGTGGTGGGGGAAAAAAACGGCAACCGTACCATCGTGACCAGCACCACGACGGCTCACGGCGACGGCACACTCAAGTACACACCGCACCGCCATGCACGGTGGTCCCGCACCGGACGGAACACGCTGACCGGAGCGCGATGTTGTGAGCGGCGCCAGGCCAGGCCCTCCCCACCCTCCCCCCGTCAGTGTAGTGTGCAGGTGGCTGGGTCCTAGTTGTCTTTTCACGGCCGACACAGAAAAAAAAAAAAGAAAAAACGAAAAGAAAAATCACAATCAGTGCCTTTCTGCCTCTCGAGTGCCTGCTTACGTGCGGCGAGCGCGCGCGCGCTTGTGTGTGTGCGTGTGTTTGAGCCTCTCTATTTATGTGTGTGTACGTGTGTAACGCTGTGCTGCTGCACGGGCCGCTGTGTGAGATCGGACCGACACGATCGAAAATCGTAAAGCACCCCACACCGCACACACACCACCCCCACGCGCGCACAACAGGAAGTGAGTATCAGGTGTGAGGGTCCGTGAGCGAGTTTGCGAGTTTTTGCAGATGCGCACCTGAGACGGGGCACCCTTGCAGCCGAACACCGCACGTAACCGGTGGGCGGAAGTGATCGCGCGGTGCGGTGTGGAGCGGACGTGCGGAGTGTGGTGCGCGCGTCAGCCTGTGTGTTTGTGTGTTTGCGTGTGAGAGCGAGCAGAAAAATGAAGCGTCATCGGGAATCGGCCCAGCCCGGCAGCCATCTGAGCGTCAGATGGTAACCTTTTTTTTGCGTAATCAACAGCAAACGAAATAAACTATTGAAATTAAGCAAGCACAAACACACACACACGAGCATTCTACATACCGCTGTTTCATTCCGCGCCGAGATCTGAAATTCAACCCTCAAGCGAAAGCCTACAATCCACCCATTACTCACACCGACATTCCATGCAGGATCGTGATCGGTTGCGGGGGTGGTAGAAGACGGCGGCCACCACCACCACCACTCAAGCAAACACCAAGCAACCCCTATCAAATGAAACAAGATATTTGAAACCGTCGTCGCCGTGTTCGCGCACACACATCGGAGCGATATGCCACACGGACACAGCCACAGCCAGCAAGCGTAGCCCTCTCGTCCGATCGCACGGTGGGTAAGTTCGGTGTCGCTCTGCTGCGCAGTGGATTTTCCCTGCCCGTTTTCGATTTCCCCCCCCTTAACAACGTCCTCGCCGCGCTGCTACCAGCGAATTTTCCCCCACGGGTCGGGAGGCGCCCTCCATGCTGCTTGGTGTTTGTGGGCTTCCCCTGTATGGGTGTGTGTGTGCGTGCGTATGGTTGTGGCGTTACCTGTTTGAGCAGGAGAAAATGCGACGCCACGGAACGATCACTTTGGGAAACTTTTCCACGAACTAGACACACGAAGCACGAAGAGAGAGAGATAGAGGGAGAGCGTTCCCTGCATCCCTTTTTCGCGTACCGGGAGCATCGAAGCGTGCACGGAACAACACAACCGCCGGCACCGCAGCAAGCAGCAGAAGAAGAAGCGAAGCGAAGCCACCAGCACAAGCCAGGAAAACCCGCTTTACCTTGTGATGTAGTTTTTCGCACGGGTACCCGCTTTTCACATTTATGCTAATGCAATTAAACATGAGCCCGACGCGTTGGCAGCAGCAGCGATGGAATTTCTTGTAGCCTTGGTGCTTTTTTCCGGCTGTGTTCCCCTCGACGTTTTTACACGACCATCGGCTGCACGCACTGTCATTTTCGCTGTGTGGTGGTGGTGGTGGTGAGTTGATTGACGGACCATGGACCAATTAACATTTTTGGTGAACTGATCTGTCACTGATCCGATCTTCGCGCGACACGAGATAAGCGCGATCTTTCGCGTTGGGAACGCGCTCTTTCGGAACTCGGATCGAACGTTGCCGATCGTGTGGACATGCCGGCGCGACCGATTGCGTTGTTTACCTTTTGCATTCGCGTGTTGTGTGTGATAAGAAGTATTTTTTTGCTTCGGGGGTTAATATTGTGATTGTAACAATTCTGTGGGGGCGAAAACATTTATTTACGAAATTAATTTCAATTTAAAAAACACAATCCACAAAATGCATCGTTCTACGCATTCGGGTGACCGTTTTTTATCTGAACGATAAATGAACGAATTCAATGAATGAAGTTATCTCACGTTTTTTGGTCTATCTGGTAGTTAATCTGACATTTTTGTGTTTTAATACTCTTCGAAACATGTTCACTGTGTCTTCCAGCACACGGTTTCTGGTTGCTATACTCTTATACGTTTTATTTTATTTAAAAAAGTGTCTGAATGTTGATTGTTTTTGAAGCTATGCGAATATATTATAAATAGCATTTTTTGCATTTTTCTAAATAGCTTTTTCTTGTTACTAGATGTAACAGTAAGGAAGAGCCAATTTAGTACAAAAAAATGTGGCTTGATATGAGTTTTTCAAATATATAAATTAAAAAAAAAAACAGATTAGTTATAAGTCACAGGAAATATCTTGTTTACAACAAAGAAATCATGAAATTTTGAATATTAATCACTAAACAGTATCAGAAATATCTTGTTTACATGCATTCATTTAGGTGTGGAGCTTTGTTACTTTTTCGAATTATGTGAGAAGTTTATTCTGTTGTCATCAAGGTTTTGAAATTAAAAAAAACATGACATGGTAATAATGGTCAGAAGGATAATATAGCACCTGATTAAGCAAATCACATGTCCTATAGCGAGTGAATCGATTTCGAAAGAAGGAAGCTTTCTTCGATGAAATTCGTATTCTATGAAATTTCTCAAACTGTATTACTCGAAGTTTCCCATGCACGTTTGGGAGTCATGAAGTCGCTGACACAATTTCCGTCGACGCACATGTAGTTACCGAGGCAAGCACTTTTCAGGCAATAACAAAAAACGCGCTCAAACACACGACCTAGTGCAAAAAGACGAAACTATTCTGAAAGCATGCACGAAGAACGCTTTAAGTATGACAGTGCATGATGCAGGTACGTTACGAAACGCTTCGCCCCGCCAGTCGATCGATCAGGGCTCGAGACTCCACGATTCCAACGCATACCAAGCGAGCAGAAGCATCCTCGGGCGATCGTTTCTATTGGATTAGGCAGTCCGGCACGCCCGCGACCCGTTAAACGAACCCTGCCCGCCCTGCTCCGAAACCTTTCTCTCAGAAACCTTCGGTTTCCAAAGGGGAGACAGCATAAGGCAGCATATGTACCTGAAAAAACAAGAATGTATCGGTTTCGTCGCTGGCCCTGTTGTTGTTAGGGGGAAAAGGGTAAATGATGCGTGCGTGCGGCTTATCCAGCCTATTAGATAACGTTTACGCACGGTTGACCACCGCAAAACCCGACGGTGGATAACAGGCCACTGGAATGCGGATGAATGTTCGTGCGGAGGTGCGCTCTTTCTTTGTTGATAAGGAAATAGGGGCGGTTGTAATCCATTTACATAATGGCGCGGCTTACGCTGGTGAGCAGGTGGTCGGCAGACCATGGGACCGATGTTTGATGAGTGCTGCGAGCAACTCGAAGCGGAAGACGATATTTTGCTAATTTATCTAGCCAAAACAGGTCGGCCGGTTGAGTCCTCTCTGTCAGGATGTGTTCAAGGGGACGCTCCTGGAAGAGCTTTAGAGGAGCGGCTGAACCTTTTGTGGAGGAAAGATAAGGAGTGGCTATATTTTGTTGAAAATTTTCTATCCAAACACGATCGGGAACATTCTATGTTTCCTACAAAGTATTACACATTGAGATGATCACTTTAGGGACATGTTGTACAAGGACCGGGCTGTAGGGAAAGTTCGAAAAAGACTAGACTTTATTGATTTTTATTTTTTTATCTTCAATTTTTGGAATACTGTTGATATCAAAATGAGGAGTATATATGCAAATTTTAGTTATTTTTATAGATCAAATATTAACAGATTGTCATAAATATTTGAAAAAACCTTTTCTATTAAACTTTTTCAACTTTTTTTTATTTTCTAGTATTAAATGCAATTTTATTCTTAATTTGCTCTGTACTGGACCAAAAAACAGGAACAAAATTTGGGTTTCTGATTCTTTTCTAAACGTAAATATTTAAAGCAATAGCGTCTCATAATAATTCATCATTTAAAAAACTGTAGAAATAATCGTCAGTGCAGATTCATAGTTTGAAAATTGTACAAAGGTCAAAAATGCTTTTCAGTTTCACATCAAAACAAAAAATATTCTCGTTGGATGTTTCATGCTACTTGGGAATGTAGGATGGATATGATCTTGTTGTGACACCGCTTGATGATCGCTTGCGATCTTGATGTGTTGACAGATTACCGCAACGCGATTGATATGTGGATGTGGATAACATCCAAGGTGTTTACATATAGAAGGTGAATTTTTAACGATTCTTGAGGGCGCCATTGTGGGCAACGCTCTGGTCGTTCCACCATCCCAACCACCCGCTATGCCCGAGGGCGTCATATGTCATGCTCAGAAATGTCAAATTGCTCTGAACAATTCTACCTGGTAAATGCATATACCTTGGATAACATCGGTATAGATGCTGACGATTGTTTACAAACACAATAATTAATTTCCTAACCTCAAATAACTTTGTGACTTCATCTTACGGATCCCC
Organism: Anopheles dirus; assembly: GCA_000349145.1. NCBI lineage: Eukaryota > Metazoa > Arthropoda > Insecta > Diptera > Culicidae > Anopheles > Anopheles dirus. The sequence goes on along the minus strand of KB672491.1, from coordinate 2,795,635 downwards.
TAGAGGGGGAAACGTGGAAGCTGGTTTCTCCAAGCCGATTCAGAATTGTAGAGGAAGCTGACTAAGCTGAAGCTTGTGGAGAAGTGGTTAAAAGAGTGTATATTTTATGACAATTCCTATACAAACGGGAACGGGAGCGAGAAAGATCACTACGAAGACATGTTATATAAAGACCGAGCTGTAGAAAAAGTCGGAAAACAATTAAAACTTTTTTAAATTTTAATTGTCTTTAGTTCTTGGAACACTGTTTATATTTAAATAAGGCATATTTATCGTTTTCTTGATTATTAGAAAAGAAGGTTTATAGATTGTTATAAATAGTTTAAATAATTAATATTTCTGTTTAACTTTTCCACGTTTAAGCTTTTTGCATTTTTTTTTGCACAATTGTTATGCATTGTTATGCAATTTCAATCTTAATTTGCTCTCTACAAAATCAAAATTTTGATTTTCGGATTATTTTTTCAAATTTTTTGTTTGACTAACTTTTAACGATTAATCAATTAGAGCAATAGCGTCTCATAATGATTTATCATTTTTTAAAAACACTTTATTTAGTTTTATTTTTAATGTGAAATAAAACAAAAAAATATTCTCGTTGCATGTTTCATGCTACTTGGGAATGTAGGATGGATATGATCTTGTTGTGACACCGCTGGCGATCTTGATGTTTTGACAGATTACCGCAACGCGATTGATATGTGGATGTGGATAACATCGGTATAGATGCTGAAGATTGTTTACAAACACAAGAATCAATTTCCTAACCTCAAATGCACAAACGGATTCATCTTACGAATCCCCTGGAGGGGGAAACTTGGAAATTGGTTTCTCCAAGCTTCATGGAAGCTGACTAAAAGATCTTTAGAGTGGAGGAATAGCTAGGAGAGGGTATATTTTATGGAAATTTCTATACAAACAAGAACTTTAAGCGTGAAAGGTCACTATAAAGACATCTTGTATAAGGACCGGGCTGTAAAAAAGTTCGAAAACGTGGAAACTTTTTTATAACTTTTGTTACCAGATGGTTATAAATAGACGAAAAACCTTTTTAAAGTTTAACTTCTTCAATGTTTCTTATAACACCGCTAGCGGTCTTCGTTTGTTGACATATTGACGAAGGGCGATTGATATGTGGATGTGGATAACATCGGTATAGATGCTGGCGATTGTTTACAGAGTTATTAATTTCCTAACCTCAAATGCACAACCGCGACACATACGACCAAAGCTACCGGCCTGTGGCCTTATGGATTTATCTTACGGTTCCCCTGGAGAGGGAAACCAGGAAGCTGGTTTCTCCAAGGCGATCCAGGCATAGCCACACCACAGAGCGGCCAACGCAGGGGGCCTTTAGTACACCCAAGCCTAAACAAAAAACAAAAATTATCTAGTTATTATAAATATTTATTTTTTCATAAATCATGTTGCATGATGCATGTTTTTTGCGCAATTTTTGCCTAATGTTTGCATAAATTAATATTTATTAAACATATGTGTTTTATCCAGCATCCAATGGGCTTGGTGACGGTGTTTGCGGGGAGGACGTGTTGGTGGGGAGGGGAGAGGGGGGTTCTTCCGTACTTTGACAATATCGTCTCGATGTCGTCAAGGTTAGACAATCTTTCGAGCCCCAAATGTCGTTTGCGGCGTTAGGGGGCGTGTGTGACTGATTAAGCTCGGTTTAAGGAGCGCTAACCAGCGCCTGAAAGTGATCGTTATTTGGAATCGCAAACGTTCTTGAGTTTATATTTCGCCATCCGCAGGTTTTTATATATTCCCCAAGTACGGATTTAATGTTTTTTTGCTTTGTAAATGTGATTTATTGTTTGGCGCACATAACAATACACTGGACCGTTGAAATACTTTTGTGAACTTTGCAATGACTAAAACGCTCTTCTCCCTCCTCGTATGCTCGCTCCCACCGCCCCACAAAGCGTGGATTAAGTCCGAAGCACACAATGTAACGCTTGTTTGCTCTCCCTTCTCCCTTTTAGCCAACCGATTGGGTCCGGGGCGTGAAGCAGAAAGCGGGGTTTGCCGAGCAAGAGAAGCCGAGAAGCCCACCCAACCACCACCTATGATCGATTGCATGCACGACGGGAACGACGCATCGTGTCCTACATGCGGCACCTTCCTCATTAACGCGCAGTGAGCTCCCTCTATTCGCGTGCCACCGGTCGCGCCGTTCGCTAACCCGCTCTGCTCTTCGCTTTCCAGTAAGCTGGTAGAATCGGACTCACCGTCCGACGAAGAGTCGACCACGATGGACGACAGCAACGCCCCGTTCCCGGCCGTCGGTGGACCGTCCGGGACGCCGCCGGGTGCCGGGGCGCGCCCCACCCACGGCAGCGGCAGCATCGTGGAGGAGAACGCGGTGCTGCTGGAGGAGAACCGGAAACTGACGCGCAGCCTGCTGGAGCTGCAAGGTAGCGAAGCCACCGGCACTATTCGTACGCGTTCTCATACCCAATCTCTCTCTCTCTCTCGCCGGCAGTCGAAACGGAGCGGCTGAAGCAGCAGCAGAATCTCCTGTCCGGGCTCGGGCGCCGCCGGGACAGCCTGAGCGGGCTGAGCTCGACCAGCCAGCCGCTCGGCAGCATGGGCCAGAACAGCCCGGCGCCGTCGTACCGGTCGACCGGCGGCGGCACCTACACGTCCGGCATCGTCGCGGACGTCGTGCGCGAGATCCGCGACATCTGCCGCGTGCGGGAGGACGCGACGTTCGAGCGGTTGCGGAACGCGCAGGAGAACCACATGTGGTCGATCAACGACACGCTCCAGCGGCTGGCGAAGGACGTGGACGCGATGGCGAAGTCGGTCGGGGCGGCCCGGCACGACCTCGAGAAGCTGACCGGGCGCGTCCTGCAGCTGGAGAGCATCGTCCTGCCGCAGGCGACGGTCTGCCTGGCGGGGGCGGCCGCCGCCGCCCACCAGCACACCGCGATGTCGCTGTTCGGCGGGAACGTCCAGCAGGCCCTGCTGCTGCAGCAGCTGCAGCAACAGCAGCAGCAGCAGCACCAGCACCAGCAACAACAGCATTCCCCGCAGCAGCAGCAGCAGCAGCAGCAACAGCAATACCATTCCTACGCAACAAACGAACGCACGGCGCAGCAGCAGCAGCAGCAAGCGTCACCCTGTGACACGAAACCGGCCACCGTGCTCCGGCTCAACTACGGGCGCATCGGCCACACCGAGGACCTGTTCAGCCCGGACGCGGTCGGCGTCGCGGAACTGGGCAACGGGGCCGGCCCGGCGCCGGGTGGCCCCACCAGCAACACGGCCCCGACCAACTCATCCTCCGGCGCACCCTCGCACGAAGCGTCCACGCGCGTCCTGCTGCTCGAGAAGGGCGAGGTGGAGCTGCGGCGCGACCTGCAGGACGCGATCGCGGCCAAAAACGAGCAGTCGCAGAAGATCGCCTAGTAAGCAGTCGTCCCTATGTTTCTCCTTCCTTGCGCAACTGCGTCCTAACCGTCTTTCCGCGCTCCCTATTGCAGCCTGCAGAAGGTGGTGATTGCCCTGCAGAAGAAGGTGGACCTGCAGGCGACGACGACGACGACGACGGCGGCGGCAGACACGGGGAACAGTGTGACCGGCGGCAACAACGGCATTGGCGTGATCGGACCGGTGACCGATTTGTAAAAAAAACAATACTCTGCTGCGTGCCATACAGACTACAGACATTCATTCCCCTCAAAAAAAAAAAAATGAAGCAAAAAGCACACATACGCGTAGGAAAACGGCTAACAATGTGCACCAAGGATGTTGTTTATATAGAGAGCAGACGGGTAACTTAAATATGCGGCCTTAACACGATTTACAGCATGATTCGTGCCACTCTCCAACGGTGCCCACAGTCGCTTTTTGAATTTAACTCGCTTTACCCTTTCCTTGAATGTGTTTTATGTGTTGTTGCAAGAGCGAGCTCGAACAACTGAAACCGAAATGCAATTTTAGGAAGGAGTGAAACAAGCTAAATTAAAAAAGAGTGAATTTTACGCAAAGGGATCGAGAAGGGACGAGAAACGCTGTAACTAGAAAGAGACAGGAAGACAGTGCGGCCGGAAAAAGGATATAAATATAGTAACATAAACATAGGGACTAGACTAACGCAAAACCCCAACCAAACGCAAAAGACAACAACAGTTTAAAAAAAACGGTCACAATTTGAAAATGCCGCCCACAATGGCACACGCATCGCGACAGATGGGCCAACCTGGCGGCGTGGGGGCACCGCGTAAGCCGCGCTGTCATCGGCCCGGTTCGGTCGCGCATCGAAATCTATCTTTCCGATTCTATCTGCAGCTCGATCAAGACCTGTTCTTTCGTCCTCCCTGTGTGTTTTGTGCGTGAGTGCCTGTGTGCCTGTGTAGTATTGGTCAAACTTTGCAAACAATCAAACGAACAACCCATTGCCGACGAAATCTCGCAACGACCCCCGCCACATTCGAGGTACGTTAAATTTCGCATTCCTGCCCGTTGCACGTCGGCGCTGCAGTTTGGGGCCGTCTGCTCCTGCCAACCACGGTACGGCGGGGAAGCGTTTTTCGGCGTCACCAAGATGGCCGCCAATCCGGGTGTTTCGACGGTTTGACCCTTTGTGCAGTGAAACCAACGTTCAATACTTTGGTTGCGGGAGGGAAATGTTGTGTGTGCGCGTGTATTTGTGTGTGTGTGTGTGGGAGGGGGGGGGGATCCAAAACAAAACCGTGGAAATGCTAGAATATTTACGGAATATAGTGTTCAGGACAGAATGTGTGCGGAATTTTCCATCCGCCCTTTTGCTGGGGCATCGATGGTGCGTGCGTGAGAGTGCGAGAGTGTCGGATTTTTTTTCTAACCATTAGTTTCGTATAGTTATATATATTTCTATAGCTATATATATATATATATATACACATAGTATTTATTCAACCTCGTTGCAATGTTAAATGAGAAAGATAGACAGACAGAGAGAGAGAGAGAAAGCGCAAGAGAGAGAGAGAGAAAGCGAGAGAGACAGCGATCGAGAAAGAGAAGAAGAGTTGCAGCAGTTTAACATTAAGCAAAACAAAACCATTTTGCCTACATTTTAAAACTGAGAGATTGGTCTTCTTTCTTTCCTTTCCATTTTCGTAGATTGTGAAGATCCCGTCCGAAACGTAATGTAATGAAATGGCGGCTATAGCGGCGGACGGGAGCAAGAATGGTCGCGGTGTCGAAGCGGCAGCCAATCTTTGCCCACGCTGCGCACGGCTGCATGTTTCCGGATGTTGCGATTGCACACCCTTTGCTGCGCTGTCCGGAGGGGCAAAGTGGGCTCGTTTCCGTTTCCTTTTCCAGACGCACCGGACGATTCTTGCCCCTTGGCCTGGCCCTTCGCTATACGTTTTTGATTGATTCATCCTTTATTTCCCCCCCATACTATACGCATGCGTGGCGCGTCTAGTGTTGGAAGCGTTTTGAGATCATTATAGGAGGAGGATCGTCGGACGATGGCAAAGGAGAGCCCAACTTTCCGCGACCTGGTGGACAATCAGGAGCTGCGCCAAACATATTGCAAGGACACGCGAGACCGCGTTCTGCCCGTGTTGCGTAGCACGGTCGATGGAGCGGTCGCCACGTACATGCATATCTGCTGTTCCGCTGAACAGCAGAAGGCTTTCAAAAGAATGACGCGCACATTAGCGAAATATTTGATCAGTGTGGTGTGGGATTCGGAAAGTAAGTGATTGCGTAGGGGTGGGCACGGTCAGGGCGTTCGAGGTACTTATCCTGTTTCACGTTCGTTTCTTTCTATGCCGCCCGAACACGCGTGCGCCCCTGCCCAAACAGTCACACAGGTGACTGTCTGGAATCAAACCGGTAAGTGCGGTGTAACGGCCGGACGCCTCCCGTCTCATATTAACCTATTCTTTCATCTCACACAGAGCGCACACTTGAGACCGTGAAGATAACAACCCTTCAGTACGACGGGCGCATCATCCTGTGCCGACGCATGTTCGCAGCGCTGTGTAAGTTCCAGCGTAGTTTCTGCTGCGTGCGGCTCCGGAAGGGCAGGGTGTTCCTAGTCGTGGGCGGGCCTAACAGGGACCCGGAAGCCTGGAATGGACCCACCGGCAAAGCTGACCCGAAAATACGTTCGACAATAATCCACTCCGTCTCGTTTTGTTGCGCTATCCTTGCCCAGTTTACGAAGTCATCACGGCCATGCTTCGCCCCGACCCAATGGGTGTGGCTAGACGGCTGGCGGCGGCCTGGCGCAATCCGGTTGAGTTCTTCACCACACTCCAGCTGGCAGCATCACCTTCGCGCGAACCGGAGGTGATTGACATTACCGGCGATGCCGGCTCAGACGACGACGTAATGGAAATTATTGAGCTCAGTCCGCCGCGACCGATGCCGCTGTCCCGGATGATTCGTAGCAGCCGAGCGGTGGCTCGGCGCACCATGACCCTTCGCCCACGTAAGGTGGTGAACATACCGTAACTCCGTACGGACTCCGGGCGGACGCGTCTGCCGGCCCGAACGTGCACCGATTTTATTTTCTCCTCACAGGCGGCGAAGCGCGCTGCCAAAGACTAGTTTTAAGACGCTTCACGCAGCCAAATACGTTTTATGTTACGTACGCGCCGTTCGGTGTTTCTTCCAAACGCACGACTATGTACCCCTATGTTCCTTTAAAACACGAACGCGCGTCACGCTACCACGGTTCGGAACGATGCATTTCCGAGGAATAAACCACCCGCAGGCTGCGGCATCACCTCAATCGCAACGGTTTCTGTTTTATTCAGTGGTATTTTGCTTTTTGGGGCAGACGACCGTCGCACCTAGAAGCTTGGAGCGGGCCTGTGACACTACGGACGGCGAAGCGAAAGAAAAACACCATTACACCGACCGCGGTTTGCGTTCCACCGAGAAGAGGGATAACATACAAAACACTTGGTTTTATTAGCTGCTGTTGCGATTCTTGTGCGGTTGTGCCCACCCCCCGCGGGAAGGCTTGCAGGAAACCCGTGGCAACCGTTGCGCGGGCAGGCCCAAGTTAATGTCTAGCGTGCGCGACCTGCCTCGTTCGATCCGGGATTGTTCTCTAGTAACACTAGTCTATTTAGACACACACACACCCACACACCCACACACACCACACACACAATCACAGCATATTTGAAGTGGTAGCTCCTGCCGCTTGGGTTGTTCGATCGGACGCCGACGTTCGGGTGACGCAAACAGGGACGTCCCGAGCCGGTTTCTGTCCTAGAGCCGTGTGCGCGTGTGGGTTACGTCCATTTCTTCTGCCTTACGTTTCTACGTAGCATAGCGGGGAGAGTATTTTCTTGTTTTCGGTTGTGCTTAGAGCAAGTTAAGTACGTTACAGGAGGAGGAGGAGCAGCCACTGCGCCTTCTGGTGTGGCGGATGTACGATTTCGGTTTATGGCGCGTGCCCGATACTATACGGATAACCGAGAGCGTGAGAGAGATAGGAGATGGTTGAGGAAGGAAGAAGAGAGCGGGGGACGAAGGGGGGGTATATTGTGCATCGTTCGCATCTGACGACTCCCTCCCTCCCTTTGCTAATACGTCTGCTAATTCCGGTTTTGTTTTCTTCTCGTTTTGCGCCTTCGCTGCGACCGAACTGTTTGAGGAGGTCCGAATGTCCGGACGAGGAAATCAGTGCCATGGAGCTGGTAGCTCGGCGTTGGCGAGAAGGGAGAAAGAAGATTGATCGCCTCTTCCGCACATCGGACGGTGAGATGAGCCTGAGAGCCGGCCTGTCAGTGAGTGAGTGAGTGAGCGGCGCGTGAGACACAAGTGAGCATCCGTGTGGGATCCGTTGGCTTCGGTGATTAATGGATTTGCTGAATGCGGGACGGATGATGAGATGTGAACGTCCGGATGTTTGGTTTCTGAAATTGATTTCCTGCCCACCTGTTCGGCCATTTTTGTTTTCTTTCTTCTGCGTGTGTTTCTTGCTGCTGCTGTTGTTGGACACCTATCGCAGCCGGGTCTTACTATGCCCCGCCGGGACCGGCACCACCACCACCACCACCATCGCCACCAACACTAGCGCCGAACTCGGTCGTCGCGTTCTCCGCCACCACCGTCAGCTCCTCGTTCGTCTCCAGGATGATCAGCTCGATGCGCTGGCTGCTGGGGTTGTCGGGCTGGTGGTCGCACGGACACGCCCGGCCATCGTTCGTCCGGCAGCAGCAGCAGCGGCGCTTCCGCCGGCCCTGGAGGGCCCCCGGTCCACCGGTCTCCTCACCGAACGCGCTGCCGGTGCCGGTGAACCGGCGTGCACTCTAGTCGTAGCTCTGCTGGTATCACCGCAACAGGGACGTCTCCGTCGACTGCACCTGCGAAACGTCCGCGAGGAACGCGTAGCGTGTCAGTACCAACGGCAGCCAGTCTGCCTGTTTTGACTCACTTTGATTCCTGCTCTTTTAGGGTCTTTCGGTTACCGGGACGCTTGTATTTTTGGAACGCTGCTAACGACGGGAGGAAACTTCGCGCTATAGTCACAAAAAGCAAGTTCGTTAACGTCTAATTTTAAGAGTAGTCGATACATACTTTAAGTTAGTGTAGGACGCTCCAACGTGTCACGTTCCCTTCGCTACTTTGCTTCTAGCGGTAGGTTCACTAGCACCAAATCAGTAGAGCAATTGTTTTGATAGCGATATTTGCAAAACTAACGCTTTTAAACATTAATAGAGGTATTTAGAAGCCTCAAGCCTTATTATCGACATGAAATCAGAACTAAATTAGTTGAAACAATTAGAATATCTATGTTGGGTGGAATATTTGTAATTAGAATGCTATCTTTCAACTAATAGCAGTATCTGGATGTTGAAAATCTTAGTATACATCACGATATAGAAATTAAATTTGAGCCCTTTATCAAATTGAAGGAATGTTTAGATGTGACCTATCTATACAGAGACTTGGGACGCTTTAGGCATGAAATTTCAGCTCAAATTACCTAAACACTATCTTATTTCACCAAACATTCCTGCAGGCAGCGTATTCAGAAGCCTCAAAGGCTATTAGAATATGTTGGGTGGAATATTTGTAATTAGAATGGTATTTTTCAACTAATTGAAGTATCTAGAAGTTATAAGTTTTAGTATACATTCCGATTTAGAAATTAAATTTCTGTTCTTCATCAAATTGAAGGAATGTTTACATGTGACCTATCTATACAGAGACTTGGGACGCTTTAGGCATGAAAGTTCAACTCAAATTACCTAAACACTATCTTATTTCATAAGACATCCCGGCAGGCAGGGTATTTAGAAGCCTCAAATCGTATTATATATCCCGATTTCGTCATGAAATCACAACTAAATTAGTTGAGGCTATTAGAATATCTATGTTGGGTGGAATATTTGTAATTAGAATGCTATTTTCCAACTAATAGAAGTATCTAGATGTTACAAATCTTAGTATACATCACGATTTAGAAATTAAATTTGAGCCCTTTATCAAATTGAAGGAATGTTTGGAAGCGACCTATCTATACAAAGACTTGTGACGCTTTAGACAGCAAAGTTTAGCACAAATAACTTGAAAACTATCTTATTTGCCTCAAGCAATGCGCTTGGTCGGATGGGAGGTTGAATATTTGACGTACAGAGATTAAAGCTATTGCAAACGTGTTTTGCAAAACAGCACCGTGAAGCACAATATGTTAGACGCTGGACGTTAGAACGTAGCAAACTTGTAGGATTCGTTTTTCGCAACGATCAACGGACTTGCGTTTGTTTTGTTCGTCACCCGTTCTTTACTGCACGATCTATTTAACTTGGCATTAGGGTAGGAGAGTAGTAGCGTTGGGAGAAGTCTAAGCGTATAATAATCGCTGTTCTCAAGCTCTGGAGGAGTTGAAGATGGTATAAATTAAACGTTGATCGTTTCGGTTTGCTTACGTTTGACGGCTATTGAGGTTACGTACGTCCAGAATGAACTCATTCATACTTTAAGCAGCTTTTAAATTCAAGGTTAAAGACAATGAGGCTATGAGTACTATAAGATGCGTTGCAAGGCGTCCCCCTGCTGGTAACCGAAAGATCCCTGAAAAGACTCGCCAAGACTTGCGTTCCTTCCTGTGCGGAAGTGATCCGCAATGCTTACCTGCACGTTATGGTTCGGTTTCCTTCTGGTGCTTATGTACGTGGTACATGTGTTAACTCGATGCAGATGCGATACTTCATCGATTCCTGGACGTGGCCGTTTCGTTCCGTTCGTGCCGCGGCGGGCAGGCAAACCCAAGGACGTGGCGGGAAGGGAGAATGCAAAGAGATTATTCTTCGTTATGCTCTCTGTGTTAGGGAATCGGTAGCGTACATGCGCGCAGCAAACTTTCTAAACGCTCAGTTGCAGAAACGTAACAACGACTAGGTCCCAACTAGACTCTAAAGCGGTAGGCTTGGGAACTAAAGCACACAGTGAAACATTGGCAGGGAAGGATGGAACAGACACACTGGCGGGATGAAGTTCTCGTCGCTTGGGTTATCGCCGTGTGAAGCTATTGACTAACTTTTTCCTTGACTGGTAGCGTCCAGCTTTCTCTCTCTCTCTCTCTCTCTCTCTTCTGGTCCTCTCTTTCCCTGGGCTTCCGTCCTCAGCAGACATTCCGGCAGGACCGGTCTGGGACGCTCACGTCACGTCATCTGGAAGCCATTCACACGCCTACGGGTCATCGGAGTCAAGGTCGGATTTCAAACCGTACCGACCGTGTCCGTGCGGCGAAGGATCGGTCCGGCGGGTTGTGGAGGGTGTTTGGGCCGTTCCTTCCCGGAATGTTGACGCAATCACCTGTGTGTGTGCGTGTGCACCAAAGGACCCTTTTGTGAATGGGCGTTCCTTTGCCGGCTTGTGTTGGAATGTTTCAAGCGAAATGCGGCGTGATTTGTTCACTTTTCGAACAACCTTTTTTTTCTGTACTTTAAAGAGCGGCCTGTCACTTGCACGTTTGGTTCATGTTTTTCGCCTGTATCATTTAGTGTGATGATTTCTTTTCTCCTTTTCTACCCTATACTATTGCCTCCCATTGCTTGATAGTCGTATGTTGAATTTATATTGATGCATCCCATTTCAATCCCATTTAAATTAATTAATGACAATGTATGCTTGAAACTCACAATTAACCTTTCAGGTCCTTGGGCGATTTAATACTTCTCGCTGTACTTCCTGTGCTTAAGGTTAAAGTAGAAAAACGCTTGTGCTTGTTGCTTGCAGCGGAATGGCAGTAGCAATTAGCATATTGCATGCATATTTTAAGAGCTTCCAAGAGGTTTCGTCCTCACGTTATGGAGATGTGAGGTTTTTCTGCAGCAACCTCACCGAATAAGGGACATATGAGGATGTAAAATATCACTCAAACCCTTTAACTGCATTTTGTACATTAGCTGAGTTTTTCGATCTGTGAGGTTAGTCTACATTTGGACTCAGATCTTAAAGAGTTACACGAGTAAACGTTACCAAAATACTGAGAAAATGTTTAAATTTAGCCTGACTTGAAAGATATTCGATAGAGAAATAAAGAAGAAACATTGAATGAACAGTCCAACCCAGGTGCTGATGAAATAGTTGGAGTACTTCACCAATCCAGGTGCTATATTTGCTACAAACAGTTCTGTTCGTCTCTTGATTTAAAATTGGAAGCCGAAATCCGTCCGAATGATGGTGCAAACTAACAACAAAATCCGAATCCCATCCAGTGCCTCAAAGGCCCACTTTAATGCGCCCTCTCCTCGGGCGTGACCGAAATCGGTCAGAATCTCGGCTGGAGGTCGTTGCACACCGACGCGCGCCCGGGGCGGAAGTTTTTCCGACGCAATTCGAGATCTTCTTCATCCCGCGTGTAACAAAACGCACGATTGTCCCCGCGCTGGAAGGTTTCGTCACGAACGATATCGGGCGAGAGAAGAGTTTGCCTGGGGTGGGAGAAAACCCAAAGTCCCGCGCGCTGGAGTGAGTGGAAGCGAAAACAGAAACGGTCCTTAAATCCAACCCATGGGAAGAGATTGGTTAAAAACTTAACGTTTTCTGTTGTATAAATCGATGCTATTGTGCTCTCCCTCAGACACACTTTGCGCAAACAGCGTAAATGCCCAAACTGTTTCATCTAAATACCGAGATCAATTTACATCTACTCTAGAAGTTTGAAAAGACAAACCCATCTGGTACGAGCCATGGCGGCCGGGGCCAGTAGGAGCATTTATTGGTGGAACGAATCAAGGTTTACGACGGTCGCCGCCGGCTGTTTCCGCTGCGGTAGGCCACGCAAACTACGCATGATATCACTCCAGACATTGGGAATCTGAGCCCTTGCGCGGTGGTTGGTGAGAAACATGCGCGTAAAAGTTGCGTAAACAATACTCACTCACAGCTCTGTCTCCACTGTTATGTTTGTTCTCCCTGCATGTCTTAAGTGTCTTAAGTCTTGAAGTTTGTAACTTTGAGGGCGAATGTGAGGGCAACACACCTGGTACACGGCGGTGACGATCGTCATCGGATCTCACCTCGCACAGGTGATCGCGCCGCGGACTCTTAAGACCGGTAACGCCATGCGCTCGGACTCCAACGGCCTTCCCGGGAGCTCCAACGATCCCCCGTGGACATTGTTCGGGGAGCGAGCAACCGGCTGTGGCCGCCGAGTCCGAGTCACTGGCGTACCAGCTGACTCAGAGTCGCGTTTTGTGTGTATTGGTTTGGGTAACACTAATTCTATGATCTCACGCATGGAACATACGGCGTAAGATGCACAGAACCAGTGCAAACTAGACCGTGCTCTTTCGGGCTCCTATATCCACGGCGTGGGCGTGCTGCGCTAGTGATGCTTAAATTTCGGCTGAACAGAGTTTGTTTCTTGGAACGGAATTGTTTCTTCTCGTTGCCGGAAAAAGCAAGCCACAGGAAGGGCAACTGCTCCAAAAGGACACGGAGGGCTATCGGCATGGGCAGACAGGTTGCGCAAGGTGCGCTGTGGAGATCACCTGCCAGGTGATGACCTGTCCAGGTGATGAGGGGGGAAAAAACGCAATCGAAACTCCAAACTTTGGGAGATCTCGTCTCATCCCGGAGATCTGTGTTCGGCTGGTTGCAAAAATGCCTCCGAATGAGTCGAAAAACTCTTCCATTGGAGCGGTTTCCAGCGGAAATGTTGTCTTTTTCATCTATTCCAAAATCTGGCATGATATCATCAGCATTCTCTTCCGCGGCAGCAGCAGCAGCGCCCGGGTGACCCTCGTTCGTTCCCCTGTAGATCGCTCGTCCGGTCCGGAACGCACACCACCGCAGCGCGTTCGTTTCCCTCTGCTCAGCCGATATCACAGCGCGTTCGGGTGGAGATTTCCATCCGGAAAGAAAATCATTTCGCGTGAGGATCACTTCTGCCACGGATCGGTTTACTATTTATCTCATCGCAGATGTTGAAAAACAAACAAAAACTTGAATCATTTGCGTGCGGAATCGACACGCGGGTGCAGGAGGCGTCTCCCCCCCCAAACCCAAACCCCCGGGCGGCACCTTCCCAGCAGCAGCAGGGCGAGAGCACCGTCCGAGAAGCTCTTGAGAGCCCGGGCTTGTTTTTTGGAGAGTTTCTAGACACTGACACCACGTTCCCAGAATTCATAACGCTCTGAGGGAACCCGGTGACTGTGCAAAGGAATCGTTTGAATTTACCTATCGTTCTAAGTGTGGGTGGCGTGCACCACTAGCGAAATATAGCGAACCAACCCCCTCCCTCCCCCACTCCCCACAATTAGGCCGATTTGGGACATTTGACAGCTGTGACAGTTCTGTACAAGAAACACTGAATCGCCCCCGAATTCATTCGCAGTGTGTGTATGTGTGTGTAAGTTTGATTATTTCACAGTGTAGCCGGTCGGGAGCCTTACAAATGTGTGCCAGTTTTGGTAGCATTTGTAGCGCTCAGTTGAGCTCCCAGAAGGGCATGTTCTTCGCGTTGTTTCCATTTGATCATTTCCACGATCATTTCTGTCCTTCAATGCGGGGTGTTTTTTTTTCACTCGATCGAATGCCTAGTGCCAATCTGAGCTAGTCATAAACAGCATTTGAAATTGGGGAGATGCGATTGTACAAAACTTATGGACGTTATTTTGAGCGTACCATATATGCATATTAAAACATACAATTTGTTCATACAATATGTCAAATCAATGTGACAGAAAATTCCATAAAAAAACCCTAAAAAACGCAGTGGAGTGAAGCGTGCAAATACAACCAGCGCAATATGCTATATTCGTGGATCGTGCTGTGATAACGACGAATACATTTTGTCCGGTTTTTGCTTTGTTCTGGTGAAAATTGTTATAGTGGATACAACATTTTCAGGTCTTTGCTCTAAAGTGTGAAGAATTTTGTTTTCCGAAGTGCGGGACAGGTACTTTGACCACGAACATCATGTTTGACAAGGATACAGTACCTCCATCTCAAAATGGGACACTTTGAAATCACACCGTTTTGTCGTTTTCGAAGCCCTAATGTGTAGTTTTTGCTTACATTTTAACACTATTTAACATTTTAACACACCATCATTCAGTATAATAAAAAAATGTTATTACAATTTTTTAAATCTATAAACATATCGAGTAGAGGCGTACATCATAAAAAGCATCCCACTTTGAGGTTGGGTTGAAAAATGGGGATTTTCTCGCCTTTTCTCGCCTGTTCTGAACTGACGTTTGGATTAAAAATTATGTTATAATTATTAATAATTATTATTAATACCAACAGATGGCTCTATCAAAAAGTATCATGCGTTTGGAAAACGGACTTTGGAAAACGATGAATCGGTGTGGATTTCAAATTGTCCCAATTTGAGTTTTAGTAAAAATACTGTAAATACAGTGAAAATTCTGTAATAATTATTTTATACATGCTGAATGAAGGCTCTATCATAATGTATCCAAGAAATGGTGTTAAAATGTAAGCAAAGGGTTTTTGAAAGCGATAAATCGGTGTGATTTCAAAGTGTTCCATTTTGAGTTTGAAATACTGTATATATACTGTTTAATTATTTCCCTTTCGCTTCAACATTGCACTCGATATCGTGAAGATAAGGAATCCCTAACTCTGCCTCTCTCTTTCGCGCTAACCGCGTCAAACAAATCGACGCCCCCTCCCTTTAGGGAGCGCGACTTCCCCAACCCCGCAATGCACCTTTCCAGCAGCAGCAACCTTCTTGATTGAAAGCAGCTGCGGCTAGGAGCAAGGCGGGCGCTTGTTGTGTATAGTAGTGTGTGGTCACAGCTCTCGTGTTAGCCAGAATCCTTCATAACGGTTCTGACGTAACACGGGCTGTGTAAAGAGCGTCGATCAGTTGACGGCGGAAGTCGATCGACGCCGGCATGCGCTGCTAGCGACGCATAACCGAAACTAGAAAGTGATCGAGCGTTTGTTGTGCTGTGATAACGCCACCTTCTCGCTCTGTCCGTGCTCGATCAGAAACGCGATTGCGGGTAGTGCGATTTTGGCTAGAAAATAGTTGTTTCCAAACAATACCCTACCACCTACAGACAAAGAAAAAAGGCCCAAATTGCATGCGCTTGATATTAATATAAAAAACGCTTGTCTTCTTCTTCTCTTCCACAGCACCACACCCCCCCCCCCCCATTCCAGTGCGCTTTTGCTCCGATTCAGGTACGTCAAAACAATTTTGGAGAATTTTTGCAGGGGTGGCGCAAACGCTGCCGAACGATCGATCTGCAAAATTGTGAGCATAACATTCTTAAGTGCATCGAAATAGACGCTGTAAACAATAGTGTGCGTACGGCAAATGCCTCCAAACTGCTCCCTCCAAAGCAACATAAAAACGATCCCTTAAAGATCCCTTAAGCAGTGTGCAAAAAATGTTACACATTCGATTCTGAATCGGATTGGCTGACTTCCGAAAAATCATAAACAAATCTTGTGGATTAGTTGTACCTTGGCGCATGTCAAACTAGTCTGTACCCGTGCTGTTGTTTGATCAAACGATCAGGCCTGTGTTAGTGTGGGCTTAGTGCGACTGGTGGTATTTCAAACTTCAGGTCTGTAAAATACTTTTATACTGAATATATTATACGCGGATCGAACTTTTTTTTCTGCTTGCAACTTGTGCAGCATGTGTTTGCAACACTTTAGTGCGTTTAATTCGGCTAAAGCAGGGGTTGATGGCAGATCCGATCGCGCTCAACTAGACTACCTTAGTTCTATATTCTGTTTGTTTTGGTTTCTATTCTTCGCTAGTATTGTAAAATAAATTTAATTTACTTTCCAAATAAAATCATGGAAAGGGTTTGACAATCCCTGGTAGTAGCTATAGCTCTAGGGGAAATTCCAAACTTGCCAAATAGAACAGAACTTTCACGTATTTTCCTGTATTTTCGTGTGATTTGTTTTGTGCGTACGTCTTCAGCTAAAACCAAAAAAAAACAATCCTCGCTTTCCTATCCCAACAGAAAACTCTGGAGGCGCAGGGCACACACACAAGCAGCGAACAAACGGAGCGGTTTGTCTAGCACCAAAATTTTCCATAGCGCACACTAGTTGGTGTGCGTATCGCAGCCGAAGAACAAGTGTTTGGCGGCGGTCGAATAAAGAAATTCTATTGTTCACTGCCCGGAATGATCGTACGGGTCGTGCACGCAACTGGTGGTGGTGTTATCGTGGCGTTATCGTGTTTGTGTGGGTTGCCTCTTTTCTGCGGAGTGTTGCGTCCTACTCACGGTGGAGTCGTCACCATCCGAGCAGAGACTGCAGAGTTTTCTTTCTGTTGACTTAATTCAACAACCGTATCCGGCGATCACCCAGTGCGGGGCAGTGTTAGGGCGAGGATTGTCGCGCAAGTAGGACTGTCGGCCACTTGCGCCCGTGTCCTGTGTGAGGTTAGATTGTTAGCGTGCGAAAGCTGGCAGACAGAGGGTAGGAAAAGCAGCAACGTAATGGGTAAGAAGCTACGCACAGAACGGAAAAAAGCAGCTCATTTTCCAACGATAATGCACACCGAAACAGACAGTGATGGAGAGAGAGAGAGCGAGAGAGCGAGAGCGAGAGAGGGAAAACAGAAAACCGCCACCCAACAAGCCGGAGGGAGAAACGGAACAGTACAACAAAATGAAACACGCATGTTAGGAAGAGAGAAAGAGAGTAGAGTCCGGGCAAGCGTTGGTTGGATTATCCTGGGTGGCACCTAACTCGCACGCCAGCCTGCTTTCTGCGCAGGGCGCTGGCCGCACCGTACATGCGATTCATCTCACCGGCGAGGGCCACGCTGGAGCCGACGTTGCGCGCGATGGCCGGCGGCGTGTGGCGGATGCAGCAGCAGAGCTGCTGCAGGCCCGGCACGCCGTGCAGCACCAGGATGAAGCCGCTCCGGAACCGGGCGTTCATGTAGCAGTAGATGATCGGGTTGTAGCAGCTGTGCGACATCGCCAGCCAGTGGAAAGCGAACCAGAAGTACGGCAGCAGGTCCCACGACGACGGGAGCTTCATGATCTGGTCGGGGGAAGAGAAAGCGAGGGTGTGAGAGAGAGAGAGATTCTAGAGTGTGACCGTGCGGACAAGCGTGATTAGAGTAGAAACATGTTAAAAATGCACTCCTTTTATTGTGATTCTTGTATCATTGAAGAGACTTCTTCGGTCGGTTGTTGGATTCCAAATAAGATCATGTCCGGACACTTGTTTCTCGTTAGCTACCTCGCAGTAAGGCTCGTGCTCATCTATCGTGAAGCAGATATGTAACCAAGGTGACAGAAGAAGTTGTCAATTGATTAGTTGCACGGCGCCATAGAAGTTTGAAATTACGTGTACAGAAGCTTTCCGGCTGTTGGCAACGATCTAATCACGCATCTCTACTTCTTGCAGATCGTAAACACCTGTCAACCTGTCCGGACACTACTCATCTTACTACATACTACTCATCAGCACATTAGCGAGGTAAGTTGTAAAGTTGTACATCAGCGTTCGGGTACGTACCATGAGAAAGTTGAACGGCAGCCAGCAGATCGTGAACACGATAACCACGGTGACCATCATCTTGATCATCTGCGGACGAAACGGAAGAAGCCATCGATATTAAAGTATGCGAAAGTTTGGGACAACAAAAACACACTACTCTTCACGTGAATGCATGTACCACCTGATGCATGATACGTTTAAGAAGTGTTCATTTATGTAATTAATTAATCAAAAGTCGTATTAATTAGTTAATTAACATCAATTGGTCAATTGGTTCACATGTTTAAGATCTTCCAACGATTGCACGCACAGACGCATTTAATACATAGTTCCCGCACAATATTTTCAATCGGAAATATATGATAGCTCAATGTTTAAAAATGTTACAATGAAAAAAAGATAATAATTATTAAACTTAATGCGAAATTCTTGGAATGTATCTTAAGCAAATGTTTAGGGAATATCTTGACAATCATTTATTGTCAAACATTCCACTGGAAAGAAGGTCGAAAGACCAATTCCGTTACTCGGGATAATTCAGAATGGCTAGAAGTAGACTTTAAAATATAGAAAAATGCTTCCATCAGCAGAAATTGAGAAACGGATATGAATGTCGAGTAACATTGCAAAACGACAAGTAAGTTTGCAAGTATGAGATAGGAGAAATGTTTTCTAGAATAAAATTACTCAGTAGAATCATTACAAACTTAACGTTAATGTCTCTCTATGACGCATGATAACACCATTTCGGAACCAAAAGGACGTGTGTCTACAGCGCTGTGGCTTGGTGTTTCATTTCAGACCCCGGCGACCCGTACCGAAGATGGTGTCCGTACTGCGTACGATATTGGAAAACTCGTTCGAATACGCGCAAGCGCTGACGGCAACCTTAGGCGACACGTTGAAGGAGGATGTTAGCGCCGTGCTGGATCGTTGGAAGGACGAGGTGTTCGAGGTGGACGACCCGTCAACGCTGTACACGATGGTGAGCCGGTTGAATGTGTTCATTGAAGAACTTCGAACCGTAGTCTTGTTGGAGGAATCGGATGAATCGGACGAATCGACCGAGAAGGAGGAGTGACGCGGTGGAGATACCCGGAGCCCGACGGAGATGCAGATGTACGATGGGGCGAGCGATTTGGACGGATGATTCGGAGGCACCAAGTGTGCCAGCGTGCCTTAACAGACGGCTGGCAGTGACGCAGTATGACTTAGTTTTTTTTTGTTGCAGGCTGTGAAGTACGTTACCCCGTTGCGTGGCAGGAATGTTGGCCATAGTTAGTAAGTAGGAAGAACGCCATTGCAGAGAGTAGCGAACGAACAAAAAACACACACATGTAAATAATAGAAACGTACCAGTGACCTTCGGTTCGTTTCAATGTTAGCAAAGGTACAATAGAGCCTAGGGAATGGTTAAACTGACCGGACGAGTGACCGAGACCGCGAGTTACAGAAATATCCCTGCCCGTACGTATTAGCTAGCGAGAGTTCCTTACTCCCACCCCGTACTAAATTGTATCGTATCGTATAGCGCGACCTCAAAAGGTGATTCTAATTTCGATGCGAAGAATAGAGGCGCACGGACGAGCGCAAGGACCTAATCATTTGCGTTGCAAATCATCCTCAGCGCTCGCATGCCATGAAGAGAGATTCATATTTCTTCCGGTTTCCGGACAAAAGACCGGTCCACTGATGAAGATGTATTGATAAGCAGGAGCCCAAGACCTGCCAAGACCAGCAACGCAAAGCGGCAGAATGAATGAGGTGCACTGGAAGGTGCAAAACGTGAAACACGCCGGTGGGGGTTTCCATTTTGGCCAATCTCTTCGGTCGCACCGCTGGGAAGGCTGGGACGCTACTGGGCCTCACCGTAAGCGTGGCAGGAGGAGCAACAGCGCGGACCGAAAGCTTTACCTTCACCTAAATGGCGCCTAAATGACTGCAACGCAATGCACGGGATGCGCACTATGGGAACGGGTGAAAATGTCTTCCAACTTTGCAGTTTCGTTCAATTCAATTCATTCATTCAATTCATTCGTTTTCTAAACCATTCTCTTTTTTATATAACTAACATATTATCTTGTTACGTCACTTGACAACACTAGAAATACTTCCTCAAAAAAAAAAGCAGCAGGTCAAAAGCAGCCGCAAGAATATGGGTACGCGTCTTCCGCAAAGTGATTAGTCAGCAGGTGCATTCATAGCTTTTGACCGTTTTTTTAGCGAAGTAACTTTAGTTGTCAAATTTAGTTGTCAATTTGGCAACTGAGGCTACTTCTTTTTTAACTGTTTTTTTTCCTCTAGAGCACCGAGAACCAAATGTTCTGCATGAATGCACCTTCTATCTACTCACTTTGATTCAATGTGATACACTCTTATCTTATTTTCTACTGAAATGAGTATTATAATATCCATTTCCTCAGCTCTGGATGCTGTATATTTAGTTTATTTATTTTGAAATCATTCTAATTCGAACAGCGAGCCCTGTCCAGTGTACATAGCGTGCAAAGCATAGGATGCCACGCTTTATTGCGAAAGCATAATTTTGCCAAAAACATTAATTAATATTGGCGGAGCCTTCAATGAAGCTATTTTTTTTTTAATTTTATTTTCCAAATGTTATCGATCTGTATTTATAGAAGAAAAAAAACAAAACATCGCAAAATCGCTGAATATTCGTACGGATGTGGTAAAACAATTGTATGTGGTACGAGAAAAGTGATCAAAAATGGCCAAAAAAATGGCGATGCCACGCATAATTTTGTCAAAAACACTAATAAATCTGATCGAAGTCGTAAAAGAAGCTTTGTACAAACTTTGTACAAAATAAAAGAAGATTTTACACCTAAAATGGACAAGAATAGCGATGAAACAAAAAGCCAATATAAAAATAAACCCAAAAACAATAGAAGGTCAGTCTATTCGTCCAATCAAAAGCATACATAGAACCCAAAATCGCTAAATATTCGTACGGATGTGGTAAAACAATTGTGTGTGGTACGAGAAAAGTGATCAAAAATGGCCAAAAAACTGGGGATGCCACGCATAATTTTGCCAAAAACACTAATAAATCTGATCGAAGTCGTAAAAGAAGCTTTGTACAAACTTTGTACAAAATAAAAGAAGATTTTACACCTAAAATGGACAAGAATAGCGATGAAACAAAAAGCCAATATAAAAATAAACCCAAAAACAATAGAAGGTCAGTCTATTCGTCCAATCAAAAGCATACATAGAACCCAAAATCGCTAAATATTCGTACGAATGTGGTAAAACAATTGTATGTGGTACGAGAAAAAGTGATCAAAAATGGCCAAAAACACCATTTTAAATTATATTTGTATACGATTTTTACATTTTCCTACGGATAGGACTAAAAAGTCCACAGCACGAAGAGCCCATCGGTGGAAGTTTCAATAAAAGGGCAGGTTTATACATTTATACAGTAAGAACTATCGTTGATTGCATTGTGCGCAAACCGCACGAAAGAATGAGAGCGCGTTTTCTTCGTGCCGAAATTGAAATATAATGTGCTGGCGTTTGCCGAAACCGTGTCCTCCAGCAGCGCTTAGTGATTGTAGGGCCGGGAATGAAAATTAGATCGCGCTGCGCATTGCATACCTCTAGGCGCTGCGACTCGTCCCGGTTGATTCGCCGGCATGGGCGATAACGAGCGAAATGGGAACTCTGGGCCGGAGTTCACTGCGAATGAAGTACGATGCAGCTTCCCGGGCGTTTGTGTTTGATGTTCTTCCGTTCGTTTCTCTTTTCTCTTTGTTTGAGCGCCGCTATTTCGTCCGTTTCGTGCATTTTCCGCCGCTGGTCCGCGCAGTTGGGAATGGACGTGCGAAGAACGTCATGATCCTTCCGGTCCGGACCACGTCTGCCGCCGCTCCAGCCCTGCACTGCATTTGCATTTATTCCATCAAAACTCGGACAGCGACAGGAAATGGGAATCTGTCTTCCGGGGGGGTCGAAAACGCCAACTTTCCCGTTTTTCCCGCCACGCACCGGAGCCACCCGGTGTTCGGTGCCGGGGCCAATCAAATTAAAAGGCAAATCAGCTCAAACTTAGCGTGTTTTTTTTGCCTTGTTTGCTTCTCTCGGTGCTGGCCCGGTTTTAAGCGTCTCGCTCGAGCCCGAACCGAAAGCGATCGAAACGGGGTCGAAAAGTTGGCCAACGAGCGTCCTCAAGACGACATAATTCACTTTTCCCGTTGGCAGCGCACCGAAACAGAACACAGCGGAGTTTGCCCGGTGCGCCCGAACTTTTGCGTGCCCCGGACCGATAGCGGAGCAGAACGGTATTGTCCGAGCTAGTCTGTTGTCAATTAAAACCGTGCACTAACTTCGGCCGTCTGCTGCAACCGGTTCGTTCGTGCGAAGTTTGTTCGAGAGGGCGTTAAAGTTTCCGTAACGGCATGAACGGCTGGGGCGGAGAGGGAAACGTTTTGTGATGTTTTCGAGCTGCCAGATTCGGGTGTACGATGACTCCTCGGAAAGTATGCGTTACACAGGTAAATGAAACGCATTTCGCTGTGCGGATTGCATACCTTTCGGGCGTAACTTTGCTGCACTGGTAACCGGGTATGCAATCTGCATCACAAAACGATTTTTTTCTGACGCAATAAGAACTATCAACCTGAATAAAGAATAAAAGCATTCTGATGGGAAGCTATTTCACGCTTAGAAGATAATTTTTTGACGTTTTTTCCTCTTAATTTTGGTTGTGTTTTGTGTTTGTTTTGTTCATCCCACCCACCATGCCTTCCATAATCGGACAGTGCAAAACAAACAGTTCTAAAGTAAATCTGTGTGGAGTTCGATACAAGCAAACTCTCTAATTTGATCAAGCATTGCTTGGCAGCAGCTTTCTTCAGCATTGGACGTCTTCATAGAAGTTAAAAGAAAATTAGTGATCATTTCGCTAACTATCTTCAAATGTAAAAAAACAGTCTCTGTTTGGTAGAAAAAGGACATAAATAAGAATGTCTCCTTTTTTGTTTGCCACAAATCGAAAAACTATAGGAAGTAGGAGAAAAGAAATAAAAAGAAACAATGGAAAATTTTGGAAAATTTGCTCTCATAATTGCTGACTTGTATAATCATTCCTTTTTTTTAATTCGCATATTTGAATACTTATTGTTTTGTTTTGTTTTGTTTTTTCATTATTAATTTATCAGTGGTTTTTTTCGTTCTTTTGTTTGCTGACATTTTTGCCAGGTGAATACTTTGATTGTTTTTTTCTTCCTAAATCTATATTGTTTGTTTGTTGCTCTCATAATTGCTGACTTGTATAATCATTCCTTGTTTGAATTCGCATATTTCAATACTTATTGTTTTGTTTTTTTTATTATTAATTTATCTTTTTAATTTTTCACTCTTTTGTTTCAAACATGTTTTGCCAAATGAATACTTTGATTTGTTTTTTTTTCTTCCTAAATCTATATTGTTTGTTTTTACGTAAATTTCGTACATAAACATACATTTTATTCATTTTCTACAATGTATGTACTTCACGTTAATCATGTTTTGAAACGTTCAGTTTGATTTATTCAAATGATTCTGAAAAAAAAACGCTAGTAAAGATAGGAACCAGCACAATAGGACAACATGTTTCAACTTCAGTTTAACGCAGTTGAAATTTGAATTTAAAATCATAACACGGCCTCTTCGCGAAGGAGCGGCAAGTACGAAAAGATGGAAAAAAAATTAAATAAATCACTGAAAGGAAATGAAGCGATCATGAAGCGTATCCCCCGCAGTTCACCTTTCACCGGCCCACCCAGCCCATGCGCGGTGTCACTGCACGGCACGACCCGGGCCAATGCACCGGCGCGAAAGGTTACTTGCGCTTCCTGCGGGAGCGGCTACATACATTAAACATCGTTACAGTGCAGCCGCGTCCTCCCCGTCACCCGAATGGTGACTGGGCCATAAATTAATGCGGCGATGGCGCTCGAGACAAGAAATTCTTTCTCTCTCCCCGCCGGGATGGTTTGACCTTTGCCGGGGGGAGAAAAAAAAACAAGAGCAAGTTGCAGAAAAATGCACCGGCCGCTCTGTCGGTTACACAACCACCGGGTGGGATGGAACCGATAACCCGATTAACTGCACGCGAACCGGGCGTGGAGAGAGAGAGAGAGAGAAAGAGAGAGAGAGAGAGAAGCAACCCAAACTAAAAATAAAAAAGTAAAAATAAAACAAGTCAATCACGTACTCCAGAAAAAGCAACAGGAAAACCCAAAGGACGGTGCAAATAAAGTATCGCATTGTGTGTTTTTTGTTCAGACGGTTTCGCCGCAGTGATAAATTTCATTCACCCGGTTGCTGGGAGCTTCCAGCCCGTGCGGCTAACCTTTGCTTCGAGGGCGGAGCGCGTGTGCGCGATTAATGCAAAATAATTGACCTGCACGCGAAACCAAACCGTGGAAAACGCCACTGAGTTCGAGAAATATATTTAAAACAAAAAAAAACATTGTGACATTTAGCCGGGACTCCGCGGCGAAAGCGTTTGGCACGGTTGCCCGCGGGTTTAATTGTCACGGAGGAAAACGGGAGGTTCGTGTTTCTGCGCGAAACACGCGCCCGAAGCGTAATGGCCACTAAGGGCCATTATTGAATTATCGCGGGCGAAATGTAACGAAACGGCTGCTGCTCCTGTGAGCCAACCGCTTGCCGAATGCCGAAACGGTTTAAATATTCTCTTCAGAGGCGCGTGCGTGTGTGTGGAGTGTAAAACTGTGGGAAAAGTCTGCATAAAATGTGTGTATTTATAGAGGAAAATTTGTCAAAAATATTCGAATAAATCGCAAAATTTTGATTATTTCTTCGAAAATTTAAAATTTCCGCGTTACGTCATTTATGGACGCCGGTTTACTGCTAACATCCTTATCGAAACACGCCATAAATATAAAAACAAAATTGCTATAAAACATATTCTGCTCCATTTTAGAAGTATTTATTTATTTATTTTAATACTACCAACTTAAATATTTTTACTAGTTTACATGTGATAAAACAAAAAATAAAAGATTAATGAAATAACACATGTATTTGATAAATTTACATATTTTTTAAAAAAAAGTCAAATAAGCATAACAAAAAGATGAAAAGTTAATATAGAACACAACGTATAATAAAAAAATATGAGAATATGAAAAAATTAATAAAGCTGCAAACATTCGCAATAAATACAGAAGTAAGCCAAACATAAAAAAGAATCGAGAATATTTGAAAAAATATGAAAAAATGCAACTGAACAAGCTCATATCAAAGAGATGGCAAACTATTTATTGGGAATAACTATGATAAGTGTATTGAAATGGAAAGCAATAATGATTACAACGAGAAAGCTATTTTATAATGTAAAAAACATGAAAATAACATTAAAACAATAAGTGTAAAACAGTACGGTTGTGGGAAAAGTCTTCAAAAAATGTGTGTATTTATAGAGGAAAATTTAAAAAAATATATCCAATAAATCGCAAAATTTTGATTATTTCTTCGAAAATTACAAAATTCCACGCTACGTCATTTATGGACGCCGGTTTACTACTACCATCCTTATCGCCACAAGGCACGCAATTGCCACTTATCGAGGAGACTTATTTTATGTTTCATTTTAAGGCACATTTTTTGATAAGATTTTTGAGAAATTTTTCAAAAAACAATATATTAATTCTTTGGCGAGTCTTTGATGCAATTTTGCGAAATCCTGTTTAATTGTATACAAAACAGATTCGATGGCGATTCTGAGGATCGCCCTGAGATGATTGAGGTTAAATTTTCAAATTTACCTCCTTCTAGCGAAATAAATTTGATAGTTTTTTCTCTAGTAGATTCTCTTAGTTGGAGGAAGGATTTCCTTCATATTGTCTTTTAAATATTAAAATTAAATTTAGTGCATCGAATGATAGATTGAAATTTTCGGAATATGGGTTACAGGACATCCATCGACGGATGAAGAATTGCACTCCAACAGAAGAGAAATTCAATTTCGCGCGTGATGACGTTAAAATTGGATTATCTCTTGTTCATTCGGTGCATGCTCCTGTCTGGCTCAATATATTTCCGAAAGTATTTTTTTGCAATTTTTTTAAATTGACTTTCACACTCATCGAGCATATATTTTGTAAAACATCAGCGAAAATTTGCGAAACCCGAACGAAGTTGGGCTTAGTTAAAAGCGAACAGCTCACAAGAAAATGGCCGTTCCGGTGCGCAGCAAACAAGTGCGAACCGTGACGGAATGGGTGGGTAGTTAAATTTCTGCTCGTCAATTCTGTCGTGGCGGGTTCCGCGTTCGCGCGTTCTGACTTTCCTTCACTT
This sequence comes from Anopheles dirus, assembly GCA_000349145.1. Taxonomy (NCBI): domain Eukaryota; kingdom Metazoa; phylum Arthropoda; class Insecta; order Diptera; family Culicidae; genus Anopheles; species Anopheles dirus. Next base: position 2,769,358 of record KB672491.1, on the reverse strand, counting down.
CTGGGGAGGCTCCCCTATCCTGGTGCGAACCATCTGCGGCCTTGGCCGGCGGAACAGAGACAGCGCACGCGAGCAAATAAGGCAACCGAACGGTTTCGGTTTTAATGTTGCAGGATGTTGTTTATTCGCTCACGGTTCGTTTGGTTCGACTGACGGGGCCGACATTACATCCAACAAGTTACAAGCGCGCCGGGAAGCGGAAGCCTCCTTTGTTGGCAAGCGCGATCCGTAGGAAAGTCAAATAGAACGATTTCTGGCGCGTGAAGATACGATCCCACACGTGGGATGGCGTGCATCAGATGGTGGCTAGACTTGGGGATAGCCTAGTTTGCTTTGTTTTATGTTCTGTGTATGCATTCCTTTCGGTTTTAGTTTGAATTTCTCCCGTACTATCGAATATTTTTATTTTTTACTTGAAAACATTTGTTACTTATGTCGTATATATATTTTCCTCAATGTTTTGTGTAAATCAGTAACTTATTAAAAACACTCTGGGTGCGTCAATGACACCCTTAGAGACTAGGCGCCATCTATCGGCGGGTGGCTTCACTAAGTGAAGCTTAACAAGAAAGTGTGCTTGGTTTTGCATATATTTCCTGATGAATTTTGTTGAATTTCTTCACGTCTATTCTTCTTCTGTTGCTTACAACATTTTCAAACAACTCAAATTTTAATACTATAGAAAGTGTAATAAAATTAATAAAGTTAAATAAAATGGATTAAGAAATTGTAATACAAATAAAATTAAGTAAAAAATGATATAGAAATATTACAATTTTCTTAAAATAAATATAAATACAAAAAAAAAGTAAAGTAAAGTAAAAAGTAATGTAAAACAGTAAAAAGTGATGAAAAACTATTACAATTTTCTCAAAATAGAAAGAAAAATAAAACACAATGAAAACACAATCAAACTCCGGCACGTTTACTGTCGCCTCGTAACGAGCGCAGAGCAACTGCGAATAAAGCGAATCAGAAGTCGCATTAAGCACCAGCTAACCCGACAAAGCAAACAGGATGCTGCTGGTAAACACTGTTAAGGACCGTATTTTATCGTCCGGTGCGTGCTGCACGTTCGTTTGCCATTTGCCACGTCCAAATGAGCGAGATCCCCGAGCAACACGTCAACCCCACCTGGCCTCCACTCGAAGAGAGAGAGAGAGAGAGAGAGAGAGAGAGGGAGAGACAGGAAAAAGGCGCAGCTAATCGCACGCGCGTGCACTCCGGTACGTGCATTTCCATTTCCAGCGTGTCATGTGTGTGTGTGTGTGTGTGTGTGTGTGTGTGTGGGGTGGGAAATGGGATGGGGCTGAAATTCGGTTTTCAACTTTAAACTTTTTCACCCTCCCATCGCGATGATTCCCATTATGCAGCGCTGATGGTACTGAATGTCGTTAGAGATAGTGCGAGAAAGAGAGAGAGAGAGAGGCAGAGAGAGTGAGAGAGAAAGAGAGAGAGAGAGAGAGAGAGAGAGAGAGAGAG
>KB672491.1:2743813-2767816 GCA_000349145.1 Anopheles dirus | reverse complement strand
CCCCCCCCCCCCCCCCCCCCTCTCACCCAACCAAATGGAAAACGACCGGCGACGACTGGCGCATGTAATCGCGATTGTTTCATTTATTTATTTATGTATGTTTCGCCCCGTTCCGACGCCGACCGAAGGCACCCACCGGAGTTTCCCACCGTCATCAGCGTTTACGCCCCGGGGAGGGGGTGAAGGAGGGCAAAAGGGGGAGATGGTTCATCTTCCATCTCAAGCAAGAAATTGGGAGCATTTCTGCCCCCCAAAACGGGCGCGGAATTCGCGTGTCGAGCGCGTCTCGCGCTTAATGCATAATGCGTTTTGTTTGGCCCTGGTGCCTCGATTCGGTGGATTTGTTACATCGCGGCTTAAATAATGGGCCGTGGCGCAACCTACCGGGTCGGGCAGGTGAAAGAATGAGTGCTTAAGTACACGCCCGAACCGTTTAATTTAATGGCGAAATAAATAAACAATATTTAAATGATGAAAACCGAATTAAAATACGATAAAGTAGAAGTTAAAGTAGAATAAAATGAAAAAGAAACAAAATGAAATGATTTTTAAACAGACATATGAAGAAAATAAATAAGAAAGACTATAAAAAAGAACGACCTAATAGTAAAAATTAAGTAAAAATGGCAATAGATGACTTTTTTTCATGAAATTAGCGTTGAGGTAACATTTAACATGTAGTAACACATAAATATAAACATAAAATTGCTATAAAACATATTCTGCTCCATTTTAGAACTATTTATTTATTTTAATACTACGAACTTAAATATTTTTACTAGTTTACATGTGATAAAACAAAAAATAAAAGATTAATAAAACAACACATGTATTTGATAATTTTTCATAATTTTTTTGAATAAAGTCAAGTAAGCATAACAAAAATATGAAAAGTAAATATAGAACATAACGTGTAATACAAAGATATGAGAATATGAAAAAAATAATAAAGCTGCAAACATTCGCAATAAATAGAGAAGTAAGCCAAATATAAAAGAAAATCGAGAATATTTGAAAAAAATATGAAAAAAATGCAACTAAACAAGCACATACCAAAGAGACGACAAACTATTATTTGGGAATAACTATGATAAGTGTATTCAAATGGAAAGCAATAATGATTACAATGAGAAAGCTATTTTATAATGTAAGAGACATGAAAACATCATAAAAACAATAAAAAAGAAGCAAAATAAATATCAAACAATACAAACTAATAGTGTTCAGAAAGAAAACGATGTAGGCCGTAGGTCGGAATAGGAAGATTGCGATTGCATGCTTTTTGATTGAATTTTATTCCCCCTTCATTTGTGTTTTTCCTCTCTTCGTTTTTCCGTGAAATTTCTCATTTCCTCCCTGCAAGCTTCCCACTTCGCGTACACACCCACACAGCCACAGCCACAAAGTAAAAGTGCATGCGCGTCCGTCGCGTACGCTACCGGTACCAGACGTGCCGCAGTTAACCTCCAACCTTTTCCCTCCCGGATTCGCCGGAGCGCCACGAGAAAGTAAGTCCCAAACCCACCCACCCCACCAGCAACTCCCACACACACGCGGGAAAAGGGAATATGGGAGACCGGAGAACCGAAGACGGAAGATGAGCGGATCAAGCGCACAATCAGGTTTGTTTCTTGCGTTTTTTTCTTGTGTTGTTGCTTCTGATGCCGGAATAAAGCTTTCCCAGCTGTTTTGGGAGGGAAAAGGGGGAGGGGGGAGGGGGTGCAACTGGGAAAATGGTGGCATTGTTTGACTTTGATGATCCTCCTTGCCACCTTCTTCGTACCGGGCCTAAAGAAGGGGCAATCGGCTGAGAAAAACCCATCCCGGAGAAAGGTTGCAGCAGCCACACGCCACGAAGAAAAGGTCAACACAAAGGCCTGCCCGTGACGGTGGCTCATAAACCAGGAAAGCCGGAACATCGGACAGGGGTTGTTCGGGAAGGAACGGCGGAGAAAAAACAACACATCGGCGCATCTTCCACCTCTTGCCGGCAAACGCGGCGATTATATGAGCACGCTGTGGCTGAGAGAGAAAAAGAGAGAAGAGAAAAAAAAACAAACAAGCCGTTTTTCCCGGAAGCGAAAGATGTCCGCACAACGGTTGGTCTAATTCAATCGCCGCCGCGTCATGCAACAACCGCAGCGCGTCGATTACGCAGTCCGCACCTCGCGTCACTCAATTACTCGCTTTGTGTGCGTCTGTGTGTGAGATCCGCCTTCGCATCCCAGCCCGGAAGCGATCACCGACCGCCGGTGCCTCTCACTTGATTTTTGCTTTTTTTCGTTATTTATTGAACGTATTTTTGAGGTCGAAAGACATGAAGAAAGATAGCGGAGAAAGAAAGAGAGAGAGAAAGAAAGAAAGAAAGAAAGAAAGAAAGAAAGAAAGAAAGAAAGAAAGAAAGAAAGAAAGAAAGAGAGAAAGAGAGAGAAACAACAGCTCAGAACGAAAGTAAAAGTATGACTTGCAAGTGCCAAAAGCGTCCTTCCCGTTTGCGAGCGGCCTCAAGTGAAAGCGGAAGCGTTTAATTAAAACAAAAAAAAAACAAAACAAAAGTAAGCAAAACAAAAACACGTACAAAGGGGGTCGTTCGTTTTTTCAAAATTTGTCACCGTTGTTTTTTTTTGTTTCTTTGTTTGTTTAATTTGCATTTTGAGAAAAACGAGAAAAAGTACAAAATCGTAACGTTAGAGAGTACGAGTTAACTAGTATAACGATTAAACTTAAGCGCAACAAGAAAAAAGGGTTCAACAACAATAATCATATAGGGACAACAGCCCCCTCCTGCCTTCTTAACGCGCTAGGATGTTCTGCTTCTTCGGCTAGTGTTTCTGTGTGTGTGTGTTTGTGTGTTTGCGTGTATTTGTCTGTGGCTACGACGGGATATGATGCTCCGTTTCCTACTACTTCCGGTCGCGCCTGGCCGCTCGTGTCGTCCCTGCTCCACCCCAGGCCAGCCACAAAGGAGATGAAAAAAAAATGGAAAAAAATCTAACAACAGGAGCCCTGCGGCACTGCGGCGGCTCGGAAAATGGCTAGAAGACTATGTACAGAAACGACGTGTCTGGCTGCTGGGGAGGCGCGTGGGTTGTGGGTACCGACCGACCAAACGCCCGGACGGAGCGTTTCCTTTTTGTTTCTATCGGTGTAGTGGTGATAAGAAGACTAGCTACGTGGTCCCGTGGTGCATAGGCGTGTGCGGTGTCTTGTTCTTTGTTTTTTTTTTCCGAGCCGAATTGGTGGGTCAGTGGAAAATGCGCGCGGAAAATGCGCTGCTGCGCTTAGTACGGGCCGGACTTGCCGGGTGGGCCGTACTGGGCGGCCGGTGCCGAAACACCCGCCCCATGGCCGCCGAGATCACCGCCGTGTCCGCTCGCGCCGTGCCCGCCGAGATCGCCGCCGACCAGCGCACCGTGGCCGCCGAGGTCACCGCCGCCGAGATCGCCGCCGAAACCGCCGGCGCTCGCGTACCCGCCGGCCGACACACCGCCGGACGACTCCTTCTGCGTCTTGTACTTGATGAAGTACACCTCCGGCTTGCTCGGCTGGGTCGGGGCCGGCGTCGGGATCACGATGTCCTGCTGCTCGTCCGGCTTCTTCACCAGCACGTACACGAGCGTCTTCTCCTCGTTCTGCGGCTGGATCGGGATCTGCGGCGCCTGGTACGACGGCGCCGACGGTGCCTTGATGAAGATGATCTTGTAGTGCTTCTGGGGGGCGGCCAGCTGGATCGGGCGCTGGACGCGCACCTCCTCCGGCTCCGGGGGCGGCACGTGCACGTAGATGTGCTTCTGGATGATGGCCTGCTGCGAGCCGCCACCGAACGAGCCGCCGCCGAACGAGCCGCCGTGACCGCCGCCGAAGCTGCTCACGCCACCGCCGAAGCTGCTGGCACCGCTCGAGCTGAACGACGATCCTGGTAGAAGCGGGGCGGGTGGATGGGTGGGAAGGAGAAATTAGGACCATTGCGTAAAGTGCAACCAGGAACAGCGTGCTTCTAGCGATTGCCAACGGAAAGCGTGATTTTCCAACGCGAAAATTCGCTTAAAACGACAAAAAAAAACTTTTAACCGGGTTCGTCGCTTACCCCACACCGACTGCAGTCTTTCGTTTTAGGGCACGTTTTTCGGGCCGGAAAAAATGGCTAAAAATAGCCTGCGACGTTCCGAGTGGCATGCATGCCATGCGGGATTCAAATTCCAACCGCAAAAGGGGTATTTTCTCCCTCGTTAAAAGGGGTTCGTCGCTTGAAAGTCTTTTGTTCCAGCACCCGTTCTAGGGGGCGCGGTAAAAAAATGGCAAAAATTGCGTACGACATTCGGGGATTGATTGTTGACTCGCGGTGCGCTTGTTGACTGGCTGGAGTGAGTGGCGCCCATGTGCCCGTGATATGGCTGCGTGCGTGTGACGATGGTAATTTGGCGGTTTGATTCTTCGCACTGCTGGGGGGTTTTTTTTTGTTACCACGTTCAATCAAACACTGTTCGTGCAGCACAGCACAACATACACACACACACGGTGGCACTTGTTCCGAAAACAAAGACACACACACAAGCACACGGGGCCAATTTGTATCCTGCCAATCAGCTCGCACTGCCAGCGCACTTTTGCTTCCTGAAGGGCACCGGAAAAGCACACATACACACACACACACACAAACACTCTCATAGGAACACACCTCCGAATCCTCCTGCGCTACCGCCGAAGCTGGCGCCGGCACCGGACGAGTAGCCGCCGCTGTATCCGCCGCCGCCGGACGTGAAGGAGCCACCGCCGGACGAGTAGCCGCCGCCGCCGCCGCCGCCACCGTGCGAACCGCCAGTTGATGGACGATTGTATGAGTATCCTGCTTCCGGTCGGGCGGAAGCAAGAACCAAACAACAACTCAACAGCACGAACGTCTTCATTCTGTCGCTGTGTGCGCTACCGAGGGGGGAGGGATGTGTTGTTGCCGTGCGGGATGCGTTGTTCGCTGGCGTTCGCTGTGTGTTTCGTTCGTTTCGATTCTCGTGTGCTGCTGCTGCTGCCGCCGAGCGCGCTGTTGGTTTGATCGATGCAAATGCTTCACTGATGATCCGTTTGCTGCGGTCGATGCAATTTATACCCTTTTAATGCCCCCGGCCAAGCAAGCGGTAGGCCCAGCCGTCATCAGCAGGAGATGAAAGCAACAAACCAACGAACGAACGAGCAACGAAAAAAAGAAAAAATGCGAGAAAAAAAACAACAAGCTAACCACGCGCAAACATACACAGAACAGCGAGAGAGCAGGGAGAGAAGCGCCACCGCAGACAACGGGCACTCGTCGGAGGGTCCTCCCAGTCTCCCGGGCGGGTGCGATGGTGGTTTGGCGTTTTTTTTTGTTGCTTCTCTTCTTTTGCCTTCTCTCCTCCTCTGCTGCAGCCTGCAGCGTACCTTCTTTCGCTTCGTTTATTTCGTATTTCGTGTACCGTTTCGCTGCTTCTCCTTCCTCTCCCACACACACACACACACAACAAAAGGGTGAACCTCTCCGGAAGGGGGTGGGTGTGGGAGGGAGGGGGGGGGGTGGAGACCTCCCGAAACTGCGCTTGAATGAAGAGATCGCTGAGGACGCCGGCGAGATGATGGCGGGGTGATAGTGATGGTCTGCAGTGAAATGAAAAGTGAACTCCTCTCCCGTGGACTTGTGTACCCCTTGCCCTCTCCCCGGTCCCTCTCTTTCTATCTCTTTCTCGCTCGCGGGGTGCTTACTCCGATGGGCTATCGAGCGAGCGAAAGGAAGGAAACAAAATCTCATCAGTAATGGCAGCGCACGAAGCGTTCGCGAAATGAACTTTCGTTCGTGGAGGGGGGGGGGGGGGGTGGCGTCGGGAGGGGGAGGTGGTGCATGGGAAGCTGCACGAGCGCGAGGAGTCGCGAAGCCGGAGGAGAGAGAAAGGTAAACTCCACCCGAAAAGCGCCGACCCGAAGAGACAGAACGAACGAAAGTGAACCCGCGTGCTGACCTCCGAGCAGGTGCGGGAGAGGGAATAATGTGAGGATGGGATTTATCAGCGCGTTGCAAACCACGCGAGTCGTGATGATCCGTCCGCCTCGGAGCTTGGAGAATTCGTGGACAGAAAGAGGAGGAATTCCCTCCTCTAGTGAAAGAAGGAAAAAAAACACTCATGGGAACGTTTTCGACGTTTCGGAGCTTCTCTTCTCTCTGTCCCTTCTCGGCTCAAGGTGAAGTAGTTTAATAAACAAAGCCACAGTCGCTGGCGCGCATCCCCTGCGGTCCCGATAAAAATAGCAGCCCAGTTCGGGCCCGGCGGGACAAGAAGCTACATTTTATTAGCCTCATCTGTGCGTTTTTTCTTCTCTTCTCCATCCAACGCAGCGACGCTTCAAGTGCTTGGCAGAAGGGAGGTTTAATTGACGCTGCCCGTGACGTAACGCAACGTAACGCTGCTATCTTAATCGGGCCACATACGCCTTTTGAGCCAGCTGTGTGTGTGTGTGTGTGTGTGCGTGCGCGTTTTTGTCTGTTTGTAAGTGTTGCACATACTCCAAATTTCCGTGCCGCATGCAACCGATCATCCCGGGCGTTGCGGTTTATCCGGTTTGATCCATGACCGCCCCTCCCATACGGTGGTTAGCTGGAAGCGTTTAATGCAAGTGAACCCACTCACTTGAGCGCGCGGGAAGGATGTTTCGAGATAAAAGCGATGATGTCATGTCATCGCGAACGTTTGAACCGCTTTACTCCGGTGATCTTCAACAGTTTGTTTTGCTTTTTCAAGAAGTACCTATACATGTTTTGCTTGCTCTTCTATTTGGCGCTGGTTTTTACGCAAATTTGTCGGATATTTCGACTATGTTGTCAATGTGTACAAGTAGAATGTATTTATGGTAAATTTCAATCACGTATTGTTCATAGATTGTTGCAGGAAATACGAGATCTTTTCAAATTTTTGAATAAATTATACACATTGTACTATAAATTATAAGCTTGAATATTTTTTTATTTTTTTATTTCTATTACTTAGTTTTGAGTTATTTATTTAGTTATATATTCCCGAAACAGTTTTTTATTTATCAATTTATGTTTTTATTTATATATTTATTCATTCATGTGAACTATTTTAACTTATTTCAACACTTATCATCATTTATACTTGTCATTACCATCAGACTCACTTATCATTTATTTATATCACTTCACTTCACTTATTCGAACAGAAAAATCTGTTAATTTAATTATTTATTTATTTATTTATTTATTTATTTATTTATTTATCTATTTATTTATTTATTTATTTATTTATTTGTTTATTTATTTATGAATTTATTTTTCTTTGTTTATTTCTATTCTCTTTCTTTCTTTTGTCTATCTTTTTGTCTATTTATTTATTTAATTATTTACAATATTCAATTATTCATTAAATAGTATATTATTTATATATTAATTTGTTTATTTTATATATTTCTTTATTAATTGCATTATTTATTTGTTTAATTAAGCTTTTCTGATGAAATATAATGCTTAATGTTTTCTTATGCTCAAACGTATAGAAAGTCATCTGTATTATGAACATTTCTTAACATTCAGTTTGGTTTATATCTCAGTTAAATCAATCCAAATTGATATCTTCTGACACCCGGCAAGTGTTAGTGTAAATGAATAGCCAAAAAAGCCATATAAATCTATCTCCCAGCGCGAAGCCACAGTGGAAGCAGCTCACAGGCGCGTGCCGCCTGCAACTATGTTGCCACCCCACATCGCCTAGCACATACACACACCAAATATTGATATTTACGACGGGTACTTTGCTGTGTGTTTAACTAATTACGGCGCTTCCCCGGCCCCGCGGTAGCCCGCAAAGGCAAACAAACGCGGCCGCGCGTCTAACGCGACACCGCGCGCCCGGGCCCGCGCGATGTTTATCTTCCCGCCGTCGACGCGTTCTCAGGCGAGCGCGGGTTACGTGGCACGCGCACCCGGCCCGCCAGACACCGTGGCATCAGCGCGAGCGGACAGCGCACGCGAAACAAAGCGCGAAACGAAAACAACCGAATGCGCTTCCGGTCACTTTCATGCGCGAACCATTCTCGCGCAGTCGGGAATTCGCACGCGAAAGCACGAAAACGAAAAACGCGCAAGAAAATGGACCAGGAAAGTAGAACGCAGACACGGGCGGAAGCCGAAAAAGGGCGGCGCAACCGTACGCGGCGAAGCGGATGTACGCCCATTACGTGAGCGCAGGGCCCGGGGCAGGATCCTGCTGATCCGGTGCGCAGGACACACACGCTTGTCTTGAAATAAAGGCGACACACAACCCCGCAACCAAAGAAGAGAGAGAGACAAAAAAACGGCCGAGCTATTAAAAAGGTAAATTTTACGATCCACTCCTCGGGTGCGGGTGGCGAAACGGGGAGCGGGGAGAGGGGAGGATGTAAGTGATTTGGGGTGCAAGATGAAGTCATGAGCTCCCGAAAGCATGTCCGGGCAGGGAACGCAGGGATTGTGAAATGTGAGCTACGAGTTCGAAGCATTTTTTTCTTCGTTAAAAAAATGTAAATTTTTCAAACAAATTTGTTATTTTTCCCGTGTTCTACTGAAATATTATGATTTTCTATATGAGTTATTGATGAAATTGGGTTCAAAAACTCATTTATAGCAGATTAAGTTAAAAAATATGTTTTATTTTTATTTTTACAAGTATTTTTTTAATATAATAAAATAAGCTGTGAATAATTTCCGATGTTGGTTCCTTCAAATAGTTTCTTAGTTTCAGGTTATTTTTATCAGGATTCAAAATAGCAAAATTTTGGTGAGCATAATAATTCTTTTTTTTTAATTTTACGGTTTAAGATATTGTGAAAATATTGTAATTTACTTTACGAAGATAATAACCCATAGCTAACAAACATCCTGATTTGATTGTTTTATTTTTTCTTTTGAAATTTTACCAAAATTTCATAATTGTGTAGAAATTCTTATTAAAATTTTGAGACTCCAATAACTTTTAAGAGTATTTTTTTAATATAATAACGCATGACTATGAATAATTTCCGATGTTGGTTCGTTCAATTACTTTCTTAGTTTCAGTTTATTGTTTTCTGGATTCAAAAAAGCAAAACTGTGCTGAACATATAGAAAAAAAATCGGATATTTCCCAATTTTGACTCAAGTTTCAAAGCATTTTCATAAATTTTGAAATTTTTCCAACTATTTCCTGCTCACAAAAACTGGGTTGAAATGCACATTTATTGCAGAATTTCTTTTAATATTTTGCCGTTTATGCAATTTTAGAGAATATTTTAATTTAATTTGTGAAGATATTAGCACATAACTCACAAACCTCTTGATTTGCTTGTTTTTGATATGTTTTGTAGTTTGAAAATATTTTTTTCTGGGTTAAAAAATAGTAAAATTTTGAGACAAAATTTCCACATTTTCTAGAAATTTTAGAATTCTGCCAAACTTTTAAAATTGTGCAGAAATTCCGAAATTTCCTGCTTGAATCATTCTTATCGTAAAATTTCTCAACCAACGGGATGTTCTGTTACTGGCAAAATTGCAATAAATTCAAGTAACAATATTGGACAATTTGTACTTGGGACGGTTTAAGTACAAAAACAACACTTAACAAACCCTGCACACATTCGGGCGACTCGATTTCGCATGTTTTTTTTTGTTTAATTCGCTCCTTGCGTCGCAAAAATCTCGCTGCACCAAATTCCGAAAGCACAGCCCGAGCGGGGAGAGCCGGGTTGATTTTCGCGATTGCTGCGTGCGCGCGAAGAAGCGCTCTCTTGCCCACTTTCACTTCGTAATGGACGCTGTCGGTTGACATTGTCACGTGCGGTGCGGAGAACCGCCGAAGCCCCCGCGCGCGGCAAGGGCCGACCGGGCGGCCGGTGCTTTACCCTCCCGAGAGCGCAAAACCGGGCGTCAATTCGTGCGTCACGCGACATTACGCAAGGCCGCCGCTGCTGCAGCGCTGGTGTGCGGCGCATCGCGCCCGATGCGCACACTTTCGCGATCCTGCTGCCGCCCGTTAGAAGCGTCGCGGTGCGCGAAAGTCGAAAGTCGTTTATCGAGTGTGTGCCAAACGGCGAGCCGGAAGTCGCGGCTGCAAAATCGGGTCCACCCACTCCGGGCGTGCGCTGCAGCGCTGCAGCGGGTGCGCTTATCGTGACCGCTCCTAAGCGGCCCGGCACGAAGAAGCGACCGGTTAGATAATCCTGGCCTGCTGCTGCATCTCCTTTTTAAGCTGGGATTCTTCGGCCGAGTGGGGAGCGAGGGAGAGAGAGGGAGAGAGAGAGAGAGAGAGAGAGAGAGAGAGAGAAAGGGAAGCGATCGAGAAAGCCGAGAATGGCTGCATATATGGCCCGGGGCGAAAGCCGTCCCGGTGCGTCTTCCAACCTCGCCGGCTCGACTGGCTGGATTTCTCCGGGAAACACCTGGACACCGTCCCGTACAAGGGACCGTACGATTCTCGAACCAGCGGCATCACCCGCAGCCGGTTCCGCAGTCGGGGCGTTGCGCAACGCATCGCAGCGCAGCGCCGAGACCGGAGATCCCTTTCACCCAATCGGACAGGACTTGCTGACCTTTGACCTCTCGCGGCGAAGGTTGATTTGAAAAACCTTCAAACTGAAAGAAGAAGAAGAAAAAAACGCCACAAAAGGGTCTTCTTATCCGGTGCGGGCCGCTCCGCCACGCCACAGCAGGACAGCAGGGATAATTTCGCGCTCGTCTGTGTGTGTGATGTCACTGGGCGGCGGATCGTTCCCTTTCACCCGAAACGCGGGCCCAATTTCGGATTACGCACGCTCATTACTGGGTGGGGGGGGGGGGGGGGGGGAGTCGATTTAAGCAGCGGCAACGGGTAACAACCGCTAAACGCTCCGTTCGCCCCGATCCGGCCGGCCTTTATTCGGCCCCGCAGCAGGTTGGACAAAAGGCACAATGATAGGTGCTTTCCCCCCCCCCCCCCCCCCCCCCCCCCCCCCCCCCCCCCCCCCCCCCCCCCCCCCCCCCCCCCCCCCCCCCCCCCCCCCCCCCCCCTTCGTTCGTTTGTTTCTCTGCCTGTTCACAGGAAACACTGTCCGTAATAGCATCACTTTAGTCATTTTCACGAAATGTCCGCAGAGAAGAGAGCTTTACATGTTTCAAAATGCCTTTTTTCATTTCATTTTCTTTTGTTTTTGGTATTTTTTTTTAGATTCGCGTCTTTTGTGCCATTTTTTTACTTTTAATAAGTGTTTTCTGTTTATTTGGGTTTTCTTCCTGAAAAGCATTCAAAAGGAAAAGCAGGCTGAAAATTTCATACTATTTCTCATAGCTTCTTTTTTAACGATTTCATATTTTTCACGGTTTCATTTTCACGGTTTCACGGTCTCATTTGTAAGTTTATCAGATTACTTAACTCTACGAAAATATGAACCTGACCTTACCACTACCGAAAGCCTTTATTTTGCCTTTTTTATTGACTCGGACAAAAAAGCTATACAGTTTTTTCAATGATCGTTTTAATTTGTTTCTAATTTTATTCTTTCAAATTAATTTGCAAATTTTTGAACAAATTTTTCGATTTTCGTGCCAAATTAGAGATGTTTTATGGATTTTATTTTGTGTTTTGTGGTTCTTTGAGTTTGGTTTCCTTTCCGAGTAGCATTCGAAAAGGAAAGCTGGCTGAAAATTTCATCCTATTTCTTATCGCTTTTTTTTCAACGATTTCGTATTTTTCGCGATTTTACATCTTTCTCACGATTTATTCTCAGATTACTTAGTGGTAAGAAAATGAGATGACATACCTATTCCTAGCGAGAGTGATTATTTTGACGTATCATTTAACGTTTTATTTGACCTAAGTGTTAAGAAAAAACTATCAAAACTATGAAAATTTTCCAAAGAAACGATGAAAAATCATAGAAAAAATAAACTCTCTGAGAAAACTTACATTGAAAATTTGTTCCAAAAACATTTACACATGATGTTCAGTTCGTTTGTGCCTGAACCTGAACCCTTCCGATCAGGCACAACACGAATACGTAAGAATAGGAATGGGCTGGCCGCAGAAAAGAAGCTCGTCCAAATTTCTGCCGATTTGTTACACCCAGCCCAGCCTTTTTTCCCAGCGCAATTTGCATCCGAAACGTATCGCAAAATCTCCACTCACTTCCAATCCGGGCCGGGCAAAGTAGATCACACTGGCCAACATACACACACACAGAGACGCATGACTTATGGTTTCCCACCCCACCCCACGTGGCACGTGACACCACGCCTCGCCTTCGCTCTTTCTTTCCCGTTCGCCGCGCGTCGCTACAATTATGTGCGAACATTGTTGCGATCAAATTCGAATTAAGGCACCGCGGTGGCGGGTGTGTGTGTGGTGCGGTTATGCAAGCCGCGTTCGGAAAGCGGAATTCGGTCCTCTCGGCCGCCGGTGACTGAAGATCTCGTGCGGATGCGTCTAATGATAGAAGCGGCCGCTTTTGTGGCCCCCGGACGCGCGGCCCGTACAATGCGCAACGAATCCGCTTACGGGCGTGCCGAGGAAGCTTCTTGGGGAGGGGGGGGGGGGGGGGGGGTTGTTGGTTAGGAGAAGGAGGGCGGGCATGATTTATCGGCAGGTCAAATGGAGAATCAAAACCTATTCGACGACGGCCACGCGTGCAGACAACATTGTACGGCGCACAGTGGGCATTTAAGAACACCTGCTCGGGGTAAAAAAAATAAACTCCCTCAGAGATTTCACTTAGAAGTGGATGAAGGATGCCGGACTGATGGCTGTAGCTGTAGTAACCCTTTCGTTATTTTCTACCGTTTTTTTACATAAAATATACAAAAAAACTCGGTTCCAATACGTTTCACCAATACTTGTATAATACTATTTTGAGAAATTTTGAGAAATTTTGAAAATTTCGAATTCGGGGTTTTTTTAAGCATTTTCAAACAACTTTCGTATTTGATTTGCCCAACAAGGCTATACAAATGAAACTACTGACTTATAATGGTGTGTAACTTCTCCATATTTAGAATGAAAATACTGAAAATGACCAAATTTTGACATTTGAAAAACTTCCGAAGGAGCACCTTGGAGGTAGCTACTTTCTCCGCTATATTAAAGTAGATACAGATCCGATAGCAATATAGTTTTGAAAGATTTTTTTTGCAATCTGTCCAAGCTATCAAGATGCTTAAGATCAAGCTATGAGCTCCAACATTTTGTCATTTTTATTGTTATAAAATTGTTGTCAAATTACTCAAGTTTAGTCAAGTTTACGCATAATCGATAAAGAACTCTATGAGTTACAGATATTTGGAGATGACATTGTTTTCACTCATCATATTTCTCGTAATTTGACACCTCGAACTTGGCTTCATCCCGCCAAATGCCCGATGTGCCCAGTGGGCGGATGCGAGCACGGGTGCGTGAGTGTCGTTCCTTGAAGCGCGCGATTGTGCACGTCCACGCCGTCCGTAAACGGGCTGTCATCATCATCATCATCATCATTGTCGTCGTCGTCGACGGTGCTCCGGCCGCGTGATACGGGCTGAATGAACTCATCAGGTGTCAGGACCGGGTGTGCGCGTCGCGTGTGAAGCCACTGCTAAACAGCCCGACCTGTCACCGCGCAAGTTGACTCGTGGCGGTGGGCGACCTGACGCAGTGTCACGCCTCGCTGCCGACCCGAAGTCACAGACTGGGGCGCCAACCGTCACCGTAGCAACGGGCGCCGGCCGGAATCGATATGGAAAATTCATAAATCACACGCACACGAGCCACACAGACACACGGCCAGATATGCCTCCATTGATGGGTGCGTCGCCGGCGTTGAAGTTCGCGACGTTTGCCGTTTGATCTCTGACCTTGGATCACTCGACAGCGACATCAAACGCCGGGCGCGCTACCGGGGAGCGTCTGCCGACTGCTTTCGCCTGTTTGCATGGAGAGAAGACACACGCACACACACACACACACACACACACACACACACACACACATATATATATATAAAGAAAACAGGGCGAGCAACTCGAGCCGGGGGAGGGCAAAAGTCGAACACAGAAGCCGTGCCCACCTCCAGAGGCAGAGGCGATAAATAAACATTGACGGTTCGCTGCAAGCAAACAGCAAGTGGCAAGCGCAGACGACGACTTGTTAACTTGCGTCGGCTTCCGATGCGGCGGAACTTCGACACGGGGTGCCTCGAACTACTGGACGGTTGTGTTTCTGTGTTTGCAACTGTCAAACGTGAACCGTGACGCGCGATTTGTTTACTTTGATTGTTTATGACTTGGAGAAGTAGTCCACCAGAGCGGACTTCACTCACTTTGTGAACACTTGAACTATGGCTCTGATAGCTTCAAAGAATCTGAGGGGTGTATAGAGTGAGGGAAGATTTAAAAACGCATTTCTGAGCTGAGTACTGAGCATTCTGCGGGAAGTTATTAGACTATCGGAGGAAGAGCTTGCAGCCTGCATGGATCTCTAAAAAGATATCTTCCTGCAATGTGTTATATGGGACATTGTGTCGAGTTGCTCCTAGTTGGTGGAGTGATTGTAGTACGATATGTTGCAATGATCAGTCCAAGCTGATCTTACTCATGACATTGGGTCATGTGCTTAGTGTCTATTCTATTGTGTTTTGACCAAGTCTTAGATCAGCTCGGAGGAACATTTGTGGCTGCTCCACACACTCTAGTCGAACGTTGCCCAAGATCTGCCGATCTCGCACCACAATCGATTGCCCAACGTCCCAGCGACAAAGTACATCTTCCTCCCCAAATGGTGTCGGTTTTGCGGTCTGTCACCTGCGGTACAGCGCAAGAACAGCCCGGGTGCAAATGAGCACCTGTCAAGATCCTGCTGCCTTGCGGCGGCCTGCGGTTAGATAATACGCTTCACGACCCGTTCGGGCCATCGGAATTCGCGCCTCCGGACGCATCCTCCATGGGATTCTCGACGATGGACGTCGAATGCCGTTTTTGTGTTTTTTTGGAACGGGCTGCTGGCGTTGCGTAACCGCGACTTTGGGGGGATGAAAATCATGTACCGCTGGTGGATCAAGCGCCGGGCGAATTTTCCCCCCCCCCGCACATTCCCGACTCCCCCAGAGCGCACGCCATCTGGTGGCGATGAGTAGTCAAGAGAGAGAGAGAGAGAGAGAGAGACAGAGGAAAGCGGGAACGTTATGAGCCGCGCGCAGTACACCGGCGTACACAGTTAGCAAACAAAAGTAAAAGTGATGCCCTACACCGTCCAGCTTTTGTGTGTGTGTGTGTTTGTGTGCATGTTCGGCTGTCTCAGTATGTCCGCAAATGGTCCGGCCTGCTTTGAGATTACGTGAGCGCGTGCGTTTTTCTTTCCCTTCTTCGGTGCGGAGCATCTTAACTAGCAATTGGGAGGGTTGCTGGTGCGATTCCTTCCACGGGCCATTCCCAGCGCCCAATGCCGGCGAGGTTCGTTTTAATGTCAGCCGGAGGTAATTGGAGGAGCAGGAGTGGTCTGGAGAAGAATGAAACCACCGTGTGCGCGTGCATGCCCGGCATGATCCGATCGCCGGATGGGAATTAACAGGGGGCAAACGCGTCCGCCGGTTGACGCGAAATTGAAGGGAGAGGCGAATATCCCAACGACAACAGCAACGACGGCAGAAGCAAAAAAAAAACCCGCGATGGCGAAAGCCAGCCCCCGAGCAGCCCCGATTCCCATTGTCCGAGCCGGAATTGAAGTGTCCAGCTGTAACGATGTATTCATTTCGCAAACATTTCCAAACGTTTCGCGGCGCGACCGCGGAGGGTGGTTTGCAAAATACGGCCGGGCGAGCACGGGGCAATCAGGAAGCGGAGGCTTCCCAGGGTTTCCTTTTGTGCGGTGGGCCAATTCGGGTTCGGTTTTGTGTGCGGCCAGAATTTTAATCCCCCTGCTGGCTCCTGCGACTCGGGGCTGATAAATTGGAGCGTGTCTGTTTCGCCTTTTCTGCGTCCGTAAAGCGCGCGGCACGTGTGTGTCACTTATTGAGAGGTTCTTGGAAGTCATGTCATGTCAGGTCTGGAACATATCACAGTCGAAGAACATCGGTATTGCTCGCACCGCACCGATCATGCTCATTATTTTCTTGAAAGAGTTTCTGTTTGGAATAACCAATCAAGGAAGAGAAAATAAATAAAACTTAAAACAACAGAAAAGAGTCGAAAACAGTACAAAAACTGAGCAGTTAGAAGATTAAGATTTAGGATAACAAATGAGGTAAAGATGTAAATGAAAATAAAAACCAACATTACGATAAGTAATAAGTAATTGAAGCAAACGAAATTACTACTGCACCAGGAAACACAGAAACAAGATAAATAAATACTCATGAAATCAAATAATCCTTATATTACTATTTACTAATAAGAAAGCACATTGTACAGAACAGGAAGAACACAAATACAATGGATAATGTATAATAAACTACAGAAGAAAAGCAGAGAGACAAGAAAATGCTGGGAATAATAGTGAAAGAGACGACCACTGCATCAAATAGTGAATATATTTTAAACATCATGGACAAGCTAATGAAAACAAAAACATCCGAAATTACCGACAATTACAACGAAATGTAGTAAGTAGAAGGAATGGAATGTGTTGTCTTTTTTATGCTCATGTTTCTTTTATGTATTTCTTTATTGTGCTTATTTCAGTTGCTTAGTTAGTGGTTTTTACTTATTTTATTTGTTTTCATTGTTTTATTTACTTCATGTACTTTATTTTATAATTTTTAATTAAATAATAAAACAAATTTTCTTTTTATGTGTTTGCTTGTTATATTTAAGTAATTCTTTGGCGATTTCGGGACTATGAAAAATATATTAAAAATAGCTGCAATCAACCGTAATCCTAGCTTCTCTTCGGAAAAAGGGCCCTTTGGGGAGAGATTTCCAATTTTAAGCTCATCGTCGCTCACGACTGATTAGTCACTCACGCACACAAGCGCCCGATCAACTGTCAATCTCGAAGCCACCTCATTAGTGTACCGAAAATGCCGTCGGTGATGAGATAGTTCGTGCATTCGGCTTGGTTTGCCGTTCAGTCACTAACAGATCTCGTTCCGAGTGTGTGTGTGTGTGTTGAAAATGAAGTTGATGAAGATGATGATGATGACGAGGAACGTAATGGAGCTAATGTCGCAGCTTTACAGTGCTTTCGACGCCATTTTTCTTTCCGCCGCGGAAAAGAAATGATTAAACTCGCGCTCAAAAACGGATTAAGCAACAAGGAAACAGCGCATTGATTAACCTAGAACGGGTTTTTGTTTCTGTTTCTGTTTTCCCAACTTCACGTAATGTCAACCGATTCGTCCTGCCCCGATTGCGATAACGTCCCGGGATCCTTTCCTTTCGGGGCGAAAAGCGAAACCGTTTTCGCTTTTCCCTATCGCGCCGTATCTCATCCCGGTTTCGCCACAACTCACCTGCGAGAGCCGATCCCAGAGCAAAGGCCGTATTTCTCTTCGTCGCTAGCGCTTCGCGCGTTTGTTTTATCTGGCATCGTGCCATTTTTTCTCGCTTTCTGCCTTCGCCCGCTGCGTTATGATGGATGCTTCTTCTTCTGCCCCGACTGTTGCTGCACCACAGCCAGCCTCAAAAAGAAAACGAAACAAACCCGAACCTTCACCCCGTGACGTGCAGGGTGTCCCGGGAGTTTGGTTTTTATTTACCCACCCCCCCCCTCCCCCTCACCACCACCCCAAAACATCCCTTCGCGCCCGGAACGGCAAAACTACGCGGGTAGGGCGGATTTTCGCGACTCGCGATTAATTTGCGGCCCACCGCGTAAGACTTTATGGCCCACCGTAGCAACGGCACCGGCAGCAGGGCAATTTAATGCGATTTCGCATCGTTAGTGTGTGCGCACACACACACACATACACGAGAAATAAACTTGTTTTTCTCCCTTTTTCAGCAACGGACCGATCGATGAATGGTTGCGGCGGGCAGCTTCACGTTTTGGGGCCTAAAGACGTGGTTACATTGCCGAAACGAATCGGTTAAAGCGCTAGGAGGTTTTTTTTGTTTGCGGTGCAGAATTGCTCTGGGATGATCGGTGAAATTTGGTTTCGCTCCTGTTTTAACTACAATCGACTGTTTAGTGTACGGACATGAGGTTGCGTGTTTTAAATTTAAAATTGTGATTTAAAATTCATGTTTATAAATATAAAAGACATGCTTTGAACAAAAAGAGTTGTAAATGAAGAGCATAATAACCATAGGATATTTTAATTATTTAACAATTTTAGTGATTTTTGCCAAAACTTATCGAGTCAATAATTGAGTTTTTTTTTTTCAATAGAGCATTATTTCTTTAAGGATCCTTCTTTCAATTTGCTTGTCATTAAACATGTGTCTCGTGCAATTCTTTTTTTTTAAGTTTTAAATTGATTTTGTTTGCTTATTTTCAATGTTTTATTTGCTGTTCAAGGTCAAACACTATATTTTCTTTAGTTTTATTCTTTCTTGGAAAAACTTGAAGAGATTCTTGGACGTTTTGCTTGATTAAGTTGCAGTTCATAATTAATACGTCTTTTTTTTTGTTTTTGCACATTTTTACAAACACTATTTGTGTTAAGTATTTGATTACAAACTCATTGCAAAAACCTGCTCTTGTGAATAAAACGAAATCTTGAAGAGATAGCGCAAAGCGATGTTCTAGTGAGTTGTTCTCAATAACAAAATACGTCTTTTTGTGATTTTTGCACATTTTTACCTATACTATTGCTATGTTGTTAGCCAGGAACAACCTGACCCATAAACAATACTTTAAAAAATGCGATCATTTACAAAAGATTGTTTTTTTGCTGACCCAAAAAATCAGTTTAAAATTCGTTTAAAAATACAGGCTACTTGAAATGACCTTGAACATTAAAGAGGTATTTTAGTCATTTCGTTTATTTTAATTTTTCGCCATTTTTTTTTGGTCACATGTTTTAACTCCTCCAAACCTTCCAAGCTTTATACATGGATTGCTGATGCATGTAGACACTAATTGGCTTTTAA
The DNA here is from genome assembly GCA_000349145.1 of Anopheles dirus. NCBI lineage: Eukaryota > Metazoa > Arthropoda > Insecta > Diptera > Culicidae > Anopheles > Anopheles dirus. The sequence goes on along the minus strand of KB672491.1, from coordinate 2,748,798 downwards.
ACGGGACGTAAATCGTTTTGAATGTGCCGATAAACTCCAAACTGCGGCCCTTTAAAGACCTTTTCCTATAGGCTTTTCTTGTGGGCTTTATCGCGAAGAAAACTAATTAAAATGGGACAACAGCGGCAGTATCACATACGATTTCTTAACAGAGAGGAGTTTCTCTTGTGGATATTTCAATTACGCCGCTAGTGAGGCTCATTGCAACGGAGCGTCAATTATTTCGAGGAACAAAAAACTTCATAATAGAGAAGCGCCTCAATCGAAACCGTCTGATTGATACAAACTTGATAAATACTTGCATTATACCGCGCACGGGACCTATCATAGCGGAAAAGTGGCAAACAAAGGGTAAATTAAACCCTATTATTTGCCCATTGGATCGATTGGAGGAAAAGTTGATTCCAAGTGCGAAACCCCCAAACCCAACAAAGCAAACTCGATTATGTCTCTCTGAATGGATGGATGGGTTTATGGACGAAAGAAGCTAAAATTGAAATGAAAAAAAACAATACAAAACGACACCCGGCCAGTGCTAAAACCGAAAAACGGCCAAATCCCTTTCGATTCACACCTTCGCCGCCGAACGGTGTCGTAAACTCCTTTCCCTTTTTTTTTGCTGCACCCGGAGTCGCTGGTGTCATCTTCGGGCGGGTTATGCAAAGTAGTGGTAGGTGGCCGTTTAGTAATCGTTTAAAATTCAATTAACCCACAACCCTGGGTTGCCGGGCGTTTCGTGCAAAATTGCATCACACAGGTGCTAAACAAAGTCAAGTCAAGAGAGAGAGAGAGAGAGAGAGAGAGCGAAGGAGCTGGGACTTGACATCGATCGCAGCCGGGCTGTCATAAATCAATCGTTGCATTCGATGGGTGGCAAAATCGTGTCACCATTCGTCGGGAAGGAATCTGGGCCGTCTCAGATTTATGATCCTCATCAATCCACCTAGAGCGGGCCCGTGCGGGATGTTGCGTGTCCTGCACTTGACAGGGCATTTCCATCAAACCGATACCGGCCCGCCGCCTCTTGTGTGGGTGTAACCCTCCAGGGTCACTAGAAAACAACCACAAAAACCACGCGAGCGAGAGAGAGAGAGAGCGAAAATTCCACAACATCTCTGCGGATGATTAATTATCCACCTGTACGGAGTTGGAGTGGCACGAAGTGATTGTGTTTGGAAATTGCTTATTGAATTTCCATTATCGCGCTCCGGTCCAGACACGTCTGAGACACTTCACTGCGCAACCCCGAAAGAACACTGGCCGCTAATTGCTATCGCGAGTTTGAGTTTGAGCTCCCGAATCCCGCTCCAAACATTCCATGGTCTGACTGACTTCGACGGCGGCAGCGACCACTTCAGGCAAGAACTTCGCCAGCTTCGCAGGAGCCGTTGCCCCGGGGAATGCAGACGCAACTGACGCAACGCGCACCGCAGGAATGTTTTTGAACGTGCGGGTTTGACGCAAGCCACTCGCACGCTCGCGTTGATCGATCGCGCGTGGAACGAGGTCGCCGGAAGTGGACCACACCGGGCACAAACCGCTGACACGGGGTCGTTTCACATTTTAACGGCGCGGTTCGGCTGCTCAATCGGTGCATCCTATTCGGGCCTTTGGGTTTTTGCACCTACCCCGACAAGGTGAGGTAACGATTGCGAGAGATGGTGAGATGACGAGGAGTAAGACGACCCCAAACCGTTCCGAGCTGGCAGCAATTAATGGCGGATTTTGCCGGGCCGCCGATGGGAAAAGGTCAATTAGGTTGGTTTGTCTTGGAACGCTTATAGTTGTAGCTAATATATTTTTTTGTTTCATTTAATTTGCAGACATCTTGTTCGCTGTGATGAAATAGTTACACCAATATCAAGAAAACATTAAACTTTTATTTATTTTGACGTTTTCATTCCTTCAATAGGTATATGGTTGTATTGGTTTCAAGAAGGAACATTGTTTCGAATAATTAAATGTATCAAAACACCAATATTTAGTGTTGTACTGTGAAACTTTTGTTTTCTTCTGATCATACTCGCATGTAAATTGGCATTTTTAACCTGAATTTTATTGGAGAACATCGTATTTACCATGCGAAAGCCTCCTCTGTGAGGAATTAACAATCACATCAAAAACAAGCGTCCATAAATGACTTAATGCTACAATTATGAATGTGAATTAAAAGTTCCGAAGGTCGAAACCTCATCGCTAATTTTCGTTAATTTTATAGTTTCAAAACAATAGATGATTATTTCAAAGAAATCTGTTCGAGTTTCCACTTCAGTTTGCCTTAGCTCGCTTGGAGTGCTGGTTTCCATGAAATTTCGAACAATTTTGCGGAAATTTCGGAATCAAAGCTCCTTTTCTTCTTTCTCTTCTTCTTCTTCTTCTTCTTTTTCTTCTTCTTACGAGACGAAAGTCGTACTACTACGATTGGGACTAGGGTTTGTGGCAGCTTCCTCCATTACTGTTCAATATACTTCATCATATTCTAACTATGATTATTTTTCTGAATTTTGTATTGGTGTTCTGTGTCTCTGTTATTTCTGTGTCTCTATAGTCTCTGGTATGTTATTTGTTAGCTGTATTATTTACTCTTATTTCCATGCTCTCCACTTTGCTTCCTCTATACTTCTATTTCTGCCTCTTTCATGAATTTTACCACTTCTTTTATTGCCTTTCCCGATTGAATCAAAGATCTGAAAAGATTTTTTTTTAATATTTTTACCTTACTTTTTATGTTGATTACATTCATCACGTTGCTATTAGTGTGTGTTGTTTGAATCAATGTTTTGTCGAAAAAGCAACACTTTTCAGAAACCTTTTTGATGTTTTCTTCTTCAATTTGCGTGTGTTTATGCTTTGCTAAAGAAGTTAAGTAGATTTATACTAAAACTAAGTTTCTTTTCTTATTTGATTTCTTTTCTTACTCCATGCTTTCTCGCTGTGTTTTCAACTGCCACTGTTCTATATATATTTTTAAAGTTTTTAAAGTATGTTTTTTACATTTTTGCAAGATCTGATCAAGATCTGTAAAACTTCAAACAAATAGTTAATAAATAACAAAAATCAATAAATCAATTAAAATGCAAACTCATCTCGATAAAATAATTGAAAATAAAACAGAGACGAATAACGAGCGAAAAGCGAGTCTCGAAAACAAAGCAAGCGAGAAGGAAAGAAAAGGAAAATGCAATGCAAGGTGTTTAACACTCAATCTCCGTTCAAGACGGCCATCACCCGACTTCCTACGAGAGCTCTCTCTCTCTCTCTCTCTCTGCCTCTGAAGCCGGACGCTCCCGAAAATTAAACCGATTTACCGGCAGTGTCTTCGAAATTACACACGAAAAGCACCCTTAATTGGCCCATCCGGGGTTGCAGCGCCGTTTTCATTCTAGTATGGCACCGACGCAGGTGTTGATGGCTGCAAACGGTCTTCTCGAGAGGGGAAATTTCAAACCGAGAAAAAAGGCTCTCCAGACACACACACGCACGCACACACATACGCTAAGTAGTGTCGGTTTGAAGCAGGCAAACTAATGAGCTAAATCAAATGAAGAAATAAAGCACAACCCGAGCCGCGTAAGAGCACTTCTCGCCCGGTCGGGTGACGCAACACGCCTTTGGATGCTCTGTGCAGCTCCGGGTTTCTCTCTCTCTCCCTCTCTCTCTCGCTCCGTCGCTAAACTCTCGCTAGTCCGGCGCTTAATCACCGGCAAGTGCCCGGACATTGCGTTTTGCGCCTGATAAGTGGCCGGTGGCGCGCACTCGACGGCAGCGACGGCGTGAAAATGTGGCAACTGTGGCAAGGCTGTACCTACGCGCGCGTCCCGGAGTGGCCATCGCGGGCAAGGGCCCAGCAGCCTCCGCGCGGAGTGTTTTATTGTTGCCGTTGCGCGTTTTTAATTACGAATTGTTTGCGGACGCCGGCCCCACACCGGAGCCCCAACCCGTGGGCTGCGCCCGGCGCTGTGCATGTTATTCGGCTCCTTCCGGGATGCAGATGGAGGGTTTGTTCTTCTTCGCTGTTTTTTTTCTCTGTTTCGAGCGTGTTTAGTTAGGTGAGTGGGAAGAGCCGCACGGACCAACAGGCGGGAAAAAGATTTGTAACATTTTGCTCTGGCCGTGCCCGTGTCCAGCCTTTCACCAACGGTGGGTGGACCAGGGGTGGCCAACTCGAAGCTTTAAAAAAATCTGTGTTTCAACATTTGAACCATATTTTTTTTCATCCACGTTACTGAAAGTGACGAAAACTTTTTATCAAAATTGTTCTTTATCTTCTGAAAGGAAATTAAATCATACATACTAAGTAATTTTCTGTAGATAAGTAATATAAATTGTTTTTAAATTATCTCCTGGAAGCTTTTTTTTATATCTGTTTATTTACCACTTTCACACCAAGGTTTTCGATGGTTTGAAAAGATTCCCAACTTGCTAGTAAACCACAATAATAGCACTGCATTTCTTGGAGAAAAAAAGTTCGTGCAGCTTAATTTCGTAGAGTTTTTCGTAATTTATGCAGCATAACAGCCGTATAAAGTTTTCATTACATTTTGTGATGTTGAACGGGGTACGGTTGATGCATTTTATCGTAAAGTTCATTATAAATTAACAGTTTGTTGCAATCAGAACAATGCTGTTTTATGTACATTGATTGAATAAAATATTGGAAAAATAAGACAACAATCCCGACAATAAATATTAATATATTGTGGTTCTCGATTAGTGCTTATGAATATTTTAGCTGTTTCTTGAAACACCTTACATAATATTCAGGAAGCTGCTAATGTTACATTCCTCAAGCGTTTTGGCATATTAGTCTGCATTTTTTTTTCTTCAAATTAACAATTTTGAATATAAACAATGCGCTTGTTTTGAATCGCTTATTTTCTCTCTTTGAATAATAATAATAATAATAATAATAATAATAATAATAATAATAATAATAATAATAATAATAATAATAATAATAATAATAATAATAATAATAATAATAA
>KB672491.1:2634377-2709917 GCA_000349145.1 Anopheles dirus | reverse complement strand
ATGTATGGCATACCCGGGTATGCTGGTCGTAGATGTGAGGGGTACAAACATGTTTTGATTTTAAAAGAAGAGTAAAAAAATATGTTTCAAAATTTTTTTTTGCCATGTTATAGAAAACATTATCGTGTAGAAACTTAATTTTTTTCAAATTGCTGGGACTTCTAGATGCGGAGATATTGATTTTTAAATTTGAAAAACATACCCGGGTATGCGGTCCTAGACATTAGGGTTAAGGAGGAACGAGAAGATTTCAACGATATAAAAAAATATTAAAAATATATTAAATAATAAAAAATATAAAACATATTATATAAGAAAACACAAATATTAAATACTCTTCACATAAAAAACTAACATTAATCCATACATCGATCCTCCATCTCCATCAGTTTCAAAACCGCGCAAAGCGGCGAAACTAGAGAAAAGTATGCGCGCCTAAAAGTATGCAAATCTGCTGCAGCAGCTTATCTTGCGGATAGAGGGCTGTACTTACACGTTGCACTGCACGTGCCAGTCGGTCGGGAAGTACAGCGTCGAGAAGATGGCGATCGGGACGGCCGTAATGAGCGCGATGATCCACACGATACCGATCAGACACTTGGAGCAGCTGCGGGAGAAAACGGAAGCGGTGTTGTGTGGCAAACAGAATGCGATGCTCCTCCCCAAAAAAACTCACGTCTTGGTGATGCGCGGCCGGAGCGGCCACATGATCGCGATGTACCGGTCGCCGCTGATCGCGACGAGCGTGTACGCGCTGACGAGCACGGAGACGGCCTGCGTGTAGTTGACGAGCCGGCACATGGCGAGCCCGAACGGCCAGTACTGCAGCACGAACAGCGAGATGAAGGTGAACGGCACGCAGAACAGCGTCATCATCAGGTCGCCGACGGCGAGGTTCGTGATGAAGAAGTTGGTGACGGTGCGCATCCGCGGGTTCGACTGGACGATGAACAGCACGATCGAGTTGCCGATCACGGCCGTCACGAAGATCGTGATGTAGAGGAAGTAGCTCGTGAGCTGGAAGTACGGCCCGGCCGAGTACGCGTTGCTGCACTCGGGCAGCGGCGGCAGCGGCTCGAGCCCGTAGTCGTAGCCGCCGTACGTGCGGTTGCCGACCGCCGACTGGTTCCGCAGGCTGTCGCTCAGCTGCTCGATGTAGTTCTGCTCCTCGGTCGACGACACGTACGGGAAGCTGCGGGCGTACATGTCGAACAGGTCGCCGCCGGTGACGCCGCCGCCGCTCGACGCGTTCCCGGCCAGAAGTCCGGTCGCGTTGGGGCTGGACGCGTACAGACCTCCACCGGGAGCTGCCGCCGCCGACGGCGACGACTCGTTCCGGAGCGTCCGGGCGAAGTAGTCCGCGTACTGAATCGCCTGTGATATCATCTCGACCTTCGATGGGCGCTCTGAGGGGGGAAACTGGACTCTTGCTCTGGAGCTCTCGAAACCGCGCACTGTCCCTGCAGACCTCCCACGGACGTGTCGGCAGGCTCAGAATCGCATCTCCACCGCGGCGTCACTGGAGGAGAAGCAGGAGCCGGAAAGCGAGAGAGAGAGAGACACACAAGAAAGAAAAAAGACACGAAAACAAACGATTACGGCTCCGGCACAACAAAGCGCAAACGGCGGAGGGCAGGGCCCGAAACTAGCCACAGAACACGGACGAATTGCGGCTATTAGCAGATAATTAACCTTCTGACATCAGCACGCGAAGAAGAGGGCGCGCCGGGGGAGAGGACGCTTTGTCGCCAGCGAGCGAGATGAATGTTATCGGCCGGGCCGAGAATAATGAGGGCGTTTTGTGGTGGTGGTGGTGGTGTGGGTTCTCTCTAGCGCCACCCACTCGCCGCGCCCGTCATGTTCGAGCTTTGATGCGGCGCACTTTGATTTCGCCTTCGCCTTCGCTCCTTCTCTCGCTCCCGCGGCAGCTGAGACGCACACAGCGCTGGCGCCACCGGCACAGTGGGGCTGCCCGGTCAACAACAGCGCCAACGAGAGCAAAAAAGAAGCGTACACCCACGCACACACTGGCGCTCATTTCTGCTTTATCTTAATATTTTTGCGCATAACTGGCGCGAAATGGTACCCCGGGCAGGCAATGCTCTGGCAATGTCGTAGGAAGACGGTGTTTACATTGCGGACCAAATTGGGCAAATTGTTTCGGTTGCGTTTTGAAGGTTTGGTTGATTTTTTTTTTTAGAAAGTTCGTTTCTAGTTAGTGTTTTGAATAAGTTTCGTAACTTTGAGAAAAAAAAATCGTTCCCCAAATACTACATGACATATAAAACATCTACCTTATTTTAGCGTGTGTAACGACCCCCTTCTAATTGCCTAAATGACCTAAGTCAGATTGAGAGGGTCGTTATGCACGGGTAGTAACTTTTAGAATCTAGCTTAATGGATAAACGGTCGAACGGTCGGAATATTTGGAACAAGAGGCGTGGACTAGTGATGTGCAAATCCGATCCCATGTGGGATTCAATCCCTTCGATCCGATCCTAGCTGGGAGCGATCCTCCGAATCCGAATGTGGCAGGTTTTGGAGTTGGGAAAATGATGCTTATTACTAATTGTTGTTGACCGGGGGGAAGACCTCTCCTTATCCTCTTGTCCGAATCCCGGACCCGAATCCCGAATCCAGGACCGAATCCCGGATAGAATCCCGGATCGAATCCCGGATTGAATCCCGGATAAAATCCCAGATAGAATCCCGGATTGAATCTGGATTGAATCCCGGATAGAATCCCGGATCGAGTCGAGTCCCGGATAGAATCCCGGATAGAATCCCGGATAGAATCTCAGATAGAATCCCGTATAGAATCCCGGATAGAATCCCGGATAGAATCCCGGATAGAATCCCGTATAGAATCCCGGATAGAATCATGGGTTGAGTCCCGGATTGAATCCCGGATCGAATTCTGGATAATATCCCGGATAGAATCCCGAATAGAATCCCGAATAGAACCCGGAATGGTCCGGATTGCTCCGGAGAATCCGGATCGGATCTGGGATCCGATCCGGATTCCATTTCCCATCACTAGCGAGGACTTCTTTTCAAAAAGCGAGCAATGCTTGTATTTGATACATTTAGAAGCCATCTGACAACAGAAGTAAGAACAAAATGCTGCACAAAGCAAAACCATTCCTGAAGTCATTCCAGGAAGTCTAACCAGCTAGATTAATAATAGAAGAATGGAATAAGTCGATACATGGGGCTGATTCGAACCTGATTCCTTCAGGGAGAGTCAGAAACCCCGCCATTGCAGAGGTGTGCAAGTCGGTCCTCAAGGCATGGATAGGTGTCAGTGAAGCGATTGTCGTCCAATCTTCAAAAAAAGTGGAACAACCTTGATGACACTGAGCATGATACAATTTATGCAAATAGTGATGACGAGGATGACAACATTGACGATAGTGTGTTTCAAACCACCGGTGAGGACGAAATGGAATACCATGAATTTTTATGTTAATTATAAGTTGTAAACCTTTTTTTCACAACCATTGAATTATTCATCAGGGTGCGTCGTTATACATGCGAAAGTACGGTAAATACAGGGTGTTCAAGCTGAATTTGACAGATACGGTTCTGTTTATAATTTGTAATCGACTTGGCAATATTCTGCCATTCTGAATCCCACAGTGTGTACAATCAGGTGAACAATGTTTAAGCGCAGCAGAAATGTCTAACCCGCTCGAATTGTGGAACAGAATAACGTTTATAATAACGATCCGCGCCGGAAAGCAGAACTGGGGCATCATGGAGTGTGTGCAGTGTTCTCTGAACACTGAAAAAAAAAACATCCGGAGCGAGATGAAAGCATGCAACGTTCCGGGTTCCTAACTCCCAGGGCCAGGACCCCTTGGACTATTTTGTTTGTGGCGCAGTTGAAACAGATACCAGTAGATCGTCCAGCAACGCCGTAGTGGAAATAGCCACAACAATTCACAAAAACAAACACGGTTGCCAGGGCTTGCTCCAGGTTACGGAGTCTGGTCGAGGCCGTTATCGATGTCGAATGATCTTTTTTTTCGATTGATTCAAATAAATAGTATGGTAAACCAATCTTCCTTCAAATGTATTTATTTTCAATGTATTTTTTCCCAACACAAAAATCATTCTTTTCCCCTATGGAACTGTCAACTTTGGCTTGAACACTCTGTAATCGTTTAAAAATGAGAGAAAATATGAAAATTAAATTTTTGACGGATGGGCACCACAATTTGATGGTGAACGTAATTGCAGCATGGTTCAGCGGAATAAAAGAACATATACACGTTTCAGCAATATTTTTATATTATTATTTTTTTTCAAAAATAGCGTTTTCGAAAAAAAAACTCATTAAAAAATGGCGAAAGGAGAAAATGGCGGTAGTGCTGGGAAAAATTTCTCGAAAACTTCACTCACCCACTGGTAACATGATGTCCAACAATTACACACCAAAAAAGCATCGCCTCCCGAGGCTCACCGTGTTTTAAGCGTATGTCAATTTTGACGGATGGGCACCACAATTTGAGGGGTGACACTTTTCAGTGGAATTTCCATCGCTTTGTCTTCGCAAATTAACCAAAGCGGGTGGTTTCGCCGTACTTCCACCACATTTCGAACGGATAATGCGTTTGCCCCGAACTCCCCCAACCGACTCGTGTCTACCTTGTACGTCGGTTCGCGGGCGGTATATTACATTCATGTCCTTCCGGGAGCCCGGCCGCGGCCTGGAGCTCGTTGCCCGGTGTTTGCACGGTCGCGCAAAAACCAATCAAACCGGCGGAAAGAAAAGCAATATCAAAGCCCCGAACCATTCCGGGCGGCACAGCCGAACCGGAAGCGGGCGCGGATCCGTATCCTGCAGCGATAGTTACAGCACCGCCCGCAGGATGCGTCATCGGCCCCTAGAGCCAGCCGGCAGTTGCTTCCCCGTGCCCCTGCCACGTGCCTGCCAAGCCTTACACACGCACACGCACGAGACACGTTTTAAAGCGAAACCCGTTGAGGCGGACGTGATTTTCGGCATCCGGTTCGCGACGCGGGAAAAGCGTACCTGGGCGCGAAAACGCCTTTGAAGTTGGATTGCGCGGCTGTCTCCGTGGGTTCGGGGAGTTATTTATGATCCGCGCCAGGTTTTCCCGGCTCACGCTGCGTCCGGCACTTGTGGTGCATCGCAGGCGCTTAATATAGCATCACGCAGGATGAGCGCACCCCACCATTTCCCGGGAAGCACATACAAGTAGCGCGAAAGTCTGCATTTGGCTTCGCACGCACCGAAGATGAGTCTTTGCCCGAGCAAACTTTTCCCGGCAGGCGACACTTTTCCACCGAACGCGCGAACAATACCTCCGACAAAGGACGCCACTCCCAAAACAGCCCTCCATCAGCAGCGCGCCACCCAGTGCGATCATTACCAGCCGTTTAATGACATCCGGCTCGAAGGACCCGAAAACACAAATCCTCCGATCGATTCGACGCGCTGTAGTACTGTTGCAAATTATTTTTAGATAATATATTCCGCCATAACAGGAGCCCACTCCTGGTGCGGCGTGTCCGCCTGCCCTTCGGTTGCGCCACGTACGGCGATAAATCAGCGCAGGCGGAGTGTATAACTTTAGGCGCCGAACCCGCGTCTTGCGCGGCTTTTCCGCCGTGCGCGGAGAGAAGCAAAACAAAAAACGCCCAGCACAGCAACAATCGAATCGTCTCCCGCTAGCCCTTCGCTCTTCCCGGCCACCCCCCCCCCCTCTGCCTTCTCCCCGCGTATGTCCCGCAATCAACGGGGAAAGGCATATGTGTGCTGGATCGAAAAATTACGCTCTTTGTTGCTCTGCGGCCGCCCTGCGGGATCGGATAAGACCGGCTCGACGGCGACGGAGGCCGCTTCCGGGTACGCGGGTGGGCGGCTCGTGATATTGTAATCATCCCAGCGACCGGCGCAACCCCTTGCGCCTGAAGTTATGCTTCACGTACGCACACGGCACGCACGTACCGGGGGAGATCGTAACAATCTCGCCTCCGAAGGTCAGCATTTTCTGGTTGCTTTTTGCCCCCGTGTGTGTGTGTGTGTGTGCGTGTGTGTGTGTTAGCTGCTGGTTGGTTTCACTGTCATTCCGGATAAAACCCTACCGAGACGGCGAAAGCGATTGCAGCGAATCGATGCGTCAATCATCGAGGGCGGGCAGCCTGCCGTGTTCCGGCTCCGGAGTGTCTTGAATCGTGTGGTTTTGGTTCGCCTTCCCTGCCCGCGTGCGCCTGTGACACCTTTCGGCCCGTGGACCCGCTGTCCAATAATTTGCTGTAATGAATTTCCTTCGCCCATCCTCTCTCTCTCGCTCTCCCGCTCCGTCTTCATCGGTCGGCAGGCTGATTTACGATACGACGATGCTCTGACGAGCTGAAGATGCCGTGTAGAGACCATATCGGCCCGTACGGTCCGGTTAGGTTCGCCTGTCAAAACGGAGCGTACGGAGCGACACTAAACAACCAGCGCCATCGTTATCCCTCTATTATCAAATAATTAATTTACAGTTTCACCACCCCCCCCCCCCCGACGTCGACACGCCGGCAACGCGGGAACAGTTGGCTGAACAGCGCCCACGCCGCACACACACGAGACAACGTCGCATGTAGTTTATCCGGCCCCGAATCCTGGCTCGGGTGAATTAATTTATTGCGAGCGACCTATTTACAGCGGCGTCTAGTGCGCACATTGCGCCCGGGAACCGCAGCCGCACCGTCGAAACTTTGTCGGCTGCCGGGGCATACATTCAGGCGCGGCTCCGTTCGCTCCGGTGCGCTCGGGCGTCATCACCGTTGAGGCGGTGCCTTTTCGGCGGTTTCTTGCGATGAAATGTCGTGGTGCGAAGTGTCACGTAAGACTCCCTATGTCTATTTGATCTATTGTTAAAATTTCATCAAGCGTCGCTAACGTGAGAAATGAATATCTCGGTGTATCTATCAAATACAATAAAATATAGCGACAGAATCATTTCTGAGTAATTGCATGGATGAAGTCGGAGAAAGTGATATCTTCAAGGCAATTCAAAAATCACAGGGAGTTACTTCTGATTCTGAATGAGGTTCTTGATGGTATGGGTTCCATTTCTTCTTCTAGACCTATATCACTCCTTAACACAGACTACAAGCTACTGTCGAGAGTTATGAAACATCGACGGGATAGTTTTATCAGGAAATGGGAAACATTGAAGAGAGTGGTTGATTTGAAGAGCAGCCGGAAGTGTGGTGAGCTCGTTGTCTTTGATCTCTCACAGGCTTTTGACAGGTTCAACAGAAACTTCTTATGGCGAACTATGTCTTCAATACCATGCTTGTTAATGGTATCCTCTCCAATCCTTTGCCTTTCCAACGTTCCGTCAGACAGGGCGATCCCTTATCCATGCGTCTGTTTGTCTTATACCTACATCCCCTCAGAGGACCAAGATGACCTGATCAATTCTGACAAAATCTCGGTGGTGACAACATCCCATTCCACCATTGAACAGGTCAGAGCAGACATTTGGCAGAACCTCAGACGCTCTGTTGAATGTTGAGAACACTGTTGCACTGGACGTAGGAGTTGTAATCCCTTCTAGTATCATCCATAAACCAATGACTTCGAACCGTAGAACGTCTGCCATGGATACGCGAAGCGATGGGACTGGAACACAACTGGAGCAACGTTTTTCAACAATTCCGGCACCTGAGCCGACTCCATCGTGTGAGAGACGTCAACCCGGTTCAGAAAGTAGTTCTTCTGAATACCTTTCTGTTGCCGCAAATATGGTTCATTGCGTCGGTCTGCAGTGCACGAACATTCGACATAGATGAGGTCACTCGCACAGTACGATCGTTTCTTTTCAGAGGAGTTCATCTGCCACCGTTCCGTGTAATTGTGGAGGGCTCAATCTCCACTTCCTCCAAATATCGAATCCTCGGAAATATCGGAATTCTCCAAATATCGAAGCTGTTTCCTCGACATATCCCTGCTTGAGAATAGTGCTTCAGCAGCTAGCTTACTTCCCAATAGTTACTCAACTTGTTACAACCAAATCTCTTCGGAGGGTCATGGTTGAGAGATTGCCTTGGGAATACCAACCGTGAACTGGCGAAGAGTTTCGCGCAACATGGGCAGCCATCCCAACAGAGAACCATTTTGACATGCTGGCACACAACTGCACCATGGACGAAACACTCCAACACAAAGTTGCCTGCTGCTCTAGAGTTTCTCTAGGCTGGAGTACTCTGCAGCAAGCAATCCAATCGCAATCGGCATCCACTTCGTTGGAAACGATGATGTGATTGATATCGACAATCTTAAATGTTCTTTGTAATACCCTGTACGTCATACCCTTGTTGTGTACCATTTTGAAACTAGTTTTATCAGTTGTTTTTGAGTAATAAAGAATATTTTATTTTAAAAAAATTAACTGGCCTGGATTGAGTATTGTACTATCTTGTGAAAGCTCAATGATGGACAGTTATTTTTTAATAAATTAATTAATAATTAAATAAAATATCAAATAAAATCTAAAAAAATTAATAAATCTAATAATCTAATAATAAATCTAATAAACATATAATAATAATTCTAATAACTAATAATCTAATAGATAATCTAATAAATCTAATAAAATAAAATATAAATTAAATCTAAATAAAATATGTAATTAGCATATCCACAGGGTAGCTTCGACCCTCTGGATGTCAATAGTATGCCTGGAAGCTATCGATGTAAAAATTGGCTTTTACTTAAGACAAAAAAATCTTGCTTAAAAGCCTGACTTTATATTTGGCAGTTTAAAAAACATCACATTAAAATCATATCATAAATCAATTTTTCGTGTCTTTCAGGCAAGTTGTTCAACAAGCCTTTTTTGTCGTTTAAAACGATTTTCCATTCCAAATGCAATGCAATTCCGAAAATTCACACGCCAATTGATATGCCCATTCAGCCCGAAAGTATGCAATCGCGCACTGGTTGGTTACTCACTCAAGCGTTCCGTCCTTTGTGTAGCACGCACTGCATACCTTTAGGCGGCCCACTGTTTGTCTGTCGCCTGCTCGATAGACTGTTTTAACAAAATTCGTTTCGGGCCATAAGTTTCATTACGCCATTCTCTATTTAATGTCGCGCACAGTAAAGCAAAAAAACAAACAAACAAAAAAACGACAGAACATTGTTCTCCCACAGAGCATTAGCGACCGGATTAATGCCGGCCATTATGTGGTCGCCGAGGACAACCGCGGCGTGCACGGGGCACTTAATCACACGCACACAGCGCCAGTGCCCGGTGCATGGCAATCGTCAATCGCGCACGAGACAACAGCGACGAGAGAGAGAGAGAGAGAGAGAGAGAGAGAGAGAGAAAGAGAAAAAAGGCATCCATAAAAGCATCCGCGCACTTCGGGTTCCGGTTTTATTAACTGCAGTAATAGTAAATCGGAATCTACGGCTTCCGGCGCGGAGAGCGCAAGAAATTATAGCGGAAGTTGTTCGCTTCCCGCCGCAAGACGCGCGAGGCGCGCCGGGCGAATAGTTTGTTCGAAGGCTATAAAAATAAACAACAACTTGTGCTACCGAGGCGCTCGGTGTCGGCTTGATTTATTCCTCTTCCGGCGCGGCGCAAACCGATACCTTGGTGGTGGTGGTGGTGGTGGCGGGCCCTGTCTTATAGGACCGTTTTGCTACGAGGTTGCAAGTGCTTTTAAAGGACCGGACTCGAGTGTTTACGCCCGGCATGTTCGGCAATTGCTGGCCGCTATCACAATGTTTGGACGCCTCGACCTTAAAGTGCACTCTCGCATGCAGGGAGCGTGAGCGGTGGAGCACAAATTTAATTTCACACTCGATTATAGAACCGGAAATAGGGATATAAAAGCCCGGCGCGAGATGGACCGGGTCCGAGCGGTACCGCAGGGGCATAAATCACTCGGCAAGCAGGGCGAGGCATCGTTGCAGTTTTCGGGTTTTTTTGGACTAATAAGTTCCGCATCCGGCGCGCTGAGTAAGGGCAAAATAATCGTTAAAGATCGGGTTAAAGTCATAAATCGCGTCTCCGTGTACACGCCCGAGACCCGGTTGCAGCGTGTTCCTGCGACTTACATCTTTTGCGAAAGCATACATCTAGGCGCACGCCTACTCGCAGAGTCGGGCAGTTTCCGAAAATAAACGCCGATTTTGCGGCAGTAGAATGGAGCGCCCGGGGAAGAAAATGTAATCACGCCCCGGCAAGAAAGAAAACCCCCCACTTCCCTCGTTTCATGACAATTTTTCGCCTCACTTCGTGTTTATCCAGCTCGAGCTGGGGTTTTTTTTCTTCTTATGTTCCTCCTCTTTGGTTTATTTCCATTTACAGCAGCGCACCGTATGGCGTTCGGCAGCTCTTGTCACAAACGGAATTCGATTTTTCCTTCCTTCGAGTGAGCACCGTAATCGTGCTCATTTCGATTGCCAGCCCTTGCCTTCCCTTGATCTGTTAAGTAACCGCTTCCTCCCCCCGAGCTTCCCGCGCGGCATGCACATGCACGCGCGACGGTGGCGTCGATGGTGTGTGTGTGTGTGCTCTTTATTCAATCAGTGCAATTTTTGAGATTGTGTAAGCGGGCGGTTCGGGAAGCAAGCAGGCAAGCAAAAAAATATACCACTCCGATTAGATTGTACGACTGAGGCGTTCTGCACACTCTCGCGCGGTGTTGGCTGTGTGCGCTGATCTTCGTGCGGCACTTATTCCAACCGTACTTGAACGTTTCGATTGGTTGCACGATTTGCTACGCACGGCACACTGCCACGTCCCGTGGGAATGTAATCTGTTTACTGAGGGGGCTTTTTTTTTGCTGCCAGATTATAGTCGCGTGTTTGAAGGAATTGTTTCATTGCCAACATAATAAAAGTATTTTTATTTCCATTTAATCGATGAAGTTTTCCACATGTTTTTAAATCTTCTTCTTACGTCCTTGATACGACGCAATCCAAGGTGCAAAAGGATTTTTTTTCAATTTTTTCTTCTGGCAATTGCATACATTTAGGCGTTAGTTTGATGATTCAGCCTAAAAGTATGCAATCTAACGACATTAAACATATAATAATTAGTTGATTATTTAGAAGAAATTTGTCGGTTAGGCTACCGAACAGTAACATAATCTTACGCATTGCATACTTTCAGGCTGATTTCGTTACAGGGTTTTTCAGATAATAAGGCAAGAATAGCAACATTTACATATCAAAAACGCAGCACATGATGTGGCAACTGCGTCAGTTGATATTCCAATGGTATCACATTTCAGGCAACGCTCTCAGTTGATATCACAATCGCGGCACATAATTTCACAAGCTCAGTCTAGAAGCTAGGGAGAAGTACGTAACTAGCGCGTATAAACGTATTCAGCGTGTATGACAGCTAGACGATGTGACGAATGAAAAAACAAAGATTGTTGACCAAAAATACCATACATTAGTACGAAAAGAGCTAATACTTTCCTTATGATATTTGGTAGCGACCCAAATAGATCCCCCCATACCAAAATTGATACATCACTGGAAACCAAGTTCGGCAAATGTGATGAAAATACTTACCATCCATTCAGTAGCAATTAAAAATTGTCCTATGTTATTATTTCAATACCAATTAGCTTTGTTTAAACGTAAAAAAAACATTAAATTTCAATTTGAACTGCTTGACTGTCAAACGACTGCCGAACTTGGTTTCCAGTGATGTATCAATATACCAAAATTGATGGGGGGGGGGATCTGTTTGGGTCGCTACCTGATATTTTTAGTCAACAATCTTTTTGGTAAAAATTAAGTATAGAGTCCCTGTTCATCCGTTTGACAGTTTTCATGGATCAGGTGGGCGACACACTAGACTAACATGATTTCAATCGAGAGTTCATTTCTGGTGTAGGTTTGTTAAACATTTTAATTTGTTTAGAAATGGAATGTTTACTCTATTTTTTCATGCCGTTCCAAATATTTAACAAGTGTGTGCATCTTTAAACGTTTGAAACCAATACTTGACGGGTAAGTAGCGATGCTTGTAGCAACTAAAACTGTGTTTTCTATCATTTAAGGCATTCCGGTTGCACGGCATGGCCGTATGCCGGTGCCAAGAGCCAAATGCAAAGAGTAGCGCAAGTAAAATGCCTACAATAATACACAGTTTTAGTTGCTACAAGCATCGCTACTTACCCGTAAAGTATTGCTTCAACTATGGTTATAAACGTTTAAAGTATTGGTTTCAAACGTTAAATGATGCACACACTTGTTAAACATTGGCAACGGCATTCAAAAATACATTTAACGATCCATTTCTAAACAAATTAAATTGTAAACAAACCTACACCAGAAATGAACTCTCGATTGAAATCATGTTAGTCTAGTGTGTCGCCCACCTGATCTATGAAAACTGTCAAACGGATGAACAGGGACTCTATACTTCCTTTTTACCATCTTTTTCTTTTCATTCTTCACATCGTCTAGCTGTCATAAATGCTGAATACGTTTATACGCGCTAGTTACGTACTTCTCCCTAGCTTCTAGACTGAGCTTGTCAAATCATGTGCCGCGATTGTTATATCAACTGAGAACGTTGCCTTAAATGTGATAACTTTGGAATATCAACTGACGCAGTTGCCATGTCATGTGCTGCGTTTGTGATAAATGTTGCTATTCTTGCCTTATCATCTGAAAACCCCTGTATTATTTTAAAATATTTCTAACTTCCTATTGCCTCTTCTTGACGTCCTGGACGGCCTCTTCTTGAAGATTTATTGCCTCTTTTCGACCATAAATTTACAATGAAAACGAATAAGTGTGTTGGATATTTGGGATGGTAAATCATTTTAAAATTCAAGTTAAACTACTTTTTCACATCCGATTCGGTGCACGATGACTCCTGACATATTTCCAGCCTTGTTGTAATCTGTAATAAATTACCGCGAAGACAGCGATGCTAATGCAAAAATATTAAATTACGATCGAAGCGCTAGAAACGATCCGACGGCTCATCCCAGGTATACTAATTTTAAACCGATGCGGAGCGTGCTTCCCGGAATGATTATGTTTTATTTCTGCTGATAATTCTAGCGATAAACAAACCCGCCCAGGTGTCCACGAGTGTCGCTTCGTGCTCGCTCGCTCTCGCTCCCTCGCTCTCGGTTCGGCGGCAGAACGAAACCGGCGGAAAGGCTTTTAACGCACGCTTCTAAACAATCCAATCTCGCACAGCCGACCGCCCGAACCACCTGTTTTCGCCGGCACTGGACCTGCTGCCGACGGTGCGATTCATTTTATCGCTAAACGTAGCGCCAATTAATGAATTCATGCAAATGTGGAAATTAACTTACACCGAAAATGAAAGATAATAAGTTCGCGAAGATGGGCCCGGGCAAACGTTTATTTAATTTATTAGCTCGGATGCGTTCCGCGAATGCAAACCGAGCCGGTGGTGGTTTTTGGGCGGGTGGAATTGCAGCCAGGGCTAAAAATCGAATTACGCCCCATGCGAGCGGGCTGCTTCGGGGTCGGTTCGAGCACAAAGTGAATTTACAAAAAAAAAAGAAAAAAATACAACATAAACCCAAAGGGGAACGCGAGCGTACATTGTATGCGGCGAAACGTGGTCCGATCGAAGTGAAGATTAATATTGATTTATTGCGGCGCACAGACAGACCGTGCAGGCGCGCTGAAATGAATAATCATAATTTGTGAGCCACCGTCAGGCTTCCCTTGCGCCGGTTTTCTTTAATTTCCTTGGGCCAAGGACGCTACAGCGCTCTGTCTCGAGGCAGATACTTGAAGGTTGAGCCAGACACTGACATGACACGGAGGCCACTCTAACGCTGGGCGCCTTTAGGATGCTTGAACGGAGCTGTATCGTTGGATTGCTCCAAGGCTGTTGGGATAGTTTGCGCCTCAAAGTATGCAATGCAACCGATGCCCCGTCTATTCTAGATAAAATACATTTTCCGGCACCAAATAGGATTCTTATTCTTATCTTATTCTTATTCTTCAGTGATCCTATAACAAAAATGACAAAAAACACATAGCTAAGCAGCATTGTCGACATCAGTATAGATTCTCTTAGGAAGCTACGAAGCAGTTTATAATGCCAGTTTTCACAGTGTTATTTATTTAGTCATTCGTTAAAGCTGTATTTTCTTTGTGCGTACTTCAATTGTCATGATCTATGCTCGTTGCGGCTCGATTAGGGTGAAGAATCTTGTGTTAAATAGGCCGCGATTGGTCCGATAACGGTCATAAATTAAATTGCAATTTGTAATCACATTTGCGCCTCAAAGTATGCAATCTGCGCTGTGGAATCATTTCTACAGCTTTCTTGCAAATACGCATCTCCGCAATAATCCATCGAGAGATTACAAAAAGAAAACAATTTGAGAGAAGTGATTTATGATAGAAGCAAAACGCCTAAATGTAGACTCCTCCAGCAGAAGAGGAGGAGGTCCTCCTCTTCTGCTCGAAGCTTTCAATGACGTTGGTTCCTATTGAGTTTTTGAGTTGAAATTCGGAATTTATTGTCTTCATCATAATGAAATAAGGAAAGCTTTGAAAATTAATTCAGTAACTTCAATTTTCAATACATATGTTCATATGCTCCTGCTCATCAAATGTACCGAATACTCGTTTTATGCAAATCGAGGTGTCAATTGACACCTAGAACGCTATTTTTGGCATTTGCTGATCGATTGGGCTGAAATTTTCACCAATTGTGCGCAAACTATTCTAGTTTCATTATCCGTTAAGTTTGTGTTCCTACCCTCTTCCGTTATCTCCCCAGCCCCCCTTAAGTAAAAATCCGCCGATGTCTAAATTTAAAAAACCTTAAATTTCGGAAAAAAATAAAAAAATTCGAATCAAGATTTCCATAAAATGGCATATGGCCCAGATTTTTGTTTTTTTTCTAAATTTTTGAAAATCTTTTTAAAAAATCTTTGCAAAAATATAAGACTTTAAGTGAAACCCGTTTGTCAATATCGCTAACCGTTTTCGAGTTTTCGAGGCTCAAAGTTGCAAAAGTGTCAATTGACACGACATTTCCTGACAACGTCTTAATTGAGGAAAAAATACTTACACATTTTACTAACTTATTCCACAATGGATTGCATTTTAGCTCGTTTTAAGGCGAAGACTACTTTTGCTAATATTTTCATTTGGGGCATTTGTTCGCTTTCCTTGGACATGCTCTAGCTTGAATTTGTCAGCCACAAGCGTGCCAAACTCGATAATAACATTTTCCACAAATTATTAAAATATTTTTTTTTTAATTCTTTTCTTCTGTTTATATTTTTTCAAACGATTTTTTTTGTTTGACTTTTATCGAGAAAAGTACAAAAATGTGTCAAAATTACCAACAGAAATACGAGCCGACCAATCGAGTAAAATTTGAGCAAAAAATCGAAATTACGAAAGCCGTCAAAAAAAAGGCGTCAAACATTCGATTGAGCGTCCCAAGTGTGGGATCCAGCATCCGCGCTCTCCGCGGGGTTCATCTCCCCCTCCCCCTCCTCCACCCGAAAAACCACCTGAGACAAAAATAAAGAGAGAAACTCCCTTTCCCCCTGCTGGGGGAGCAGCAATCTGCAGGCCGAGCCGAGCCGAACCGGAGAAGCAGAAGAGGCGGGAAAGAAAAACCCCGCGCTGCTGCAGTTTGTTTACACAAATCGGCTGTGTTTGAAACGGCGAAATAACTAACAACATACAACCTCCCCACCCCTCGGGCGCGCCGTATGACTTGCCCGCGCAACACCCTCACTTTAACACTAACGGACAAATCTGGTGTTAATTGACACTTTTGCAACTTTGAGCTTCGATAGCTAGAAAACGAGATATCGATAAACGGGTTTCACCCAAAGTCTTATATTTCTGCAAAGTTTTTTTAAAAGGATTTTCAAAAATTTTAAAAATCCTTAAATTTCTGAGATACAACTTGTTACTCCTTTCGTGCAAATCGTGGTGTCAATTGACACCTAGAAGGCTATTTGAGGCAATTGTTGACCGATTGGGCTGAAATTTTCACCAGTTGTGCGCAAACTATTCTAGTTTCATAATCCGTTGAGTTTGTGACCCTACCTCCTCCCGTTTGCTCCCCAGCCCCCCTCAAGTAAAAATCCGCCAACGTCAAAATTGTAAAAACCTTAAAAACTTCACGTAAAAGTTTTTAGAACCCAAATTTCATGAACTGGCATACAGAGCCGGTGGTCCAGGACCTATAATAAAAAAATCAGAATTTTCTAATCAAAATTGTACGATTGGCTTCACTTTATGCCTAAAAAAAAGATGAAGAAGGAGAAAAAAATCGAAAAAACGAGTTTTTTGCTTATAATTTGTGACATTCGGTACTCAAATTACATTTTTATTGTGCATTATGCTTTTTCAAGTCATAATTGATAAAGTAGTGTATTATTTATATAGAAAAACACTTTTTATTCGGTCTACACGATGTTCCATAGCTTCTGCAATTGACACGTGACTTTCTCTATGAAAAGACAGCGGGAGCGGATATTCAAAGTGATCCCATTTCCACAGTTTTGATCTGAAAATTCTGAAACTTTTACTGTAGATCCTGCACTACTGCTCCTATATGCTATTTAATGGAATTAGGGCTCCAAAATTTTTTACGTATAGTTTTCAAGGTTTTTACAATTTTGACGTTGGCGGATTTTTACTTGAGGAGGGCTGGGGAGCAAACGGGATGAGGTAGGGTCACAAACTCAACGGATTATGAAACTAGAATAGTTTGCGCACAACTGATGAAAATTTCAGCCCAATGGGTCAACAATTGAGAAAAATAGCCTTCTAGGTGTCAATTGACACCACGATTTGCAACAAAAGGAGTATTCGGTCCATTTGACCGTAAGTGTTAAACGGTTTCCCAGGGCGGCAGAAGAGAAAAAAAGAAAGAAAAAAACAGCGCACACACTCTCACACACACAAAATAGACCAAAGCGGCGGTGTTTACCTTTGGCTTTTTCCACCGGCGTCGGGTGCAGCAGGAGAACCAATAACCGAAAAGCGCCAACAAACAGGCGAACAGGGGCAAAAAATAGTTCCCATTTTCTTCTTGGCATTTCTGTTTAGTTCTTTTTTGCTCGCGCAATATACGCACGAAGATCGGTAACGTTCGGCTCAAGACAAATAATCAGTTTCGTACGTGGTTGAGAGCGAAAGTGCCCGAACCCGGCGGCCGTGTAGCATAACATATCAAATTGAAATACAGCTTCCTTTACCGTCCGAGCGCCACAAGTTTTATGGCCACTCGCCCGGACCCGGACCCGGGCACCCGGCCCTAGCACCGAGCGGGGGCCATCTGGTCTGCCCCCCGACGGCGTGCATGCCCTGAACCAGGGCAGATTCCAGTGTCGAAACTAGTCGAGAGCAAATTTAGAGCGAAAGAAAAACCAGTGCGTGCGTGTAAACGAGGTTTAGATCGGCAGCACCGACATTCCAACGAACTTTGGAGCCGGGAGGGACTTTCGCAAGGGGTGAAGGGCCCACCACCGCCACCCACACCACCTCCGCGAGACCATTAGCCGCACACACATCGCCGAAACGCTCGACAGGACATCAGGGTCGGTGCGCTTTTCCGATAAATCTTCCAGCGGGCGCGTTCCTTCCACGCACCGGAAACGTTTACCACGCGTGTGTTTTACACTCTCTCTCTCTCTCTCTCTCTCTCTCTCTCTCTCCCTCTTTCTCGTTCTCGCCTCAAGTTCACAGACGCGCGCGTGAACTCGGGGCCCGTGTCTGGAGCGTCCTAAAATGATACCAATCTGCCCGCATTAACATCACAATCAATACGCTACCAATAAACAAAAAAAAACCCCCCCGGCACAGAGGGACCCGGGGGCGGGGCGTATTTTTGAGCGTCCCGGACTGCTTTATGATGTTGTTGCCGGACGCTGTTTACTTTTCCCGATGCACGGCGTCCAAGGTCCCGGAAATGTGTTTTTCCTTCCTATCTTTTTTTTTGTTTTGTTGCCGAGCACAACCCGGTGGATTGTGGATTGTGGACGAAGTTTTATTCTTCACCTACTCGATACGGGACATCATCGACATCATGCGCAGCCATGACACTCCCGGTGGCTATGATGAATGGGCTCGCGCTTGTCGCTGGATGGTCGCGTGGGCCCAACCGCGCGAGAATTTATCATCCGACCGCCGGGCGTGCGTGTGTGTGATAGTGGTTGGTCGATTTTCACACACACACACACACACCACTTGCCCTCCAATGTCCCTTCCGAACCCACCAAACATTTGAGTTTTTTTTTCATTCCCTCGAATGTTTTGTTTGAAATTTCTCAAAAAAAATCTGCTGAAAATTTCAATTTTTTTCTATTTTTTTTTTTTTGCTCGCTTATCATTCCTCAATCTTCAAATCCGATCGCTTGTTCATCGCCATGGCCAGCGGCGAAAGTAAAAATTTTTTTTTTTTAATTTTCGACAAAAATTCTAAATTTGGAATTTTCGCGTTCAGATTGACGATGAGATTTTGTTCACTCCTTTCTTCCCACAAGTTAAACTATCATTGTCGTGCATATATACGAGTATTACTCGCGTGGTTCAATCGCTTATCCAAAGCCATAGCCATCAACGAAACAAAAAATTCTGTTTTTATGAGATATTTTCCATTTTTCCAAATTTTCCAAAGATTTAAAATTTCGCGAATTTGACGTTTTTCACGTTACGATCGACACTGAAATTTGTTTTTATGAGATATTTTCCATTTTTCCAAATTTTCCAACGATTTTTCAATTTTGCGAATTTGGAGATTTTCACGTTCTGATCGACACTGAAATTTGCTTTGCATGAGATATTTTCCATTTTCCCAAATTTTCCAAAGATTTTTCAATTTCGCGAATTTGAAAATTGTTTTGCACTGCAAAACTTCGTCTTCTTCCCACTAGTTAAAACATCGTTATCGCGCATACATGCGAGTTTTGATAGGAATCTTCACTCTCACAATTACAATTTCCGAAAATTTGTCCAAAATTTTCGTCATCACCGGCGTCATCACCTAGACCAGTCAAGAGTTGTGAGCGATTTTTTATTATAAAAATGTAATAACATTTTCAAGCTCTTTAAAAACGTTTACGGTCAATTGCCTGCTACGTGTTGGAGAGTATTTTTCTTTTTTTTATTAGCAGATTTAGTGCTATTAAAAAAGCTATTTTTTTTTTGGAGTACTGAGGGCAGAAATCTACTCCAGAAGTAGTGTTAAAATATTCGTTTTTTTTATAGCATTACGACCTTTACCGGCAGTCGGATAATCCAGAGCGCTTTGAAGATCGAAGATACGGCCAGAACATCTTCTATTGCCAGTCGTGTGGCAGTGCACGGATGCCATTATCTTCCTGGTAGTTCCGCTGATTCAAAAACCTCTCTAAATGGCTCCCTTGCTGCTGCCACCGTTCCTCCCACACGTTGCCAAATCCCTTCTCACGAGCCTCACGTCATACTCACCGTTCACCGCAATCGCCATTCCACGCCAGCCAAGTGACGAGGGTGGGAGGCACAATTTGAAGGTAATTTGCATCGTAATGTCTTTAATAATGATTGGCATCCGGTTCCGGGCGGTTGCCGCCCTGCTGCCGGATGCTGCCGACCGACCGATCGAACGGGGTGCGAATGGGAGGGCTATTAAAATGGTGGCCGAGGTGGGTGGGCGAGCGTTCGTGCCCTTCCAGTGGAAGAACGTGTCAGCGGCAGATGATGGAAACAGCCCGGGCCCCGGCGAGGAGTTTTGATGGACATGGAGGTGTCGTTTCAACCCCCGTGCGGACACCGTGCTGGCGAGCGTCCCGTGCAACGACAGCGCCCTGGCACTGGTTTTAATTACTAAATAACACGCACCCGCCGGACCGAACTGGTTGCGCTGGCCAGCGGCCGGGCCAACCGTGATTCGATTCCGAGAAGGGTCCCACCGGGTGTAGACAAACAAAACAAAACAAAACAGTTAAAAACGGGTTTTGTTCATCGTTAGCGATCCCTATGTCATCGTTCAACTGTAGCGTGGCTTTGGGTCACTCGAACGCTAGCTTTTATTAGAGAATTAACTCTGGGCCAAGCGAGGCGTCGGAATAGAGCGATCGGTAGGGGCACCGCACTTAACAGGGCGACCTGCCCGTCACCAGGTTCAAATCGCGATTGGAGGAAACGTTTCAAAAACTTTTTCAAGCAATCATATGGATAGTAGACCCCATCGAAAGTGTTATTACTCATGGTGGTGGGAGGTAACACACACACACACAAATACGTTGCGCTCCCAAATGAATCGCAGCGATATCATCAGTCGGCGGTCGGTACGTGCTTCCAGCGCCACCATCGCGTGTCTCAGGCCCAATATAAGGCCTGGACGGGGAGAGAGAGGCTCCTACCATATGATAAATTGCTTCACTTTTCGCGTTTCACTCGTATGCTTTCCCCCACTGCTTGGCGAAAAATATAGCCTACGTCATGTTGTTTTGCATTTTATTTCGCGACTTTCGAATGAAGTGTACTTTTCGCACTGCTCGCTTCGCCTTCGAACGGCGCTCGAAATATGAAGGATTGGACCTTGGCCCATGGCAGGATGGCATCTTTTATAAGGTTTTACTTCATACGCAACAAATAAAGCTACCGCCGGAGGGAGTTTTTCCCACCACAGTGCGGCAGTTTTGGGTTAAGCGAAAACCGACGGCCAGCCGGACCAGACCAGGAATGTTCTTCGCGGTAACGTGTGGAATTTGGTTTCGACTTTTTTCCTCCTTTTTTTGCGTCCTGTTAGCTTAGAGCCGGTTAGCGGTGCGTTTGGCGCTTTACTAAACTAACGTGAACGGATTAGAGGCACTTTAAACTGCGCCTCTCTTCGCCCATGCCACCCACGATGGAAACCTTGTAAGGTCGCGTGTTTTTTGCGGGTGGAAAAAATGGCGAAAGAAACGGTCCCGGTGAGGCGAAGGCGAAGTTTTTGGAATTGTTTCTATACCGTCCGAGCTGGCGGTGAGATGGCAAGAACATTTTCATGCAGAAATGGGGAAAATGCTTGCGTTTTTTTTTTGCCGCTGGTGTGAAACAACCAGTTGTGGGTTTTATCCATGTTTGACGCCAAAAAAAGACAATTTTAATCCCTCAAAAAATCATGTAAATATTTAAAAAAAAAATAATCGCACATGAAAAATCGTAAAAAATGTATTTGTTTTTAATGACTTAAAAAGAAAGCCCCTGCGGTTTGGATAAAACAAAACACACATACTCCACTGCGTTAAGCTTAACCACACGTACGTACTGCACAGTTTTCGCCACAAAAATTGAAGATTTGAATGTTCACAGAAGCAGTTACCTATTTTTGCACTGTACGCTGTGATCTTCTACTGCTGCTGCAACGATTCTTGCTCGGATTATCCTGGTTCCACGGAAGAAGACGCGGATAAAATTCGAAAAACTGCTCGTTAAAAGGTTCATGAATTTACAGGCTTGTTTAAGTTTCCGTTTTCAAACGTTTCCACTGAATGCTCTGTGGAAGTACAAAATAACATACTAGTAGCACTGCATGGCGAGTTCTCAACCGCATCCAAATGAGTATTAAGAACCTTAAATTCGTGAGAATTGTACGTGAGAATTCTGATTGAAAATGTTAGAAAAATTCATCTATTTTTCTTCCATTTAGGGAACACGATCCGTTTTGGTAATTATTAAAATTAATATTAATTTAATTTTACTTCATTATGAAACATTTGAAGTACAGTTTCCTTTGATCCTTTTACTTCCATTGTCATTTCTTCAAGAGTGTTCTCAAATGGAAATCTTTTCTTTTTATTTATTACCATTAAATAAATATCAAATCAAAGTGATCACTGGACATGGGCACAAGAAAAAAAACACACACACGCAGCCATCGTCGAAGCAGATAATGATGGCACCATAATCAACCCGTAACCTAATCTCTAATTCGATTTTGCATTTCGAAGCATGATTTGATCCAGCGGGCAGCGTGTGCAGCGCACGACAGTCGAGCGTCCATAAAATATTAATTATAATCATAAGCCAGGGACACACTAATTGATTCGGTTTCCTGGTAGCAGCAGCAGCAGTTGTAGTAGTGGTAGTAGCAGCAGCAGCAGGGAAGTAAAAAGCGGCAGGCTTCTGTCGTGCTTACCTGGAAGTTTCCGTTGCAAAAACCGACCCCGAAGGCAACGCCGCACGACAAAGACGGAGTGCGACAATCGCAGGATCAGAGGGCGCGGGCAGGCGCAGGGTCCTTTGGCTGAAAGCTGATTGTAGCTGATTTGCTGATAGTCGGCCCCTTCGACCACCCAGTTCCGATGGGGTGGGGTGGGTTGGGCGTTTTGGGCGGTGGGTGGAGGCTAGGAGAAAGGATTGTTTGATTGAAGGATTTCTCAGTCGCACACGCACGCACACACACGCGCAACACCACCAGCAACCGTGCACTGTTCGGCCATTTTCACTTGCAAACAACAAAAAAAACACTAAATTTCACTAACTATTCAACTTTTTATTTTTTTACACACACACACACACACACACAAAGTAAACGCAAACACTACGCGAGTCGTCTGGAGCTGTTTGGCGACTGGAGCGATTCACAAACTTTACTTTTTCGCGCACCAGCTGAAGGCGCAACCAGGCGTCTCCATCGGACGGTTTGTCAATTTTAGTTCAACTTCCGAAGCACAGTCTACCGCTTTTTGGAAATATTCCTTCTACTTTCAAACACTATTCAATACACGTGTGATGAAACTGTTATCAGAAACGAGAACTTTAATATTAAAATATAAAAAAAATCATTTTTAAAACAATTTAATTTGAACATTGCATACATTTAGGCGCTAATATTCCCCATTTAATTAAAAATCCTTATTAATTCGTTATTCAGGATTTTTATGCTAGAAAAAAATACAAATCACTTAAAGTTGTTAAAGGGGACCAATTTCCACTCATTTGGGTCGTTTAAATGATCGAAAAAGTACATCTAAAATGAAACTATCGCGCCCGGGCACTTTAAGTAGACGGCGGTTGATCAGCTTCTCCCTAATCCCGATGAATCCTAGCCCGAGGGCATAATGGAGGAAAATCCGGCAGCACTCGATGCAACAATGAAACATTCATCCACTTCACTACCGGCTGCACCTTCGGCCCACCGGTGGCTTGCCTCCCTCCCGGTGAGCGCCAGCAGCTCCGCCTCAACAAAAGAGCACTTAATGCAGGTCCCGCAGGCAACGCCGGAGGTCACCGTCCGTTCAATCGCACACCGTCTCGAAATAAAGAACAAAACACATGCTCAATTGCAGCGAATCGAGCGAAATCCCAAGCACTCCCGCTGCGACCCGCAGCCACGCTGCCACGAACCGTTGGCGTTTGAATGTATGTAGCTCTGCTGAGGCGCGCTGGTGATCACTGCACGGCGGAAGATCGCGGTCCACACATCCACACGGGCCGGAAGACGCAGCAGCACTGGCCCGAACCGCGGCAGCCGCGCTTTGGCGGCAGCCGTCCCGACGTCCGCGACACGAAGCGCACCACGTCCTGAGCGCTGGGCAAACCGTTTTATGGCACGGCCCGTGCGACAGAGACGGCAAGCGTGCGCCGCAACTGACAGCATGCTGCTAAAGGGGGGACGGCAGCGAGAAGATAATTTCGTAATTAGAGACGAATCGTAAATTCAGGGCTGTAAATCAAACCTCCGCTGGTGCGATGATTGTTGCGCTAATTGAATTGGGCGTCTGCTTTCGTCGCGATCGGAAAATTCCATCGGAAACGCTCCCTTCCGTTCCCGCGGTGTGCCATAAAGCGATATCGCTTTGGTCGACTTTCTGAGGCGACTTTCTGAGGTTTCGTTCACTTGGACGCAGCCCTTTGTTTTTTTAACGATTATGGCTGCTACCGCAGGTCCTTGGGGTACGCGAAAAGCTCCCCGGTGGCAGCTGCAAGTCCTTGCGCAGGCTCGCCGGAAAAGCTTGCACATCCTTCAGCTGGGCGCACGAGAGATTTTTCGGGGAGTTGCAAAGTTTTAAGGGTGCTTTTCGGATGTATTTGCTGCTTTTTCGGTTGAACAAAGCTTCATATTAAGCCTTATCACTTCAATATACGATTACGAGCTAGACAGGAGCTTTGAATTGATGATTTGAAGTAAGTTTATTATGCCAAAACTTTTAGATTTTTGTTTAGAAAGTTTAGATCACGGAACTAGGATTTTTTACTATTTTAAAAGTTTCCTTAATACTTCTTAAAATAACATGACACAACTAGCTGAAACAATGCAAACACCCATCAATATGTCAGATAAGCAAATAAGATAAAGAATCCTGTTTTAATATCGTCAGAAACGGTCTCCAGCAAGAATCGCATGAATCACAACGTATTTTAGATCGCTTTCGACCAGACGTGCTACAGGATTGCATACATCGTGGCGCATACGTGCATAATCGAGAGAAGGCGGCCACAATGTTTTCAATCCGTGTCCATGTTTTTTTCAATTTGTCCATGTTGAAGATGTGTGTCTCATTCTTTGTCTCCTGTTTGGCTTGAAACAATAAATCAATATATTATTTTGTGTCGAATATATAAAGTTATTTACAAAAGCTTTTTCTTCAAATGTACTTTTTTCGCAGAACTCGCTAAACTTTTAAAAGGTTAAAGCATGGTTTGTATGATGCGAATTGTGCATTAGATCGGTTTCGGGCAAAAAATGCGTAAGGATTGCATACATCCAGGCGTATAAAGCTCATTATCAGCCAACGATGCCCAAAATGAGAAAAACTATTTTTTAGATAGTAAAAACATGATTTAGACTTTCTATTAAATTATTGAACCTGTTACGCCTAATTTGCTTACTGTTTTGAAGCATCAAATACGAAAAGCTTGATTCAAAGTCATCAGCGCATTGGCACAGTGGTTTTTTTCTCTGCGAGACTGCGATTAGGTATTTCCCCCCGTTCCTGTTGCCTCATACTACCACAAAAATAATATGTTACGGGCACATTTGGCACCCAAATGATCTCAAATCAAATCTCAAATGTATCTTTGAACATTTTGTGAGTCATTCCACCCGAATCGCGTACGCGTACCTGAACACTCGGCGTGATTTTTGCTTGCCGTG
This sequence comes from Anopheles dirus, assembly GCA_000349145.1. Taxonomy (NCBI): domain Eukaryota; kingdom Metazoa; phylum Arthropoda; class Insecta; order Diptera; family Culicidae; genus Anopheles; species Anopheles dirus. The sequence goes on along the minus strand of KB672491.1, from coordinate 2,684,820 downwards.
CAAAGTTAAGTTAAACAATCGCGTGGGTCTCCACGCGACACCCTAAACCGGCGACCGTTCACCGTATTTTTTTTCGTGGCCGGGATCGAAGTGTGAGTGTGAGCTGGGTTGAGAAGAAATGTAATCTCACTCACACCTTTCGTTCTCGAGAGACGATCGATAGACGATCGCTAGACATCGCTAGCATGTGCTGGAGGGTGGCATATAAAAACCCTTTGCCAAGTGGCTTACCGTCACTCAGTACTGAGGTGGTTGCCAGACATGTGGCTGCCACGTCCGTATTGAGGTAGAATCAGCTCAAACACACACGATGCCAAGGCTTTCACCAAGCACAATCAGTGCAAGATGAAAGTGCTACACCGGCATCGTTCCAAATGGCCCCCTGTATGCGCGTCGCACGTCGCAGAGAAGGCCAGAAGCAACGGGGCATTCGTGTTCGATTTCATTTCAACTCCAGCCGAGAGATTGGTCTCGAAACTTGCTACAATGCATTAGAAAACTAGTCCTGAAAATCGTACAACAAGACATGTTAATCTTATATCGCCCTTTCTTTCAGTTCCATAGAAACATCTGGAAGTCATTAACTGCTCTGGTTGCAGTTTCATCTCGCGTAAGCGTTTCTTCTCTGTCTCGCACCGTTTATGAAGATAAAAAAAAACGCTGAAGCCGCAAATCTACCGGTGAGGGATACCGATCCGCTCCACAGAATCATTTTTGAATCTGAATTATCGGTTACATTTAATATGGCTATTCACTGGGATACCCAGCTGCTTCATCAATTGTTCTCAACATTGCGCAGGATAATGCTGTTGCTGCTAAAAAAAGAAAATGGGAAAATCAACTTAGTAAGTCCAGAAACAAAACTCTTGTGTCGTCGTTAGCCAATAGTTTTTCCAGCCTGGGCTGGGTCGTCCATGATGTATCCACCTTTACGGGCTGGGTTGTCTGGTGTCCTTCTACTGACATGACCAGCCCTCCGGAGTTCAGTAAGGTCATCGTACAGCTCATATAGTTCGTCAGTGTAGCGGTTCCTCCATTGCCCATCCACACATACAGCCAACAATCCTCTTGAGCATCTTCCTCTCGAACGCGGGTAAGAGGGCTTCGGTAGATTTAGACAGAATCCATGTCTCAGAGGCGACAAGCTCGCTGAGTACTGATCTAATCTCTACCGCTAACGTTCTAATCAATACTCGTTGTTCAGCGCGTAATGAGGTTTGTCGGACGGGTGGTGTGGAGCTATCGTTCCGGGAGCGTTCCGAAGCTAGTGGTGGCCGGAACGCTAGCGATGGACCGCGAGAAACGGAAGGATCGCTCGGCAGGAAAACTCGCGATGTTTGCGTTGGAGCGAAGGAGGTGTGCAATTGGCCAGCGGGCGTGGGAGAAAACGAGAAGCAAAAAGAAAGAGATCAGTATTGTTTGGGGCTCCAAAACGATGCACATCAAATCTCCTGGCAAACGTCAAATCACCCGCTTTAAAGGCGCGACAACTGGCAGCGTTACTCGTTGCCCTAATCGTCGTGTTTTTTTTTTTGTCGCTTCCTCCCCCCATTTTGACGTCTCCAGACGTCAGGCTACCTGGGCTGGTAAAGCCCAAAAGCAAAAAAAAGAAAAACGCCAGCGAGCGAAGCGAAAAACTATTATGCGAAACTCAGAATTGGGCTCCACCGCGCGATTGTTTGTGTGCGACGACGACGAAGACGACGACGACGGTGACGACGGCGGCGACGACAGCGGACGACGACGGCTCGGAGTCGGGTGTTTGTAAAAGATGATGAAAAGATAGCCGCGGTCCCCACACACCACACGCCCCGTGCGGAGAGTGCCAAGCAGTGTGCAGCAAAGCGTCGTCATTTTTCGTGTGTGGTGCACCCGTCGCACCGCGAGCGCGTCCGGCCAGCAGCCAGACGTCCTGTCCCTGCCTTTCCGGGTGAGAAGGACCAAACCCCGAGCCAGTGTGTGCGTGTGCGTGTGTGTGTGTGCTTGCGCGTGTATGTAGGAGCGGAGAGTCGCGGTGTGTGCAAAAAAACCCAGTGGGGCCGAAGCGAAAGGAACACGGAAAAACCCCACTGCAGCTCCCCGCACGGGGAAGGTAAGTGGTCTTCGTCTTCTTCGCGGTTGGCTGCGGCCCGAACGGAGGAAGTGTTCTTTTTTTCCTCTTCTCTTCTCGGCGCTGCTGCTGCGGATGAAGAGGTTCTAGAGGGCTTCCTCCTACACACAACCACAAATGTGCACCCTTGAGCACACACACCGCGGAGCCCCACCGTGTGTGTATGTGCTACTTCCCTCGTTCTCGACCGTCTCTCTCTCGCTCTCGCTTGGTCGGTTTTTTTTCCTCCAACCAAACCCACCCCTCGGTTGAACGTACAGCCCTCCTTTGTTCGTGAAATCCGTCTCGCGTAGAAGCCTCTGCCTCCCCACCGTCCACAGACGGGTGTATTTGCAGCAACACCACCAGCAGCAGCAGCAGCAGCAGCCGAAACGCAATAGTAAGTGAATGCGCTCCGTTTTACGCCCGACGGGGTGCCTCCCGTTCTATTGGTCCTGAGGGGTTTTTTCTTCGTCGGTTCGGTTGCGATTGTGCAGTGTGCATAGCCCCCCGCCCCCCTCGTTTGAAGAAGGAAAAGGAACAGTGTGCGTGTGCATGTGTGTGCGCAATCACGCAAAAAGCACACACATCCAGCTGGTGGAATTTTTTTTCTCAGCTGCTCCGTGTGTGGACGCAGCTAAAGCAACACATTAGGCACGGTACACACACACAATCAGACGCGGGTTGTGGTATGTGTAGGCGGTAGCAATTTCTGTACGTGTGACAAACGCACACACGCAAATACTGTGTAGTACCAGAAAAAGTATTGCTATTGTTTTTTTTTGCGTTTAAGCGCACGAGTTGAAGTGTCAAGATCATCTGGCTCCGTGTGTTCGAGCGATCCTTTCATTCAAGGGGATTTTTGGGTGGGTGGGAGGAGGAGTGCGGGGGTGCACAGAAGGTCGAAAGTTTGTTTTTCTCTGTGTGTGTATTTGGTGAGCAGCAGCAGAGTATTCCTGTTTCCTGGTGAAGATTAGCAGGAGGCCGCGTAAGAAACACGAGAACCGTGAAGGTAAACATCACCCCGAATCAGGATGATACAGAGGCACACATACACACGCAGCCCTTATCGGGATGACTCCAGGAACAAAGCCCCGTGCGTGTTCTTCTCACGTCATTCGTGCAGCGTTGAGGATGTTTTGCCGCTGCCGTTGCTGCTGCCGAAGCTTTCATCAGAGCGGAACGCAAAACAGAACAAAAATTTCCTTGTGCGTGCTTGTGTTGCACCACCAGTCTCCGTCAAGCTATAATTAAAAGCGTTCAGCAAACCGAAATCGCCAATCTAAGCAGGAAGCAATCGTCATCTCGCCAACGGAAGGAAGGGAGGGTAGTTTGCTGTCTCATCCATTTCTTTCGGTGATCGTCGCCCGCTCCCCGCCCGGTCGGTCGCTCCTACTGTCGCCCTACTTCTTGGCCATTATCAAAAGCAAACAAAAACATCAACACTCGCGCTCGCTCGTTCGTGAGACGATCGTCTCACTGGTGAAGGCTTCCTCTCGCGCGCGACCACTTTAATAGTGTGAAAATTATCAACCTTTGCTGGCCGGGCGCACGGAAACAAATCGAAGAAAAGAAAAAAACACGCATTAGCTCCCTAATCGTAACACGTATCAAGGGAAGTTGTTTTGCTGCTGCTGACCGCCACCATTTTGGGACGTAGGAAGCTACAAAATATTGCGTTTTCTCGTGCGCGATCGCGCCTCGCCACAATCAAAACATTTCAGCGGCGACGACGACGACAGGGGGTTTATTTTATCTCGCCCCCCAAGTGTGTGGTGGTGTTAGTGTGCTATTGTTTTTTTTTTGTTTCCGTGTGTTGCGGTTGGGTTGCGGGGTTAGGCGATATTCAATCTATTTCCGGTCTAGAGAAAGGATTGCGCTGACGGTGCGAATTTGAGCTCGCTCTTACACACACACACACACACACACACACACACACACACACACACCACAGAAGGAGGGTTTGTGTAAACACGCGCGAGCAACAATTAATCGACTCATCGCTTTTCTCTCTCTCTCTCTTTCCCTTTTCCCGCAGGGGCCGTCACAACGCTGAGCTGCTGTGAAGAACGAGAACGTTGAAGCGATTTTTTCAAGTGTGTGTGTGTGTGCGCGATTTGGTGAACGTGTGTACCCCGACAAGGCGAGCGATGCGAAATTCGTTCTTGATCTGACCTGATCTTCCGGGCGCTGTCCGGCACAGGAGTTCGCGAGTGTGTGTGTGTGTGTGTTTTTTAGTCTCGGTTTTTTTTGTTTTCGATTTAGTTTTTTTTGTCTCGATTTCGTTGTGTTTTGTATGTGTGTGCGTGGCCCGTCGGTTCCGTAAGAAAAAGGGGAACAGGGGAGACGTTTGTGAAAAGACTGTACGTGGCCCCCACGAAACCCGGAAAACCTTCTTGCGGTGGTGGCCCAGAAGGTGAGAACGAACACACATCACGGCGGCGTGAGCAGTGAGCCCGGGTGAGAAGCAGCAGCAGCAGCAGAAGCAGCGCGTGAGCAGCAAACGTCAGGCACGGTCTCTCACAGTGAGTGCGCACAGTAGGTAGGCTGGCCTGTGTGTGGGGTGTTTTTGTGTACTGTCCGCGCGGGTGGGGTGGGGGTGCGGTGCACGAGGCAGCAGCTTGTGCAATAATCACACTATTATCTGTGTCGGAAGAGGGTGCACAAAGAACGGCGCAAAAGAACCTCCGAAACCTTCTCCTTCTCCGCCTCTCGCGGGGCGAGGGAGCTGCCAGTCGATCAACAAAAGCGTAGCCGTGCACGTACGCGCGCGCACACACACAGCCGCAGCCACCACTCAACCAGAAAACCAGTGACCAGCAGCGGCGGAAGCCAATTACAACACTCCCGGACCCGGACCGGGGAGGCGCGCGCGAGCGAGAGTGAGAGAGCGAGTCTGTTTATCTAATAAGCAGAGCACCACACAGGAAGTGGCGACGCACGGTCGGAACGGAACGGGGGTCTTCTTCTTCTTCTTCTTCCGCGGCTTCCCCCGGCGGTGAAACGAGCTTTGTCTAGCTGTCAGCATCGAGAGGCGCCCGCGGCACCCGCCGCCCGGTACGGGAGAAAGATATACCACCGGGCTTTCGGGCAGTGACAAGGCAAATAACGACACACTCAGCAGGCCGCTGCGTTCTCCACTGTTTGCACGACGGAATGCACTGACCTGCAGCAGGCTGCGGGAAGCGAGGAGGCCCTCTTTGTTGTCTGGCGGGCTGGCGGGCTGGGAGTTGGCCTTGGCCGCGGGAAAGTGCGCCCCACCGATCAAACCAAACCATCCCACCACGCTTCGCCATCAATCTGACGCATCGCACCCGTTGTGGGTTGGGAAATGGAGAGGGAGAGGGAGCGACAGGGTCCCAAACCGAACCGAACATACACACACACACACACACTTTACTGTTTACCTTCAGTCCGCGCCCCGTCCTAATCGCTTTCCTTTTACTTGCAGGATTTCGTCGCACCGTACCGCCCCGACTGGCCGGAAGTGATCGCAGCAGCACCGGCGCAAAGGACGAAAAGTGTGTGTGTGTCTTTTTTTTCCCTGTATATGTGCGTGTCTGTGTGTCCCGCGTGTCTGCTTTGAATGAACCACGGCAATGGGCATAAAAGCGAGCACCGCGAATGGAGGACAGCAGAGTCCTAGAGCACGCACCTTCTCCACCAGCAGCAGCAGCGATGTCGTGTCCGGCACGGCAGGTAATATGCGGTGCCCGCCCCCCCTTTTGTTTAGTTAATTTCGTTGTTACGCTTCCAATCTATCCACCCACCCTCGAACGCGCGTCCCTGTGTCCTTTTCCGGTTGCCGCCCATCCCCATTCGCCCTCCCCTCCTCACATCAAGCAGCCCAAACCAGTACAACCGTTTGTAAACTCGCTTCGTTTTCTCGTAGGCGCACCGTACGAAATCTCGTCCGCTAGTCCCGATCCCGATAGTAGCTCGGCGGAAGAAAATGCCGCCGCTAGCGCTTCACTTGCTTTGGGAAGAGTGTACGCAACATCACTACCTACTCATATCTGGTCTTTGAATGGTGAGTTTTCTCCCCCGTGGGGGAGGGGTCCGGTGTGCGTCTCTGTGTGTGTTTCAGGGTGACAAATCGGCCGCATCAACATCCATCTCAGCCCATCTTCCCGTGCGCGAAAACTACCAATCATTCCATTCCGGTTCTATCGCAGCTTAAACGTTTGCTCGGGTGTGTGTGTGTTCGTACGCTAATAAGCTAATTCGTATGTTTTTACATGATGGGGAAATTTCACTACCAAAATTGGCATCTCAGCTGGCATTGCTTTCGCATGGAACAGTTTGACTTGTTTGTCTACGCTTTGTACATTTGAACATATCGCTCTGTTAAAGTGTGGAAATTTGTTGCGGATTCATTGGAATACTTATGTTACAATAATGTTCAATTCTATACTTTGCAACGATCAAGTAGATATTTTATTAATTATTTCTCTGGTCCTCGTTATTAATCATCCGTCAGTCAACAACAGTCAGCGTCGACAAACTTCTTAGAGGAAAGAGCCAAATAACACGAGAATAACACATTGTGACATTAATTTTGAAGAGCGATAAAGAGCGAGTTGTGATAAATCAACGAACATAACACTCTTGGTTTCACTGAACACTTGCGTTAAACAATATGTATAGAAGCTAATGATATTTGAAACATTTGTTACACATGATAGAGTAGGTACACTACAAACGAGTACATCAGTCAGGTGATACAGTTGTCAACTTGTCTAAATGTTTGAAGGGAACAATCTACTCGAACTTATGATATATCATAGTTTCTTATTGGCTTCAGCTATTGAAGTTTTTTTTTTCAATTATTCACCGTAGGCTTAAAAACGATTGTATCTTATATTTAGGACTTGGAGGGAAACATTTATAAGGAAGGCAGACTACGAAGAAATGTACAGAAAGGAGAGACTGGAGTCGAAAAAAGGCAGCACTTCATTAAAACTACGATTGAGTCTGAAAAATGGATCAAAAATGGTTGGGGAAGGAGAGCGTACAAGAAAAATACCAAGGTCTTTAACAAATTACCCTCGGTTCAGAGCCGTTCCGACTAATTCTTAGTCGAATTCAATGGGGTTACGGAAACGGCTAAAGCTGATCACTGCGCATCAAGGAGAAAGCTATCGGACGAACATCACGACAGACATACAGAGACAGACAATCAGGAGGAGGTTTGGAAAATAATTTAACATCGTCAGCAGAACATAGAAACACGTCTTGAGGTTAGACTTCGTGTAAGGAACTAATGTGCAGAATTTATAGCAAGAGAATCAACACACTACCCTGAGGTTATGCTAGGCTGAGAAATTAGATTAGATAAATAGGAATACGCACAGCATAGCTTGGCAAAGCCAAGGTAGTTGGAAACATATCGGTGGTGATGGAATCGCAGCTTATAGTAGAATCAATAAGTGTGTGTATATTATAATTCTATCAGTTATTGCCACTTAAGAGCCAATAGCCTTAAGTTAAAATTCTAACAATGTTCCAAGATCTTCCTGACTCGCACAAAACGATAAAAAAGTAAAGATCGGGAAGTAACGATGAAGTTGCCAATATCATCTAAAGCAAGCCTGTTACAATCGTGAACTCATGCTAACTCTTATTCCCAAATGTTTACGCTTCAACCAACGCATTCGTCATGATATAATATCATATACTCATCTTGCGTCCATTACCATCGAGTGTTAAACATTTCTAATTCATTTGTAAAAAAGGATCTTGTACAATTATAACATTTCCTATAACTTGCGCCTTTTCTTGTACCATAACATTTGCGTTTTACAGCGCGCGCGCGCACTGTGGGAGGAAAACGAAATAAGAATTCTATTTTAAATGTGTTCCAGTATAATTGTATGAAATAAGTCTTAACTTTTGTTTCTTTTTATTTTCCTCTACACAGGTATAAAATGTCCAGTATGTAGCAAATTTGTGATGCCTGACGACATTGAGTGTCATTTAGTAATGTGCCTAACGAAGCCTCGTCTATCATATAACGGTGGGTTTTGGCGAAATTCGCTGCCCTTGAAAAGAGGCTTGAAAAGGGCGCATACGAAATAATTCTCTTTTTTTTTCTCCACCACAGAGGACTGTTTAGCCGACGCGAAAGGCGAGTGTGTCATTTGTTTAGAGGACCTATGTCCAGGTGATATCATTGCTAGACTACCATGTTTATGCATCTACCACAAAGGGTAAGTAGCGCGGCTTGGTTAGAGCGGAGAAGAAGCTTCCATTTTCGCTTCCATCGTCTCACCGTCCCGTTCATCCCTTGGCAGATGCATCGACAAATGGTTTGAGGTGAATCGTAGCTGCCCCGAGCATCCCGGTGATTAGTGCAATTCCAGCAGAGCATGCAAGAGTCGAGGAAAACTTTACAGAGCGCACGCAACGCAACGCCGCGTAAGCAACGTCGCGCTCCCGTGCTGCGCATGATGCAGGAGGGCTGCTGCCCGGGTGGCCATACGATGATGGAACGTGCGGAGAAAGCGGAAAGCAGGCGGCAGCAGTGGCGGCCGGTGATTCTACCTACTAATTTCGATTTCGATCCGGAGCACAGGGACGCCGTGTGATGTTTCTATGCTTGCCTTACATGGCTTCCTTCGTTTTTTTAAAGAACACTTATTTATTAGGGGCTTATTTTATCGACGCTTACACTATCGTTTCGCGTTCGCCACACCACTTCTTCTTCTCCTTATTATACGAACACGACCGACGCGCGGTCTTGTCTGCCGTCGGGCGGCTTTCTTGACAAATTTTCATCACCACCGCCGGCTAGTCACTCCACAGCTGGGAGGAGACGGTCCGGAGGGGATTGTGGAACCGGTCCTGCTCCTGAATATTGTAAATATTCTGCAGGTTGCAGTCGTTTTTCGTTTTCTCTTCTTTTGATACATTGCTGGAATACACCGCACTGTTTTCTTTTTACCCTCAACATCCCTCTGCTGGTGCTGCTGCTCAAAAACGCGTTAAAAATGAGTCAAAAATGCTTTTATAAAAAGCTATAGGTAACAAAGTGTTACGTTCGGTGGTTTTACTTCTTGTCTTTTAAGTTTTTTTTAAATGTTTTTAAATTATTGTTCTATCCGGATCTCCAGCAAGAGTAGGGGGGTTTTCACATTTTCCTTCTACTGCATGGGATATGCGCGCGTGTGTGTGTGTGTGTGTCTATGAACGCAAAACGAACGGTGTATCGAGCTAAGTCAACGCAACCGGGAGATCCCGCGTGTCGTTCCTGGTTGTAAAAGCGCGCTTGCTTAGTAACGTCACACAAAACAAACAAATGAAATGCATCCACAAACCGAAAACGCTGACCAAAATCAATCAACAACAAAAAAAAACACACATACGTAAAAACACGAGTGACCGGCGGGAAAACAACCCGCGCGAAACCCGAAGACAATTCAGTGGCGCGATGAAGAGAAACCATACGCAAACCAGCCGCCAAGAGCGAACCCACGTATCATGAGCAAATCAGGCAAAACTACCCCCTTAGTTAGTGACATATGTCGAAACAAACACACGAAAACAAACGCATGCTAGGACAAGAAAACGAGAAATCAAATAGTGCAGAACAGTGCGCGAAGTGGAAAACAAACGGCAACATACACTAACAAAAAAAACATATGATAAAACAGAAACAGACCGCTAATAGCATAAAAAACACGTTGTATATAAGCCTAATCACAATCTAAAAAGAAACGGGGGAAGAAACCGATGCGGGTGGGGGCTTACACACAAACACATGCACGATACATTTTAGCGACAACAAGAAAAAAACATGTTTGTGTGCCTCTAGCCGCGATAAAAAGAGGGAGGGAGAGAGAGAAGGAAAGAGGGAAAGCGAATGGGCTAAATTTATCATTCACACACATACACACTAGCGTCGAGCAGAATCAGGCGGCATGACGTAACATGCAAAACAAAGCAGCATGTAATAGTGATGTTTAATGGTAAACGGTAACAGAAACGAAAGCAGAAACACACACAAACACACAGCCACTCCTTCCTTCATTGGTCGTGCTCTTTTTTTTTGTTTTTGCTGGCCTGTGGTGATATTTGATAAGAAACGATACGTTGCTAAAACACCACACATATACACACAAACAAACCCACACACACACACACACACACACGCAGATACATTTAGCTCCTCTCTCCCCGGTCGAGAACAAATGGAGAAAATAAGAAACAGAAGAGCAGGAAACCGATGTGTAAATAGTTATTGGAAAGGGAAGGAAAATCGTGATGGAAAACAGAGTCAAGAAATGCGAAGGTGCTCTTCTGGGAGGAGGGCGGGGGTTGGGGGGGTGACGTGACAACACCGATAGCAAGAATAAGAAACGTTTACATAGCAATAGCAATTAGCAGCGAGGGGTTAGAACGAGAGAGAGAGAGAGAGAAAGAGACAGAGAGAAAGAGAGACAGAGAGGTAGAAAATCCTAGATGAAGGCAACAGAATTGCGTATTTTTTGTTTTGTTTTTTTGTTTCTCGTGTTTATGTGTGTGTGTGTGTGTGTGCCTGATGAGAAGGAAGGTCCACACAAACACACACACACAGGGATGTACTTTCTCTCCTTCCCTCTTCCCTCCCTTCCTTCCTCTCCCCAAGGAGCGCATAAATGGCAATCGAAGATAGGAAGAAGAAAAAAAAATACTTCTCTTGTTTCTAGTGGTATTTCCAAACAATAGCTTTAGCGAGACGAGAAAACACACGAGAAAACCTGTAAAAAAATTAAATTGAAAAGTAAGCCAGAAGAAAACGAACCGCAAAACAAACCAGTAAAAAAGGAAACAAAACATAACAGAAAGGAGAGATAAAGAGGTCCCCTTCACTAGGACGTTCGTTTTTATTCTGTTACTAACATTAGTAGGCACACACGCATACAAACACAAACCGCCCCTCGGGAGCTTTATTAAGACAGGACGAACGAATCGCTTTGTAAAACGTCTTGCCTCTTTTGTTGTAATTACGCTTTATTAGTAGGGTGTTTTAGGACAAACACACACACACACATACACACGAGCAGAGCCACTGGGTAAATCATTAGCGGCCTGATTGTAAAGAAAGGAAACAGAACAGAACAAGTCTCGTGCTCGTGTTACGGCTTGTGATCGCACTGATGATTGTGATTATATTCAAATTCTTCTTTTTTTTTGCTTGGTTGCTTCTTTGGGCAGTCAACTCCCCCTCCCTCTTTTTTATTTTCCTCAGCCCCAGCCACCTCCCGGAGAGAAGGGTTTTTCGGGACAAAAACAAATTGTTTTATTCTATGTAATGTGCGTGTGTGTTGAACGAGAAGTTAGTATTTGTGTTTGTGCTGTATCGAAAGCTGTGAAAAGGGTTATAAAAAGTAGGGGAAAAGAAGGGTGAGAGAGAGAGAGAGAGAGAGAGGCGAGGGAGGTGAAACGAAACGTGATCCTGCTGTGTAAATAAACCGTTTGCGACCTTCTGGAACTGGAAAATTACCAATAACAAGAAGCAAATAGAAACGAAAAATGTTACGTTTTGTTCTTTCGAACGAAAAAGAAAATGAACAGGAGAAAAGAAAATACATGTGAGAATCGGCAAGTTATGTTTTATTTTATATTTATTTTGTTTTTTTTCTTTCTCTCTCTCTCTCTCTCTCGCTCTCTTACTCACTCTTCTGCTAGGGAGCGGACAGGTTTTTGGATTGTTTTTAACTTTTGGGTTTCTGTTTTCCTCTAATGTTCCCAACTGTGAGTTACTCAGCCTTAGAGACTGGTTCGTGCGGTCCCGGGATCGTACGAGCGTACGCGCGTTGAATGTGTGGGTTAAGTTGCGATGTTGAATGCTCTCCCACCTCTCTCTCTCTCTCTCCTCCTCTTTCACTCTCCGTCTTGTAGGCAAAAGTACGTGTTAGTGAGCCAAAGGGGTTACATTTGACGTTTCTAGTTACCCGCTCGCGGTGGAAATCAGGTTTTGATGGACTGCTCACTGATCGTTGGAGGAATGCATTGTTTTAAACTACGGCCCAGCAGGAGAAAGGGGAGAACACTTATAACTTGAGCTAGAAATGTAATAATTATACCCACGTGTAGTCAAAATCGAATAGAGCAACGAAAAAACTACGGCAAACACACACACACACAAAAGATGAAAATAAGGTGCGAGAACGAGTAAGAGAGCGAGGGAGAGAGCAAGAGAGTGTGTGCTGTTGTGTAGGATGCAATCCAAACATGAAACAAACAAGAAAAAACACAAAAATACAGGATAAAGGCGCTCCTCTAGCTCCCGCTGACCGTTGTGTTTCCTTCCAAACCGGAACACGCGTGTGTGTGTGTGTGTTGGGGGAAACAAATACAAATGGAAGAAACAGAAGAAAATTGCTAAACAATTAAGCAAACACTTAGGGTATATATAATAATGATGATAATAGTAGGAAGTAGTTATTACAAAAAAAAAACAAAAAAAAACGAAAAGCGAAGAAAGGAAACCAGCCACACACACACACACATTCGCAAGAGAGAACAAAATCAAGCGACCACGGGGAATCGGGAGGAAGGAGGGGGGGGGGGAGGTCGCAATCGTAATATAGCTATAGCCTAGTGATTAGCGTTTAAACGGGACGAGAAAATAAAAGTAAATGAATAAATAAATAAATAAAATTTTGCACGCGCGCGTTCTCAACTCGTAGTAGGGTGTTCTGCTGCTTTGCTGCAGGCACGGAAAAGGGCGGAGGGGAGGGTGGGACGCCGCGCATGTTAGTGTAGCAAAAAGGTACTAGGTATATAGAACGAAGCATAAGAAGGAGAAGAAAACAAAACTCACCCACAGCAAGGACGGCGGAACAGGGCTTGGAGGAAAGGGAAGAAGAGAAGTGAAATCTATAACTGTGATTACTATTGAGACAATTTAAAAAGAATACACACTTACACACAAATACACACAAAACGGACTGGGGAAGGAAAGAAGAAGGATGAAGATGAAAAGTGCTGTGGGGGAAACACAAATGATGGAAAGCGAGTACCGCGTTCGGGGAGAGGCTCGTTTCGTTCGATTATTACTTTCTTTTTCTCTCTTTGTTTTCTTTTTTCCTTTCTTTACTTGTTTTTTCTTTTTTGTTTTCATTTGTTACTACTTCCTGTTACTTTTTGTTTGTTTGCTTACAACTCTTTTTGAAACAAATTCCGATTTTGGGTTTTATTCTATTCCTGCGTTGTTTAGTCGCTTGCTTCGATACTTTGTGCTGGCAGACACAGATAGCAAATGATAAAACACACAATTTGTCGTCCACAGTGCGGTGAGCGAACGAAACAGCGTTAGAATAGCAACATGCAGCAAAACAAAACAAAAGAAAACACATCCCAAACGAAACGAGCAGAACATAACAAAATTAGCGAAATAATAACTAGTGAAAAAGAATGTAACGAGCAAGGAAACACAACACGGACGAGCAACAACACACGAAGAAAGAAGTCATCAGACACACGCAAGCTACAACCGCAGTCTATAATAAAGTTGATAACGACCGTGAACAAGGAGAGAGGTGTGTGTAAAATAGAGGAAAGCGAGAGCAAGGGTGAACGCGGTGGCAACCAAACCAACAAAACAGCTGCTTGCTGCTGAGTACTGAAACCGTAGTTCATGCAAACTAGACGAAAACACAAAAACCGAAAAGAGAAAAGAGAAAAACACAAATACACAACCTAGAGTAACGAAGAGCGGGAAGAGAAGGGAAGGAAATGAGAATAGCAAACGAAAAATTAACAAACAAACTCACAAAAACAGCCACACACACACACACATAGACACAACATCAATTATGCATGTATGTATATGTATGTAAAACACATATAAAATTTTACCCCATAACCGAAAATAAATGAGAATCGAAAATTTGAAACAAAACCCTATTTTATTTTTTGCTCTCGAGGTAATCTTTTACGAAATTATAATACAAAGCAAAAAAGAGTGACAGAAAATTATAAATTTCGCACACGGTTTGAACATTTCTGAATTTCACGAAATTTAGTATTTAGAGAAAAATGTTTTTATTATTTATTATACCTGCAGATTGCATACTTTTGGGGGCGTATTAGAAAAAAACGAGCCCAAAGGTATGCAATCCGCATCACGGCGAGCTCAGCTGAAGCATTATTTGCGCTTTACTTGCTATTTTCCGCACAATTCCGTCACTGTTGAGTCGAGTTCGCGAATTTCTTTCCATTCTCTCCAAACGACACCCCAAAAAGCGTTGCTGTAATGTATATATGTATAGGTTTATTCTGTTTTTTGTTTGTTTGGATCCGGTTCCCGTTCCCGGAGCTTGACCGGCAGCGATAGGTAAACCACGCACCGGGTGCAGAATTAGGAGGGGAAATGAGGGGGGGGGGGTCTGGAGGAGGGGAAGGAACAAACACTCCTGCCGCCGAACTCCCGGCCCGTGGGTGGCTCTACAATTTCGTACCATTTTTTGATTCGGTTCGGTTTTTTGTTTTGCTGCCGCTGTGTTTAATGATACATTTCATAGTAGGTAATAACATGATGTTGGTTTGTGTGTGTGTGCTGTTGTTGTTGTTGAGTTGAGGGTTTGTGTGATATGGCACCATCCCAAACACCGATTCTGCGGCGTGAAAGCATCAAGGGGCCAGTGTACCAGATTCACAAGACGCGTTTTTTTGTTCAAAAAACAATCAAACAAACGAAGAAAACCCCTATCTAAGAATAAGAAAGTGTCGAATGGATTAAACCTAGCGTGCGCCCGCATCTTACCGACCGATTACGTACTAATAAAGCAAGTTTGTAGTGCAGATTGCATACTTTTAGGGGTGTGTGCGCGCCTATATGTCCCATCCGTTCCGTTACGAGTAGGGGAGGTTGCTTTATAATGCACAAACGAGGACGATTTTCGCCGGTTGTTGCATTGACGGTGCATGCCACGGTGCATGCACGGATTGATATCACAAGTAGCAAATCACGAATTGCCGCAAGAAACAATAAAACCTCCGCCGGAGTCAACAAAATGAGATTGTACGAGAGACGGACCGATGGAACGAGCGCAAAAAAGGGATCAAAAATCGTTAGACCAAACTCAACCGAACTATCATCGGCACACTTACCCTCCGATACGCACACGACACCTTTACACCGTCATTCCTCACACACGCACACACACACACACACTCTGTTTGGCATTTATCCGTAACGCGCCTTCCTTTCGCGTTTTTTTTTTGTCGGCGAATGTACGCGCAGGTGTAAATAGACAACTATGTACTCAGATAACGTGTGTTTGCAGGATCCTACAGGACTCCCTCGATAATCCCCTCCCCCCTCCCCCCTTCCCAAACTAGCGGAACACGAGCAAAAGAAAGAAAGAAAACAATGGAAGAAAGGAAAAAAGAGCATCTGCATCGTGTTTCGTTAGTTTGTTTTTTTTTTCTCTCTCTCTCTTTCTCTCTCTCTCTCCACCCGTACCCACACACCACTTGGATTTACGCGCGATATATGTAGGTGTGTGTGTGTGTGTTTTCATGTTTTCATTATATATATATACTATATATACTATTATCTGAAACGGTTGGCGACTTACGTGCTAAAGACCGTTCTCATACGCGTTTTGTTTTTTGTTTTTCATTCGAATTCCTCTTCATTCACTCTTTTGGTTTAGATTGCATGTTTTTGTTTTGTATTATGTTTCTTTTTTTTCGTTTTCACCGTTTGCGTGTGTGTTTTAGCTTTGCTTTTGTGTTCTTTTGTGTGATTAGAGTCGAGTTTTACATTGTGTTCGTATGTGTGTGGTGTTTTTTTGCATTTTTGACTTTTGCTTGCTGCTCCTTCTCTTCACACTCCGACACACTTGCACACACACACTGCTAATTGCTCGTTTTACCTTCCTAGAAACAAAAAACAAACCTTAAGGCAACTATGATCCACTTCGCTCCCTTCTATGAATTCCTCGTCTTCTTTCGCTTTTTCGTGCTTTCTGCTGTTGTTTCCCATCTCATTCTCGCTTACTGTCACTTTCACTGCCCATACACACTCTCGCGCACTCGCTGCGACTTCTAGTAGGCCGCATACATGCATACCAACGCGCGCACGCACACACACATACGACTCGAACAGAGATAAACGCTACTTAACAAAGTACAATCTAGGGGATGAAAAGTGCGTACATGGGCCGCTGCTGCTGTTGCTGTGTGTATGTGTGTGTGTGAGGAAGAAGAGGGGAGCAGGATGATAGTAACAACCGTATCACATACACACACACACACACACACACACACACACACAAACGCACACGCCTACGTTTCCTCTAAGGATGGCTGCTCAAGGCGCCATCCTGCATTTGCTGCCTCAATTGTACAACATCCCCTAACCTCGCCTCAGCTCTGGAGTCCTTTGCGCCTTTTCCCACGCAACCTAACGCAATGTGCGAACATTAGGGATTATTTTATACAACAATTAGCCTTACAACTTATTTTACGGGTTTGAAACAACTTAAACATTACAAAAAAAAGCGATTTATATAAATTGTTAACAGCCCCTACGGGGAGAGTAAACGTCCAAAAATTAACTTCTTGAGCGAACGACCGCTACCAGGCGGTGTACGAACCCCCTCCCCCACCCTCACAGAGTTCTAGAGGCGCGTCGGGTCAATTGTACAATGCAGCCGCATTTGTGTTTGTGCGTATCCATGGGTGTGGTTGTGTTTAGTAGCGAATTCTTATCTGCTGGGTACGGTCAGGGTTTCCTTCCACTTTCTTCGCCATTCCACTCCAGAATCGCGTAAGGTGCCGGTATGTCTGCATCTGTATGTGGATGTGTGGTGGTGTTTTCGAAATGAAACTGTATGGCAACGAACAAACCAATTTCGTTAAACAAAAGTTGAGCACCTTTTCCTCGAGGAGCAGAACCCGGGGTTTGACAGGGAGTGGAAGTGTTCGCATGTGTGCGTGTGTGAGTTGAATGCTCAGAACGAGCTGGACCTACTATTAAGCTCCAGTTTAGTTTTGTGTTTCGATTTGACTTCTTCCTTTTTCCATTTTCCTTACGTATCTCAAACACACCCACACCCACACACGCGCGTGCAGACAGCGGACGATGGTGGCACGGCTTCGTGGTGTACGTATCGTATAAAAACTATAGCGAGAAACAGTAGATATTCGTTTTCTTCCCTTCTTCTCCTTCCCATTCTTCTCTATCACATTCACTAATCAATGCAGGATTTGTAAGTATACATATGTAGCCATGTGTGTATGTGTGAATAGTAAATAATAATAATAAAATTAGACGTATTAAATAAGAACGACACCGAAACTCCTGGAAACAGTGAAAAGACGCCTGGGGAAAGGAAGCTCCCTTTTCCCCTTTTGTTCCGTTCTACCCTGTTCAGCGAACGCACACTTTCTCACCTGCCCTACGCCACTCGCGCGCGCACACACACACACACACACCGGCGCTCACCGGCACACGCTAGTACAGATTAAACATCTTTTCCGCTGAAATTCTATGGTTCTATGTAAATTCAATCTCAAATTCGGCTGCGCTCTGCTAGAATCTTTAGCAAAACCTCGCTGCTGTATGTTGACAAGTTCAATGCACTTTTGTCTGTCTCTCCGCAGTTCATTTCAATTCTCATATCCTAAACCTTTCATACTTTTCTACTCATGTTTATTTTTTTTGGTGATGCTATTTCCGCACGGGGTGAGTAAACGAAATTCCTTCCTTTTTTTTACAAATTGCACACGACTGTCCTTTCAAGTTAATCTAGCTCCGTTTTCCAGCTGTTATTAAAAATGAAAGCACGTGTGTAACGTAAATTGTATAAAATTCATAGAAAGATCAACCAGGACGACGTCCGAGTATCTGTCCCCTGTTTCACTGCTTCTTCTAGAGGAATAACATTCGCTCTCGCAGTCTGAGCCTGCTGCTCTGTGTTGCTTTCTGCTTTTTTTTTGCGCACGCATCGATCGGAAATACACTTTCGTAAAACAGGACAGGTGGAGCGGTGGAGCGAGGCGATCAAGGTGGATAGGACAAGGGAGGGAGCAAGAGGGAGGGGAAGGGCTTTAAAAGCAGTACCGGAGCGCACATGCACGCACTGTCGTGCGCCAACACGAGCAGATTCGACCGTGGGAAGCAAAATTTGTGGAGAAAAAAACCTAGCAAATTACAATCGTAACAGAAAATAAAGACATCCGTTCCACGCGGGCTCGGGATCCGCAGCAGTGCGCCGGCGATGAGGTAGATTAGTTAAGGAAACTAATTGCGTGCGTGCGTGTTGGGTTGGGTTGTTCCCAGTGTTCGGTTGACGCGTGCAGAGAGCATTTCGGTTGATTGATAGTGGACGAGATGCATTGGGGCGGGGGGGGAGGCTTCCTGAAGCAGAAACCTGTCGCTGGAATGCACTAAACTTGCAAGTGTGCGAGCGAGCGTGGGCGCGCGCGCGTGTGTGTGTGTGTGTTCCTCTTCTAACACCTTTCTCTATCACTTTAGAAATCGTTTCGTTTCATGTACTACCGGAACCGAACGAGAAAAAAAAACACGCAGAATAACTTTCGTAAGAACATTAACATACGGAACCTCCTCCCTCTCCCTTCTCCCCACACCCTTTCCCTCCCGGCCCGCCCCCTCCAGATCGTATGAAGAGCGGCGCGGTAGGAAAGGATTCTAGCTCGCTGGTCGAAGGGGAAATAAGGGGTTGATTGATGTGGCTTTGTGGCTTTGGCTCGCTTTCCGTCTCACTCGCACGCACGCCCGTCCGTCCGCCCGCACCGCCTTTAGATGTAGTCGTCGTCGTAGTCGGACGAGTCGGACGGGAAGCCGCCGCCCCGGCCGGAGATGAAGTCCAGGTCGTCGTCCGACTCGTCCAGCTCGGAGAACAGCGAGATGTACTCCTCCAGCATCCAGCCCTGCGGTGCGAGCAGCGAGGCGAAGAACTCCTGCAGCTGCAGCGACTCCTCCCGGTTGAGATCGCGGTCCCGGTTGCGGCGCCGGTTCGGGTTGCGCCGGCGGGACGGGGCGCCCACGTCGACCAGCTCGCCGGACGGCAGCGCGTGCCGGTAGAAGCACTTGTTGCCGAACGGGCACGTCGCGGCGCCCTTCTTGAAGTGCATGCAGTCGGTGCTGTTGCACGCCTGCTTGTACGTCGCGATCAGCCGGTCCTTCTCCTCGCCGCACTCGACCCACACGAAGCTCGGGCAGACGAAGTCGGACGGGACGCGGCAGGTCGGGCAGCCCCTGGAACGGATGAGAGCGAATAAGGATGTTTCTGATAAGCGCACACCTTCACACCGTCCTTACGAGCGAGTTCTGCTTAGACTTGTTTGCACTTTGGAAAATGGGCACCAAAATAAAGCCTGAAGCTCTCAACAACTAATATAACAAAAAAACTCGCTCTAGTATGAGCAAAAGACGGGAACTAAAGCACAAATCAAACCCGTGATCCTTTCTGCCTCAAGAACTACGGCTCAAGGCCCGTTTAGTGAGCGAGTGAAGATGAACGTGGACGTTTGATAGTTTGCAGGCGAGTTTGGTGCTGATAAGAAGATCCAGGTGTGCTGATAGAAAGGCCGCAACGCTTGAACCCGCAGCAGGGTTCTGTGCTTACCGTTTGATTTTGTTGGCAAAGTTGGTCGCCTTGCGCCAGGTGCGGATGCAGCTCAGGCAGAACGTGTGCTTGCAGTTGGGCAGGATACCGAAGCGCTGCTCGCGCGCCCGCTTCTCCATCACCACCTCGAGGCAGATGCCGCAGGATTTGTCGCGCGACCGCTGCACCGCGAACGCGTGCTCCATGTCGCGCTCGTGCTGCTTGATGCATTCCGCGTTGTGGCGCCGCTGCTGCTCCCGGTCGTGCGGATGCAGACAGTGCTTCTGGCACAGTTCGCACAGCTGGCCGTGCGGGTACGGGCACTTGTACAGCGGGCAGACCCCGTCCGCCTCGTAGAACGGGCAGAGGTCGGCCTCGCCGGCGGTCAACGCGGCCGCCGCCGCCTCGTCCGCCTCCTTGCCGCCGTTGTGGTTGTTGTTCATCGTGACGACGTTAGCGTACGAGAGGGGCGAGTCCGGGGAGGCGTACCCCACCGCACCGTCCACGTCCCCGTGCTCCTCCTCCTCCTCGTCCTCCTCATTGTCCGCCTCATCATCCAGCTCGTCGTCCGCCTCGTCATCATCCTCCTCCTCCTCATCCTCCTCTTCTTCCTCTTCCTCCTCCTCGTCCTCCTCATCCTCCGCGGTCTGTCGTGGCGCGCTGTCCTGCTGGTGGGCTGTGAGGGCCGCCTTCGCCGCCCGGATCGCCTTCGCCGTCGCCACTTGGACCGCGGAAGCGTTGTACTGTAGGCGGGAGGCGGGCACGAAGACGGGCGCGTCGATCCACCGCGACAGATCGACCGATGACGTCGACTTTAGGTTCGCGTTTGTGTCTGCCTTCTCCTGCCGCTGCTGCGGCTGCTCCGTGCTCGCCGCGGACGCGCTCGTGCTGCTGGTTTCACCGTCCGCCGGGTGTATGAAGCGGCAGGACGTGCCGAACCGGCACGCCCCGAGCCGGAAGAACCGGCAGACGATCTGTGCTGCGGCCGCATTGTTCAGCGGGGCCACCGTCACCGTCGCACCGCCCTTGCCCTCCATCATGTCCGGCACGGCCAGGATCTGCGCTGCGTGGGAGCCTATCTTGCCCGCCGGATGGTTGCGGACGATCGATCCTCCGGTCCGACGATCCTCACGGAATGCTCGCCTGGCGAGATGCGGCGGGCTACGGCGAAAGAAAAGATCTCGTTAGGTCCGCGGTTCGTAGGATGTGGCTGATAAGAGGCGTAATGGAAGCGAACGATTCGACTGTTCCGTTCAGCGAAGGCTCGTGCTTGTGTGCCCACTCCGAGAACCGATCTGTCACTCCAAACACACACACACGCATAGGAGCAGTGCAGCCAACTCGATTCTTGGCTCACCAAATGACGAAATGCAAAGCAGGCTCACATCACGCGCTGCGTTTGGAGATTCGTTTCTTTTATTTTTCGGCTGTGTGTCAACACAGCCTCCGCGCTTCCTATCGCACACTGTTGCCGCAGCCGGAGCGCGATACGGAGGAGCGGAGCGCAAAATGCAAATGGTTCCCCCACCCCCCTGGTTTCCTTTCGTCGGTTTCCCCGTGCGTCCCAGCGCAGCGCCTCCCGCACTGCGATCCGAGGAAAGATGGCGTCCAGGCACGCAGCAGCCACAGGAAACGGGTTGGCGCATACAGATGCACATTCCCATACACATTCACACACACACAAACAGCACACAAGGCCGGGTGGGGGACTGGATTCGGAAGAACCCTTTTTCTGTTCGTTCCTTTTCGAAGCAGAATCCAACCATTCGTCGCCCTGGAGCCTGGGTGTGTGTGTGTGTGCGCCGGCAGATGAAGCAATGACTTCGGAATGCAATTAAGTTGGGAATTGCGACGCAAAGGGGAGAAACCATTGATAGAACGTTCACACTTGCTTTGTGTATCCGACCGACCCACATACATACACACGCACACACAAATGGGAATGAAAAAATCGGACTTTTTCAGAAAAAAAATAGAAATTGTGTCAAAAAATCCCTATTTCTGCTGCTGTTCATCTGTTTCGCACAGATACACACACATACATGTGCCCACCGATTCCGGGTGTACGTTTTGATTTTTCACTTCTCTTTTCTTTCACACCCCACCGCAGGAAGGAACGGAGTGGAAGTGGGGGGTCTTAGGATGAGGGGGTATTGTTGTTTTTTTATCGTTCCGGAAATTTGATAGAAGAGTGTGCGCGCGTGTATGTGTGTTTTCGGAGCACTGACTTCCGTTTCCTGTTCCCTCACCGTCCAGCGCACGTATCCTGGGCACGGCGAGAAAATGGACGGCCAGCACCGAGGAAACAAGAGCAAAACACACGAAACGTACTGCGCCCTGCACTGCCTGCTGTCAGATGGCATTGAACGCAGCTGGTGGTTGATTGGAAACGCTTCGGCGGTGCGAGTGTCTGTGTGTGGCGCACACGGACCGAGCGAGACAGAGGCAAACGAGTGTGTGCGCTGACTGGAGCGAGAAAGAGAGAGATAGAGCCAGGCGAGAAGATGATTGCAAATCAGCAGACAATGTAGGTCTCCAGTTTCGTCCATTCGTTATGACAAAAGAACACGCTGAACTCACAGAACGAAACACGTTTGAGCGTGTTTTGCGTGTGTGTGTGTGTGCGAGTGGCTTATGAATAGAATATTTCAATCATGAACGAAATTCATACTGCGTAATGCACAAAGATACGCGGAAGAAAGGGAATATGAAATGGGCGAAAGGAGCTGCGAAAAACACACACACATAACTACACCACCACCAGCATCTATCCATGTTGGCCGTGTAGGATGACTTTCGCCCAGCTGGTGTGGGGTGGACTCGCGGGGGAAATTCGCGAAAGGGAAAACGCGAATTTCTCTCTCTCACACACACGCTCTCTCTCTCTCTCTCTCTCTCTCTCTCTCTCTTTCTTTCTCTTCCCCCAGATCGGAGCGCACTTGCACTTGCACAATTTTTTCGTCTCCTCTGCAGCGGCAATGGCCGAAAACAAAATGGAAAACAGAACAGGAAGCTTACCACCAGGGCGAACGCGTGCCCGTTAAATACACACACACGCACCGTGCGTGTGAGCGTGTGATAGCACGACTTTTTTTTTGACTTCTCGACCGCACTACTGGCTTCACTGGGTACGCACGACACGGGCACGGTACATGGAATTCACGCACCAAAACCACACACAGGAGACCGTTCCGGGGCACGATTTGCACAAGCCTGCTTTTCACCAGACAATACACAGACGCACACAATCACACTCGCTCTCGTGCGAGTGCGGGGATCGAGCAAACGAGGTTTCGGTTCCGCCTGGGGCGGGCTCTTTCCAGCCTTTTCACGCGGCGGTCCGTCTGCTTACATTTGCGGCTGCCTGCGTTGCACGGGAGCACGGGAAGCACGGGCAATTTCGGTGGTTGAATGGTGTGTGAGCACGCACGGCAGCACTGTATGCTGCGCGTTCTTATTTTAGCAAGCCTGTCGCACGCACCGCCTAGCACTTTCGTTGTGTGCGTTGTGTGTGTGGTGCTCAGGTAGCCTGACGTCTATAGACGTCAAAATTGCGTAAAATGCAAAAACACAACGAATAAGGCAACGAGTAACGCTGCCAGTTGTGCTGTCAGGAAAAATAGGGCAAAAAAACTGTGATATTTTTCTGACAAAATCAGATTTTTTTTTTGCGTGGTGTGATAACCACATAAAGGACCGATGACCAAATGATGCACATGTATGCAGCTCACTGTAGCGAATTGGATGTTGTGTGGAGCGTTTACAGCGACAGGTTGAATTCCGTAGGCCGTATGTCTTTGTTTCGCATTTTTGAGCAAACTGAGCTACTTACGCAACGGAAATGAATGATTCAAACATGTTCTGTCGTTATCTGACGGGATTGTTTCGATCAACTTGGCAATTAAAATGTTATTGCATTATAGGAGGCACCTGTCGCGAAAGAAGCAGCGACACGAACGCCGTCGAACTTTGGCCCATGTGTGTGCCGTGGCAATGGCTAACACTACATGCATATTGATAGGCACACAATGTTGGACTGGTCATGCCACGAAAAATAATACCGGACGACCTAGTCCTAAAAATGTCTAATGCTCTATGCCGAAATATATCGAGCTTCTTGTTGTTTGGACCAAACTGCCGAATCTGACACCAATGACTATCCTAACTTCGAGTAATATTTAATAACACGCAGTGGCATGTGCAGATTCTTCTTATTTCTAGGGACAACATTTTCCTACGCGTTTGTAAGTCCCATTCCGTCAAATCTCCACCAAATGGGATTGTTTATCTACCATTACTGTTTGTTTGCTGAGCATGAGCTGCACTGGTCCGGCTCAGGGAGCGTTTCGTTTCACAGCGGCAAACCTGTCGATCACCAACGAGATCGTCGATGTACCCGATGCAACGCACTCGCCAAACGACGTTCCCTGACGGTTTCACACCAGTCGGTGCAGTTATCAGCGTGCCATAAACCACCTACCCGCCGGGCGAGATGACTGATGTGCGACCGGAGCTCGCACTGGTACAAGATCTTAATTTATGCACATCAACCGGTCAACCCACCGGCACCCGATCGCACTCGGGCAAAGCCCAACCAGTTGCGGTGGACCAGTCTGCCTGGCTGGTGCCGGGCGTACGTTTCCTCAATTTGTCTTACTCGTCGAAACAATTGTTCGTCGGCGCACGTCACCTTTGACCTACAACCCGCGCACGTGCCAGAGGTGTCGATTGGAGATGCCCGCCGGGGCTCGATCATATCTGGCGCCCGGTATCGTCCTGGGGGCGCGTGATCGTCCCTGGGCATTGTTCGGAACCCGTTCGGTCACGTTTGCGTGGGAAACGGCCTTTCCTGGTGCATCCGAGACCGGGGCGCCAGGAACACCGGGGGTGGGAGAAGGCAAGTTTGATTATGTTTGGCGCGTTTCGTGATCGCCTGTGCGGCTAATGAGCGTACAGGGCAGCAAGGAGGAAAAAAAGCGTAACAAACGAGCGGCTACTATCAGCAAGGCCGCTAAATCGCTTCGGCACGTTCCACACAATCCGCTCGGGCGACTGAGAATGGTCTAACCCTAGCTACAGCGGCACAACCTCGCCAGGGAGGCTGCAGCGAGAACGCAGCGATGAGGAAGCGACGGCATCCCTAATCGGGCAGTTCTTCCGCGCGAATAAATGCCTACAGACACCTGTTGCGGTATTAAAATTGGAAAGGAACGTCTTGGTGGGTACGGTTGCCCCTCCTGGCACGGTATATAAAGACCCTCCCGGTCGGGATGCTCGAACAGATTAGTTCCTGACCGGCTGCGGTGCGTTCGCGTTTGTGCGCGTTTGTGCGAGAGAGCGAGAGAGACAAGAGACCCGCCTGCTCCATCCGGACGTCGGGTGCTTATCCTGCCAGCACACCACCAACCAACCTCACCGACCGCAGCATCCAAACAAACCAAACCAAGCAGCATGCACGGTAAGCAAGATGGCGGGCTGGAGATGCTCCGTTGAGTCGTTGTTGTTACACCAAACATTACACCGCGCGGGTCGTAAAACGCGCAGCGTGAGTGCAAAGTGAAGGGCCATCCGGCAAAACTTGCCGAGAGGCTCTCGGGGCTGGATGATGGATGATTCGGCAGGTTTTTGTGTTTGTTTTGCTCGGCGCTTTGCACCCGGGACTCGCCGGTGCGTGCGTTCCTCCGACGGTGATTGATAATCGAACGCTACCGTTCCGGTGTAGGTTTCAGTCGCGTCGGTCGCGCGGCCGTCTGGCTGACGGTGTCCGTCGTGATCTCGTTCGGGCGGTGTGACGACCCGACAACCGTCTGGTACGACGCGACACCTGGCGACGCTGCGTCTAGCACGTACCCGGCGCTGGACGAGCCGCTCACGACAGCGGCGCCGCCGGAGTCGACGGATCCACCGCCGGAGCCGGACTACGCCGATCTCGTCGAGTGGGCCGACGCGAGCGCGTACGACGTGTACTGCAGGCCGGAGCTGTGCCTGCGCTACAACCGGCACGGGGAGCTCGAGGCGAAGAGGCACGTGGCGTGCGGGTTCAACGGGTCGTTCTCGGACGCCTGTCCGCCGGGCCGGATGATACTGAAGATCGACAGCCAGCTGCGCCAGTTCATCCTGCACCAGCACAACGCGGTGCGGGCCCGGCTGGCGAGCGGCGCGGAGGCACCCTTTGCCGCCGCCTCCAGAATGCCGACGGTGGTAAGTGGCTGCGTACGTGATGCGCACGGCAACGGAGATGTGTGTGACTGCCTACTTGCCTTTGCCTTCAACCGCAACAGACGTGGGACGATGAGTTGGCGAATTTGGCCGAAATCAACGTGCGCAGCTGCCGGTTCGAGCACGACGAGTGCCGCAGCACGTACCAGTTCTTGCACGCCGGCCAAAACCTGGCCGTCGGGTCCTACTACCTTGAGACGAACATCTTCGAGATCGTCCGCAACTTGACCGCACTCTGGCACAACGAGCACGCGGACACGACGCAGGAAGTGTTGGATCGCTACACCACCGACTACAAGTACGTGTTGGAGGAGTCGCGAGAGAGAGGGAGAGAGCACTCAGCGCTACTTCGGCGCTATTCTTCTCTTTCCAGTGCCACCATCGGACACTACACGCAGATGATCTCCGACCGGACGGCGGCGATCGGCTGCGGGATCGTCATCTACCCGCAGAAGATGGAGGACTTCGTGTTCAAGATGGTGCTGTACGCGTGCAACTACGCGCTAACGTCGATCGTCGGGCAGCCGGTGTACCTGAAGGGCGACCCGGGCAGCCGGTGCGCGACCGGAACCAGTTCGGAGTACGCCGGGCTCTGCCGTGTGGAGGAGAACCAGCTGATCAAAGCTGTTCCTGCCTATGCTTAGCTGGGTGCCAATAAATACAAACCTTTACGAGAAAAAAAACCTTTTATTTACATGCCGCGTCACGCTAGATGTGGCAGTGCTCGCAAAGTCCGGGAAACTTGGGGTCTTTCGCGCACGCGTTCGCGTACTGGTTGACGCTGCAGATCGGCCGGCCGATGATGTTGATGTACGAGTAGTTGCAGCACAGCGTGTACGTGTCGCACACGTCGTGCCTGCGGTGCTCCCGGTAGGTGAGCAGGGCGCACCCCATGCTGCACACGTTACAGTTGATCAGCTGCAGGAAGTGTCCGATCTTGAACTTGCGCGCACTGGGGGGGAGTACAGAAATGGGAGCAACGTGGCGTGTATCGTCGCGCGAGCCCGCGCCCCGGGACACTTACGATGAGTGGTGCGAGTAGTGCTTGACGTCCGTCGGCTTCGTCACCTCGTGCTCCTCGTACCAGCGGTCGATCAGGTGCAGGATGACGTGCGGCAGGACGCGGATGCGCAGCTCCGGGGCGTCCTTCGGCGACACGCACTTCGTCAGCTTGCCGAGCGTCTGGCCGCTGTACGGGAAGCGCAGCGTGCCGCGGCACTTGTCGTGCGCGAACTCGCACCGGTTCAGGTTCAGCCGGCACAGGTCCGCCATCTCCCGGTCCCAGGTGAGCGCGTGCATCGGGCCGTAGCTCTCGTTGAAGCCGGGCAGGTGGCCGATCGCGAACGTCTGCCGCAGATCGTTCACGCGTCCGAGGATGGGCCGCTGGTGGTGGTTCAGGTCGGTCAGGCTCACGTTGACGTACTTCACGCAGCTGCCCTGCAGCTTGTCGTCGGTTTTGCATGCCACGTGGTCGCGGCAGATGTTGCAGTACTGTTCGTCCTTGTACGCGAAGCCACAAGGTGTCACCAGCAGCACAGTCAGCAAATGGAACGACAATTTCGTCACCATGATGGATGGGAGAGTTTTACGGCAGGCGTAGCAGTTGAAGTCTTTTTATAAATTTTCTGGAATGACATGACAAATGCGCTCAGTGCAGTATTAACGGTCACGATTTTGCAATTATTCTATAGTGCAATGTACAAACTGCTGGTTTAATGCAGCTAGCAATGGTGTGCGTGTGACTGGTTCGGTTGTTTGCAAGAGTAAAGAAAATAGAACACTTCATTCCAATGCGAAAATATTAATATTAAACATTTTTACTAACAAAGAGGTGTGTCTTTATCTTTCAGAAATTTAAAATGACAAATACATGTTGTTTTAAACATTAAATATCAGAAAGGATTGAATAGGATTAGCTAATTGTTCCGAATTTCAGCTCAAAATAACGATGAGAGCCAAAGTGACAACAATTTACTGATGAAACAGTTTTATACCACATAAAAGGTTAATTGCGCAAATAGCTACATTTGCCTCAACCGTCCGTTCAAATAACTGAGCGCACAGTATTCAACCCATGTCCTGTAAACAGAGGCAACGACGTGTTCTTTTCATTCCGGTGCTATAGACCGCCGTTTGGTCATTGAGCCGTCAGGCCCGAAGGCCGTATGTTTTCTCAAGTCATGTTTCGCCCACAAAACAAGGAACTGAACATTGTAACATCATACGCAGTGTAATTTTGTTGAGTATTTAGTTAGCTCCGGAGGCCGTTTCTTGAAGATGGTGTACATTTCAAGGAGTAAGTACTCGTTGGGCCCCGCTAGGACGAGAAAGTAATTCGTGTTTCGTGTCCTTCCGCAGACGGCGCTGTCCAGGAGGCCCAACCATGGGGCCTGGATCGCATCAAGGGCCTCATCATGGGATTCTTCAATTTCATCGTGATGTTGTGCGTAGTAGCTCGCGGACTGCTGGCTAGTCCTTCATCTAACGCGTCTCTTCGTTCCCATTCCGTAGCTTCCGCACGATGCTGGATTTCCAGGGCAATGGGGCGGGCCGTGATACGGGACGCGGTGGTGGTGGTGGAGGTAGCAGCGGCGGAGGCGGACCACCGGGTGGAGGGCCGCGCCGGCGGCCAATCGGCAGACCGATGACCCTGTCCGACTGCACCGTACCCGGGGGCGGATGAGCTCGGTAAAGTGCCAACACGCTAAGGGGAACCATATACGGTTCCCGGTTAGATAGCGTTTGGCACCGCCATTCTCTCTCTCGTTCTTTTTTGCGCTAATCTGCACGACCCGTAGGGACCGCTCCTACGTATGACGGACGCATCCTAAACCTACGCTACCACACAGGCGGATGCGTCCCGAAGAATGGGTCGGGCGGGTGCGCACACCTTCCTTTTTTGATTTTTGCTTCTATATACAATGCCTACGTGCTGTAATCCCTATTCGTCTAAAGTGCATCCAGCTGGTTCATCTATCAACTGAATCAAATTCAACCGGTGTTAGTTAAATTTATTCGTTTTTTTTCTCCCCTTATTCAAACATTGTGCCGGAAACAGATCTTTTATATACTGTTATTAAATTAATGCATGTGTAAACACTGTAGCACAGGCTGTTTTTCGTAATAGTTTTAAGCAGCACAACGGTATCCGAAACAGTTCAATGCGAAGGCGTTCAATCAAAGCTTCTATCAACTTTCTGACGCGGTGTCTGTCATCTACCTGTTGAATGTATTTTATGTTCGTCTTCGTTTCGCGAACGTACAACAGCCGCAGTAGGTGTTCTTCGACATTATTTCACCCGTAGTTAGTTCTACATAGAACTGACATAGATAACGAGGCAGCATAATGTTCCTCAAAAGCGTCGCCGGTGAAAACAATCAGGATGTAAAGGAAATATGCGTTTAAAAGCGAAACTGGTAGCTTTCAGCAGTAAAATTCTTACTCTAGTCCTTTGCTCATTGTCTCACCATCTTAAAGTAGTAAACTGACTTTCTGTCGTTTATCGAGGGGCTGTAGTGAGTATTTTAAATAGACAGATGTACATAGTGTTAAGCCTTTGTGTACTTATAAACTTATTTGTAGGTTAAGTCAGATACTCAGCAATTTAACGCGTTATCGTTATCGGTATCGTAAAGATTTCAAACAGTCTGATGAAGGATAACGAAAAGAATAGATTCACTAGATCCGAAACATGGCCCAAACGGTACATCTAATATGGATTATGGATGAACCGAATAAGACTAGAATCTATTTGAAAGCAGTACGTTAACTATGATTAAGAAATCGACAGTTTTAAAATGTTTCAATGCTTTACGCTACGTTTTTAGGATCGGAACGGGTAAATTATGCGTGTTCATGCTTGTGAAGTTCAACTTTACCAACAATTGATCCTAGAAAGTATTACTTATACGCACCTTCTGCCTCATTTTTACGTTTTCTTTTAATTATCATACTAAAAATGTTTTCTGAGGCAGCAGATTTGGTTATTTGGTTTTCTAATTTTAAATACAAAGTTAAAGAAGGTGAGTCGTAACAATCTACGGACATGCTCCTCAGTGGTACATTGTACAAGAGGTGTAGGGAATAGTCAACTACGTTTGGAGCTTGTGCGTCAACCACAAAGCTAGTGTAGGGAATATGTTACTCTATTCCAAAAAACCTGTTTGTGAAATGTATTTCGACCATCCAAGAGATTTGACGTCGTTGAGACGTAGACGCTGCCGATAAATCCAAACAAACTGAGACTTTGTAGCGGCTGAAGCAGTGTTCCGTGCAGATATTCCTACTTACCTCCGCCGAAACGCACCGAAACGAGACCCGAGACGCATCCGCGTACCTATTTATTCGTGTAAGTTTATTCAACGTTCCTTCGTACGGGTGGAGGTCAACCATAAATAGCCGAGGATCGTGCTGTGGCCGGTTCCGTGCCGGGGTCGTGCGTATAAATCGTTCCTCGGAGGGAGGAGGATAGCAAAATGGACGGTTTTCTTTCGACGGAACCCCCTTTCGTTTTCTTCTTCTTCTTCCGTACGTGTGTGTGTTCAGTGCAGGCGGCGTGCGGCCCGCTCGGAAGCGGCTGGAAACGATGGCAAAACGTTGGCCAAAATGTGCCCATCGTTCCAGACAGCAGGGAGCCGCGGCCTCCGGCGCGAATAGTATCTGTAGCAAACACAAGCGTTACATCTAGAGCGTCGCGGGGAGTACGCCTCCTACTTCTGCTCCTCCTCGTCGCCTTCGCCGCGCCCGGCACTGCCGCCGCCGCCCTCCGACTGGTCGATGTAGTTGTCGCGGCCGGGAATGCCGGAACCGTGCGAATCGCCGAGCCACGGGTAGACGGCGGGACAGTCGAAGCACGTCTCCATGTAGCGCGTGTCGCTGATGTTGGAGGTCGGCTCCTTGAACGCGAGCGCACACTTGTTCGAGTTGTTGCACGGCTTCGGCGTCTGGGTGCTTCTGCTCTTGCAGTTCCACGGCTCGTACCCGTTCAGCTGCTTGTTCGTCTTCGGGTCGGTAATCCAGGTGAGGGCCTGCGTGATCGTCACGAACCATACGTCCGGCCTGTGGGGGAATGAGAGGTTAGTACAGTGCTTCCAACTGGCGCGCGCGCGTCCTGCCACACTCACATCGTCTGCGTCCAGTCGAGGAACTTGTGCAGGCCACGCTCGAGCTCCTTGATCTGGAACCAGTTCGTGTGGAACGGCATCATGTACGGGGCCTTGTTCTGGTAGTAGTAGCGCTCGAAGTCCTCCTGCAGCCAGGCGAACACCTCCTCCGCGTCGTGGTTGTGCAGCACGCACTGGTCCATGTACGGGCAGTGGCCGCCCTCGTAGCTCTCGACGAAGTGCGCGTTCAGCGGCACCTCCCAGATGCCGGGGAACGACTTGGTCGGGCACGTGCCGCTCTTGCACTCGTGCGGGATCTTGTAGTCGAGCGTGTACGGCCAGACCGGCACCGGGCTCGGCGGCACGCTGATCGAGCTGTCGTAGATGAAGCCGAAGTCCTCGATCACCTTGTACTGCGTGTTGCGGCCCGGCTTCAGGAACGGCGCGCGCATGCCGTTGATCTCGTTCGCCGTCACGTTCGAGAAGTGCTTCAGGATCGACCGCATACCGATCATCTCACCGACCCACTCCTCGTAGCCCTTGTCCTGCAGGCCCATCTGCAGCGAGATCGTCTCGACCGCGATCTCGTGCCCGTCGTTCGCGAGCGTCTGGATCTGCTGGTAGTTGCTGGAAGGACGAAGTACGGAGCGGATAAGTTCGATAATCTTGAGCTCGATTCATTTGTGTGAGGTCGTTGTTATTGTGCTAGAATAGATTAGTCTCCAAGACAGCCTTCTATCATGTATTGCATTCTTCCCCAATTCTTTCTTGACCTGTTGTACAACTTGGTGTTCTTCTAACACTCCATCTAGTCTGAAAAGTGCTATGTATCGTGTGTCTATCACCGTGATCTTGAGGTGTACATGGACTCCCAGATATCTTCACATACCGATGAGATAGGCGGGAAAAAATCAAAACTTCGCTTCTTATCCGCGTTGCGATGTTCATGCCAACGACCTGGGAAGATCGTACTGATTGAAATATATATCAGGAGAGAATCCAGCGCTCTACTCTCTTCATTTAACATTAGACGTCAGCTCTTAGGGACTTGGATGCCGACCTCAAGACTCAGGATTGCAAGATCAACAATCGCCACGGGTCAATCGTGCCTTACAACTGACGTTTTAGTCCCGCTTCCAACACTGCAAACACTGCGGACATCGGCATGGTCGCGAGAGGAACCCCACCGGAGATCCGGAAAGAAGATTGAGAGTTCGATTAAAGATTTCCGCCCATTAAGATTAAGAGCTTATTCCTAACCGTGCCGTCCTGGCCATCAGTCACCAAGATGCAAACCGCAGACCGTCCCATTCGAGGCAACCGCAAAGTCTTCCCGCAGACGTAATGGATAGCGAGCGCCCGCGTACGGGTTTCCGCGCCATCCATCATGCGCTCCACCGTTCCACCGGCCGGAAGAAGAGGAAGAGGAAAGGACGATAATCTGCCCACCGTACGCTCTGCCACGTTGGGTGTGACGCACCGGTGGCATCCGCACGCCGTGTTTCGATTAGATGTAATGAAATTTCCCATCAATTCCTGTCACATGGTAAGTGAGCGCTCTCACACACACATATGCACACATATAAAAAATGTAATCATAAAAATTGATTATGACGTTCCCAGCACCGGCACATGAATGGGATCCACATGCAGATGCAGATGCGACGTGCAGTACGTACGGCCCTGCCTAAACCGGGCGTCGGTGTAATGCCGCCAGGATGATCAGGACGAACATTGAACCGACAAAATGGCTCTCGGTATTAGTGGCCGCCCACGTCGCTCTCTCTCTTTTTTTTAACGTCGTCGAAGCAAAAGCGGACGTCCAAGATGAAAGCGCAAACTGATGCGCGCAGGGCAGAGGAAGGAGGACTCCAGGCAGGAGCAGCAACGAAAAAGCGCCGACGAGTCCTTACAAAGACAATTTCTATTCCTTCTATTTTTTCGCCCCTCGCAGGTTTTTCTCTCCGGGCGGTCTTTTGTGCGAAGTCTCGCTTACCGTTAAACACGTCCAGGTGGGAGCGTCAGCAGAACGCAAGGAACAACGAGCGACAAGAAGAAGAAGAAGCGAGATAAAAAAAACTATCAAATCTCGCTGGAATGACGGGCCGGGGACGGGATGGGACGAGGGTGCGGAGCAGCCCGGTGGAAGAATTTATTGCACAATTTTTCATTTTTAATGGTGAAGTAATGCTCACGGCGCACCGCAATAACCCCATCCCGGGCGCCCGCAGGTGTCCAACGGTGTCCGCTGCGGACGTATCGCGCGGCCCGGGGTTCATCGCTTTTGCATTCGCATTCGCGGCCTGCGCCCAACACCCAACACACGACCGGTTGGCCGAATTTGTTCGTGTCCGATGAAGATGAAAATGAAAAATCTGCCACTTCCCGGCGAGCTTCAGCTGGCGAGGCCGGATTGCAGGCAAGCATTAGCGAGATTAGACCGGTCGAGGGGCTTTGCTGGAGATGTCAAGTCCGTCGCTGGCCCGTGCAGCACACACCGGGAGTGAAATTAAAACTGCAGAACGCGGACTCGCGGCCCGTTTCCAATTTCGGATTGGGATTAAGTGACCAATCCGCGCCATGTTGGAACCGTGTGCGCCCACCGGGATTTACAAATTACAACTCCGCGAGTTGTGCGGAACCTTTCACCGTAATGAAATGGGGGGCTTCGTATCCGTTACCTGTACTCGTGCGAGATGAAGAAGGTGCCCTTGATGTCGCACCCGTTCGGGTTTTTGCGCTTCCCGTTGAACACCTTCCGGTAGTGCTCGTAGTTGTTCAGATTGACGGCCCCGTCGAAGGTGAGCAGAATGATCTGCGGTGTCTGCGCGTTGGGAGAGAGGGAGAGAGAGAGAAAACTTCAGTTATTGCACCGGGAGTTCGCGTATTGCGGGAGTCGCCGATAACTCCAGCGCCCGGTTATCGGTCCCCATCTTGGCCCGGGGTGCAGCGAACAAGCGCAACAAACGGAAATTGGGATATTGTTGGGCGTTCGGGACATCTTGCCCGATGTAAACGAGCTGATAATCGTGCCGGGAGCCGAACAGGGGGGAATGTCGCCTGTCCGAGAAGCGGAGGTCCCATTATCAGCTGCTGTCATCGGCTGCTGCTGCTGCTGCTGCTGGGGTCGTGCTCCAGTATTGAACTCCCGCGCGCGTCAGATTACGGGGCGTGTGTAATGAAGCTATAGCTGTGTTTCCCTTTTTTTGCCCCGCTTTCGCGTGCCGTAAGCCGCCATATTGCCTCGGTAATCCAGCGGCAGATAGTGCCACGTACACGCCGAGCGGTCGGCTTTTCAATAACGGCGCTACGTACCTCTTCCGGATCCAAACCCTTCGGGATGAGGGTGCCGTCCTTGTTGCAGTAGCAGTACGGCAGCTCGCACTCGGCCGCGTTACATTTTTTCGCCAGATCGATCGGAGATTCGGTCGTCGCCGTCGGTGCTGCCCGGGAGAAACGAAAGTGCCGAAATATCATACCGCCCGGCTGCAAGGAGCATGCAGGAAATTGTATTTAGCACCCGGGTACTTACTGGATGCGAGTGGTCCACATTTCGCCTCCGCCTTGAACGTGCAGTACTTCTGGATGTCGTCGAAGTACAGACCGGATGGGCAGCGATTTAGGTACGGAAATCCATCAACGCACTGGTGGCACGAGAGAGAGAAAGAGAGAGAGGGAGAAGGGAAGAGAAGCAGAATAAATAGAAACAGCACTGTCTAGGTCCGGGCTACACCGCTCCCAAGCTTGGAACCGCGCTGATGCAAACCCAGATGCAAACGTCTTGGGCAGATCTCGATGTACGGATATGAAATTTTACGCTGCTTTTTTCATGGAAGATAAGTCGAGGGGCAGCTCTCCAACAAAATAAAAAAAAACTCCCCTACGATAATCGTTACCGTTCGTTCCAAGCGCCATTACCACCGCCGTACTCCTCGGGGCGTTTTTGCACACTCAACCCGAACCGCCGGTGCCGTGCGGGGTTGTAAATCAACTACTTAGATTTCGTTATTTAATCGCCAGCCTGGAAATTGCATATACACACACACAGAGACAGTCTCACCGAGGGAAGTAATTGGGTTCCACGAGCGTCCAGAGATCCAGGTGCCTCGGCACAACGCAAGAACGGAAGTGATAGTGTGCCGCGCCATGTTTATGGTTATCGTTGGATGCTTGGGGAGGGACGGAGCGTTTTTTGGAACTGCAAAGTCTTGCCGGCAACAGCAGGCTTTTGGCCGATGTTGACTCCGGTATGATTTTTTTTTGCTCGTCGTTTGTTGCGTCGTCTTGATCCGGGGAGCTTTACGTCCAAGGGACGTTACGAAAGATCCGGCGCTGGGAAGCGATTGCGAGCGGCAGCGTGCATCGCGTGCGATGATGCAACAAAGACCCACCGGGGCGTAGAATGTTCCAATCCGCAGGACATCCCGGGCAGGGGCAGGTTGAATTTGTCGTGTTTCGCAAAACCCGGCAAGTACCGGGAAGAACTCGAGTGTTCCAACGTGGTCCGAGCCGATTTCTTTTGTTTGTTACTCGAGAAAACCGACCGGACCGAGAAGCAATAACGCCCGGCCTATAGCCTGGGGGGGACGAAGCGTAGCCGCAAAGTCTTCCCTGGTGGAGAGAGAGAGAGAGACGTCCTGGGTGGCGCGGCTTTCGCCAATGGAACCTCGCCTCCACTCGCCGCGGATAGTAATAAAAGTTTTCTGAATGTAATTATTATCATTCTTCGCTGCCCGCCGGCCTGTCACCGGGGACTGGTGCGCGCCTACCGGGGTCTCTGCACCCGGTGACGATAATGCACGGTAATGTAATAGCCATTTCTCGCTCACTCTCTCTCTCTCGGGAGGGGGAGTTCTTCTTCTTTTTTTTGCTTGTGCTGGGCCCTGCTCGGGTGTGATTTTTCCGCACCTTGGAACCGGACGTCCTGGAGCTCGGTGTTGCCGGCATCCTGACGTTGAACTCCAGCCGAGCGTCATTCGGCGTGAGAAACATGTGCTTGAAATTTTGGGCTGACCGGAAAGCAATGTGTTAACAGGTGGGCTGATGATTGTTTGGCCTGTGATAGTAAAACAACATACATCCCTTCAAGGGCGATACACCGATTATAGCGGTCTTTCAATTTGTCGATACCATTTTGGCAGTAGTATTTGTCCTTTGCCTCAAAAAAGGCCTCCGTTTCGACGATCGCCTCTTCATCCGACGAAACTTTCTTCCCAGCATCCTTTTGAGCATCCTTTTGAGATTTTTTGGCGAGTTCGTCCTTCAAACGCTCCAATAACTTGTTATAGTAGTCACCGTTAATGGTCTTTCCGTTCTCAAGATAGCCGATGAAGATTATTCCTTGCGAATTCCAAAAAACTGAGCTGGTTGTTCCGTTTTTCGCCGCTTTGGAGCAGGTTCATCGCGTCCAGTCCACTCGGATGACTGTCTATTGGACTTTGGAGTGCAGTGGTGAAGCCAAGTCTCATCCATGGTAATATACCGACGCAAAAACTTGGATTTATGTCGCTCAAACAGCTCCAAACACTGCTTCGAATCATCAACTCGTTGTTGTTTTTGCACAGACCTTTCTCATATCCAAATACTCGTGAACGATATGTCCAACACGTTCCTTAGATATCTTTAGGGTGTCAGCTATCTCGATCAACTTCACATTACGGTTGCTTTAAATAATTTTGTGGATTTTTGTTAATGTTTTTGTCTATAACCACCTCTTTTGGGCGTCCACTGTGTTCACCATCCTCAGTGCTTATTTCACCACGTTCGAATTTAGCATACCAATCTTGATGGTTGATTTTGGTGGAGCAGTGTCCAAAAACTCTTCATCAAGCCAATGTCTGGCTTCGACTGTGTTTTTCCCCTTCAAAAAGCAATACTTTATCATCACGCGGAACTCCTTCTTTTCCATGATTACTCAAAACACAAAAATGGCGTCACACAAAATGCTCTAGCTCACTAGGTTACTGTCCGAGTGCTGTCAAAGTTTTGGTACAAAAGATTGGCACAAACTAAAAATGATATGGATTTAAACCTACTAGCGCCATCTATGTGTCAGGGCAAACAATTATCAGCTGACCTGTTAACTATACATGCTCCACTCCGTGCACCGATATCTCCCAACTAGGTACAAATGTATTGCAATCGTTTCGAAGCTATCAAAAAAACCTGATGAATGCTTCTGCTTTGTTCGAGCAGAAGATTTGCTGGCTTCTGAGATCTTGGCAGTTGATGTCGATAACGGATGCCTTTGCTCACCGTACAGGTGAGGTTTTCGGGAGGTGGAAAAGACTCGCCCACAGACACCTGCAAAGATGTGCTTGGTGTGTGCGTCCGAGGTGCCAATTCTTCGTGACGGACTGCAAGTCACCCGGTCGTCCGAAATCCCGTTGACCGTGGTGCCGTGCTAAATGTCACGACTGCGTGTCCAATCCGGTTCGCTGCCGTGGCGTAATCGCCAGCCGCATGCGAAGATGCCTCCGGGATCGGCTGATCGGCAACCTCCTCCTAGAGAAAACACAAAACCAGTCCCGCCGCGACTCCCAAGGAGATCCGGTCGTTGGTTGCTCACTTCGCCACACCGCGAAGGACGCCACACCGGGCATCCTGACATACGCGCGCCCGGGCGAAAGAATAGAAACCGGACCCGAACACCGGGAGGCTGGGGGCCTCGAACGCTTAATTAAAGCATTTCGGGTGCTGCCTGCGGGGGTACGTACCTGATAAAACCGGCGGCATGTGACCGGATCGGCGAAATTTCCGTTCCCCTGCTCGGTGGGACACTTGAACTCCTTCTCCTCCTTGTTTTGTTGCGCTGAAAGTAGAGATAGAGAGA
Source organism: Anopheles dirus (assembly GCA_000349145.1). Lineage (NCBI taxonomy): Eukaryota > Metazoa > Arthropoda > Insecta > Diptera > Culicidae > Anopheles > Anopheles dirus. The sequence continues at coordinate 2,647,010 of KB672491.1, read as the reverse complement.
GAGAGTGAGAGTGTGTACCGACTAGCTGTTCTGTATGCAAATGGATCTACATGGGCCGGAGCCGGCGATGTAGATGTTCCAGCGCGATAAAGGGCTTGTCCTTGATTACGGTGGTGCCCTGGGCAAGCAAGTGAGCGATATAAACCTCTCCCCGCCCCGTGTCAAGGCCGACGCTGCGAGAAGCGGCTACAACATGTTTCGTACGGCACCGATAATCAGACCAGTGGAGCTGGACGGAGTCATCAAGATCCAGCGGGACGATATCGGCCGCTCTCGGTTGTCGGTCGACCTCCTGCTACATCTGCACTGGTCCGAGACACCGTCTCTGGGTCGTCTGGGTTACTGGGAACGCACCCGGAGGAGCTAATTAAAAAGTTTTGCTTCCAGCGTCCAGATCCCCGCCGTCCCAGGGTTCTACTGCGGACAAGGGGTCGTCAGAAATCGTCTATTGAAAAGCGTCTCTCCAGAAAGGCTCCTCAGCTGCAGCTCCTGCAGTCGTTTCAGTGCAGTCGAGGGGAAGAAAGCGACAAAAAGAAGCTGCGAATGCCATTGGTGGAGTGGTTCGACTTTCTACTGCTGCTGCTGCTGGCGAGTGTGATATGCACACACCCGCACCCAAGCGTCACTGAGCAACTTTCACTGAACTTTTATCGCCGGGCGGCGCCTGCCGGGTAGGCAATTCCGTTGCACAACGCCGATAGGGCGCTGTTGCACAATTGCCACAAGCTTACGGCGAGTGTTTCCGAGCCTGTATGTGTGTGTGCGTCTGACAGATGCAACGATCGAAGGGCGAACACCTCGCCAGAAGAAAGCCAAACAAGAAGCAGGGGAAACAAGAAAAAAACCCGCTGTTAGTGGCGTGGGATTAGATAATGGTGAGGTGATATAAATAATGTCGCCTAACCTCCTTGCCAAACCGCACCGGCCGTGAATCGTTCTGATAAAGTGACATACCGTCACACACACACACATACACACTCAGGCTTCGAAGATTTTCAAGCAAACCAAAGCAAACAAAAAAAAAGCAGCTGGGAACTGCGAGCGGAAAAAGAAACTTTTTCACACAAGATGGCCGAGCGCCATCGGCGCGGGAAGACCTGGTGTCCGGAATAAATTATGCTAATACCGGGGCGAGGTGGTTTTTCGTGTGATTGGTGTTGTTTACTATTTATGCAAATGACGGGCGACCGCAGCCGTCGCCGTCGTCTCTCGATCCGTTCCCGGAGACAGACGGAGGTGTTGTAATCCTTCGCCGCTAGGAGGATGCTCCGACCGAAAATGGCACTCGCAAGTCTGGGGTTTCAACACATCAAGGACTCGCGCCCGAACCGAAATAGAGCCGGTGTCCTCCGACGCGGCGTAAATGTCAGTTCGATTGGGTTGGCTCGGGTTCGTGTTCGTGCTCTCGCCACACATCCGGCCGCCATTTAGACGTAACCGTCGTTTCTTTGGAGTGCGCGATGCATCGAAGTTAATTGCGACCAGAATCTCCGCCATCTTGCGGTTCAAAATGTTTGCAAAAAAAACTGCATCCTTCCACGCGGGGGGGCAAAAAAAAACCTCTCCGAAAAGGTCAACACGCGGGACGCACTTTCTCCACGGGTTGTCGGGTTTGAGAAGATGGTGGATTGGGGAGGGAGACAACTTTCGCTTTCGTTTCAACGCCACCGACGTCGATCACTGGATCGGAGACGGATGGCACGATGGGAAAGACTCGAAACAACGTGTGGTCATTTTTTTGCGTTTTCGTTGGAAAAGTACACAGTTTCTTCCAAACATAGCTATCCCTTCAGACATACATACTTGCTTACAAGTTTGGTTCCAATTCCAGAAAAGGAAGAAAAAGGTGTGTTCTTTGATATAATATCTTCAATTTTGTTCCTCAATTGCCGTGTCAATTCTGGATGTTGCCTTTCAGTGTACATGCTTTGGAGCGTCAGTTTGCACGGCAGCCTAATAGTATGCAATCTGCAGTACTCATGTGATGCTTATTTGCCGAATAACAGCTGAACAGCCGTTTGTATTCATTTTGGAAGTGTTTTTGGAAGAACTCTGACCCACACGAGCGTTAGCAGCCAAGAAACATATGAGGTGACGGGAAGTCACATACAGTATTTCCACATACAGAAGCATTTTGCAGGCATCTAATTAAGGATATTCAAGTCTTAGCTACAAATTACATCCAGATATGCAATGTTTTAGTTCTTACAAGCTGTTGATTTCATCTTTTTCATCAGCACTAGCATTTAGTTGTCCCAAAGAACTTCTCATTCTATCGTTCGTAGACAGTTCTTCAGAGGCTTTCGAATGTACAACATGATAGGAAGTACGAAATACGAACAAAGCAACGAATAACGATCATCTCAGTCGTTAGCACCATCATGTGAGCCCACTATTTCGCCGTCCTCCAACATCCCCGACAGCACACATGCAAAATGCCCAGTGCAACGTCCAGAAGTGGCGTCTGCCGCTTTCCTTTCCTTCGCCTTCGCAGGCGGCAGCGAAAGTGAAGCAATAAAGGTGAACGAAAAACTGAAAGTGGATTTCTGGCCCCCGTCCGACCGTTAATAGGTCGTCGCGACATTCCTGGTCAACTGCTGGTGCCCGCTTACGACCATTTCACTTTCATCCGCGGTCTCGCGCGCGCGTTCAAGCGCCCGAAAGAAGAAAAAACCCCAAAACGGAACGAAAAAGAACAGAAAACTCGCTCCGGAGGTACCGTGGGGATGTAGCTGTTGGCAGGGGCATGTGTTCTGCGTTACTGTGCCCGCCTGTCGTTGGTGGTGGCGATTTGGAGGGTGTTTTTTCGGTCGTCCCGCCGTTGCCTGGGACCGGCCTGCTCATCATTGCACCTTTTCAAGCTTTAAAGTCGTTCTCCGCAACAGAACGCAGCGTCCGAAGAGATGAGGGTCTGGGTGATTGCAATGTTTATGTCGCAACATCACCCGCCGGCACACACACACACACAACCCAGATCACCAGATGTATATCACCCGGACGCGTTGGCACTGAAATCTTTACGATCAAAACTTATACCGCCCTCGTTTCGCCCGTTTCGCGATGGCATATGCAAATGTTGAACGATGGTTTTTTTTCGACATTTTTGTCGAACAATGACAATAAAACGAGCGCGACATCCGCGATGCGATTGCGTAAACTGCAACTTTGCGTGCAGGGTGTGTGTGTGCTATTGATCCTGGTCGCGTACATCCCGGTTTCGCAACATCTGTTCGCACGCGCTTTATGGACGGAACCGGATTGGACGCAACACATACACGCACGGTGAACGGGCTTGTTTCAAAAAACTAGTCGGCTTTATCGGTTTCCCCCGGGGGAACTCGCGAACTTGCTCGACAAATCTCGTCACTCTGCCGGAGAGCTCCACATTTCAAGGTTTTTCTTTTGCTGCTGAAAACATTCTGAAATGCTCTAGAAGTCAAGAAGATCCTGGCTGGGAGTATCTCCTCAATTTAAGTCATATTGAGTTATGTTTGACGTTAAAAATGACGAGATCTCTGTAATTCTTTAATCTCCGATTTATCAGTATTTTTAGAGAATTTTTCCAAACTGTTGGTAACGAGGTCTATTTGTAATAATTGCTGCCTTTTAGGATCTTGTGGCGGTTTCTTAAGCCCAGGCAAGAACTCCCAATTTGGAGCTTGAAAATCTTGCGTAATCAAACCCTTCTTTGCTAAAAGGCAGCAAATCAAAAATTTTCTTTGCTTCGAGTTCTTCTGGGGTGCTTCCTTAGTGGAGCTTAATGATGGGAGTAATCTTCAAATAGTCCTTAAATCTTTAATTCAAATACTTCAGCGATTTCTTCAGGTGAGTACAACCGTGACAGGAGGAAAGGTAATTTTCCAAAAGTAGCTCGCGGCGCGTCGCATTAAAACCGTACAAAATATGGCGGGAACCACCGATGTAAGCGCAATATCTCTAGACTCTCTACGAGTCGGCTCGGCGGTGGCGGATTGAAATATTTAAACCATCGTAACGAGCCGGCAACAAAGCGATAGCGGCAACCGGCTAATGAAACGTATCGTCATTCTAAAGCGCCCCTTCCAGCCGAATTGATTTGGTCCTTCGAGCCGGATCGCCGTTGCGCCACCGTGCGTTACAGTGCACTTGATCTCCGGTACGTGACGTACGTGGCCGTTTGCCGACGTGCCGCACCCGGTTCCGCCGGGGCCGAAACGTGACGAAACAAGTGAAATATTAAGTCCACCGAGCGGCTTCGGTACGGCAGGTGTTTGGCGCGTGTAAACAACCACCGGGACCGGGGCGCCTGGAAGGTAGGCACGCCGCTTCGCACCGGCCACCGGCTCATAATCGATGGGGCGAAATATGGACCGCGCCGGGTGCGTGGTTTTCGTTTCGTTTCGCAGGGCAAATAAAAACGGTGCCGCCAAGGTGGGTCGCGGGCCGAAATGAAGTGACCCCAGCCCGGTGGCCGCTCAAGGATCCACTTAGCGGGCGGGGAGTGTCTCGCATGCGGTCCGACCCGATCCGATACGCGTGGTGGAGAGTGGTTGCGTGGCTGCGCTATTTACACGCTACTGGAGCCGTCTTTTGCGCCGACCCGGCCGTCCCGGGGCTCGCGTGTTTGCTCGCTTATTTGCTCGCCCGTTTGACTCGCGTGTGTGTGTGTTTGTTGCTCGCAAGTCAACAGAGCCGGGCGGATGAGATGCGCTGAGATGGAGGCGGCGAAGAGCAACAAACCGAAGGATACGCGCCGGCCCGGGACGACTGTTTGGTCCGGAGTTTGTTTTATGTGTGTTTCGCGAGTTTCGCCGGGGCGAAAAAAAAAAGAAAAGGTTACGCAAAAGACCAACGACGTCCTTGCCGGGGCATGGGGCTGTTTGAGCGCACTCGGGACAAACAGAAACCCGGAAGAGCCCGGCGCCGGAATGCAATGTTTGCGCGCGCGTTTAATTCCCGAGTGGTGGGTCCTCGTCGGCCACTTTGAGCAGCCCACCGCTCGAAAACAGCCCCGGCGATTATCGGTAAATTATATTAACCTGCCCGCACCTCTCTTTAATGGAGGGAGGGGGCTTAAAGGCCTCTCTCACACACGTCCTGCTCAAATGGCCACACGCCCGACACGGCAGCTGCGCCGCTGAATGATTGTCCCGCGTCCTAATCACACGGGATGCATTATTCAGCAGCGTTTCGAGGTTTTATGAGGTCCCGTTTATCTCTGGATCCCGCACAAAAACCTGGATCGTCCAACCCGTGGGCTGCCGTGGGCTTAGTGGGGCCGGGTTTTGATTTCATACACCGATAGGTCGCACACACTATCACGGTGTGGCTGCTCGTGTGTGTCACAAAGCTGCAAAATGTATGATTTAAGTGCGAAGGATTTGGACGCGGCAGCTCCGGTGCAGTGTTTGTTAGGTTAGGTTCGCAGCACCGGTGCGAACATTTTGTGCGAATTTTAACGCTCTCAGTGTTTCTTTCTACACACACACACATGCCCAAACAGGTGGTTTTAGAAGGTTGTTATCGTCACAAAAATTCCGATTCGAAGAGTGAAGAAATATGAGATTTTTACGTCTAAAGTTTTCGTAATTCTTCCCGCAATTTGGACTTGCCATCAGAAATATACAAAACAAACAATCCATGATGTTTGTGTATTTGGAAGAGTGGCGGACATCCAGTCATTTGAAGAACATCCTGCATACACGTCAAACATTACCATTGTTTTCAGTTTTGTTTGGGAGTTTTGCACCTTAAGTTTGGAGAGCATCTCTGATGAATCTCTGCAGGTTCAGATTGAAACGAAGTTTTCAAGCTCCCCGAATCTCTTTCTTTTCATCGTTCAACATTTGTTATGTGTCCAGGAATTCAATGTAGGCCTCAATGTCTCAATGTCCAGATCAATGTCCTGGAATTCAATATTCAATTCAAACATTGATTTTTTGCGAATTTGCATCAAGATTTCGTCTCTTTTTGAAATCGCCATAAGATGTATGATTCGTCTTTCATTCAGGCATTTATGGAGAACTTCTAGTACTAGAACGAAAACTTCATGCAGTACCTCATTCTCAAAATGGGACACTTTTAACACTATTTCATGGCTCAGTTTGGTAGAACCATCATGCATTATATTAAAAATAACTATTACAAAATATTTAATCTATAAACTTCTTGAGTAGAGGCGTACATCATAAAAATGATTTATCATGTGTTGTGACGTTGAATTGGCTTTTCTCGCCTGTTCTGAAATGACATTTGGCTTAAAAATTATGTAATAATTGTTTTTAATATGCTGACAGATGGCTCTATCAATATGTATCATGAAATTGTGTTAAAATGTAGGCGAAAACTACACATGGGCTTTGGAAAACGATAAAATCTGTGTGATTTAAAAGTGTCCCAATTTGAGATTTTGTAAAAAATACAGTAAATACAGTGAAAATTCTGTAATAATTCTTTTTTTATATGCTGAATGATGGCTCTTTCAAAATGTATTCAAGAAATTGTGTTAAAGTGTAAGTAGTTTCTTGAAAACGACAAATCGGTTTGATTTCAAAGTGTCAAAGTGTCGAAAGACTCATTTGCATTGTGTCAAGCAAATCAAGCAAATTTGCTCCGTAAAGTATGCAATGCGTTTGAGCCGCTTTACTTTGACAGCTGTTCGTTCACTTGTCAATGGTTAGTCGTAAGTTCATCATTGTTATCATAATGACAAATCTCCATCTATTCCCGCTGCTTACAGAGAGCAAACAGTGAGCTCGAAACGTAATTCAGCAACAAATGTGTTTCAGCACTGTCAAAATAATGTTCTTCCCCAACGGAGCGATTTCAAGCGAGCCTATCTGCGTTCCGCAACGCTCACAGCGCACCGTTGGCCTAACAAACACTGCAAAATGTGTCGAGCGCAATGAAAAAAAAAAGGATTAAATAAGCACCGGACAGTACACGTATGTCCCCGTGCCCCAGCCCGCCGGCTGACGGATGGGCCCGGCGTTCGGAATCGGCACGGAGCTCGTCTGGTGATTTGCATTTTCGGAGCCCCGGCACGAGCGCCGCCGCCGCCAAAACCGGAAGCGTAGAGTTTATCGGCCACCGGCCAGTGGCTTATCGAGATGAAAATTATCGGTAAACAAATTATGAGAACGAGTCCCTCGTCGGTCGGGGTTTTGCGAACACCCCGTGCCGGACTTTAGTTGGCCACGAGGCGTGCTTCAGCTGCGGTGGGGGGCATTTGTGAACGATGGAAGTTAACGATGTCGAGTTTTGAAGATTTCATTTCTGGCTCCCAACGCCTTTTTTCCCCCTCTCGCAAGGAGGGGTTATTATTTTCGCTTTCGAAAATTTCGATAATTTCGCAAACCCGCACCCGCGCTTTCCGGACCGAAAGCGGTGGAGAAAAGCGGAAGCTCACCGATTCTAATCACCGACGGTGCATCGACCGAAAATCGGCCGGCGGGTGGCTTAATTTCGGGTCCATTTTGCGGCCAGGTAGTGCCTAATGCACCCCGGGCGGAAGATTTTTCAACCTGTGGAGAAACCGTCGAAATCGAGGCTGCATAACCCAGCCGTAATCGCCCGGCTCCGGAATTAGTAGAAGTGGGCGCATTCGCGCTTTTCTTCCGCGATTGGCGCTTTCACCGGGCGTAGCGGTTGGTTTGGAGGTTCTTTGAAGGTGGGCGATAAAATGGGGCATGTGTGTTGTGTTACATAAACTGCTCCTCACAGAATCGTGGAAAAGATCACCAAACGTTTTCGAGCATCTAGGAAAAAGGGTTTTCTAGACCGGGTTTTTTTGGAGCTGCGAGGCGTTGAATTGGACGTCTTAAAGAGCTTCTCAATCGATCTCTGTGGGCTCCAATCTAAAGGTGTCGAGATCAACACTTCCACAACCCTCCAGGGACATGTGAAAAACTTCCTGTGAGGAATTTTTAAACGTCAAACTCACATGTAAACATCATTTTACAGCAATAAACAAACTATTTCTGTAGTGTCGAAAAGGGTTTCAACAGGGTAACAAGTTTTTTTTCCATGTTCTGTCAAAATCCAAAGTCTCAATAAAAACAAATCGATTTTGACAGAAAAGATGGCGCTGTTTGTTGACATAGTAGATGACATAGTAGAAACCCAATATGTCACAAACAACAATGCATGATTCCGAACGTTTTGACCAAGGTGGATTAATATATGAGGTGTCGTATTAGGCAATGTTGATTCCGGCATTTTGAATTTGGTTTAACATTTTCCTAACCATTTTTCCTATTGTATTCGAGGTGGATAGGAAAACGTCATTCGGACCGATCTTATTATTTATTATTTTTTGTTATGGTCGTCAAAACGGGTTTATCACGAGACCTCATTATAAACCGTCTTTGGTGTTGACAATAGCGCTGAGATGACTGTTTTATGTTTATAGTATCGGATTGAATGATGATTTCAATCGTATTGATATAGAAAAGCTGTAGAAATATAACTAGATTATTGGACTCCAATGGTCTCCAACGTAAAAATCGAATCGAAAAACATATCGACGATACAGAACTACCTGGTTTGAGGCAGGAACAATGCTGCTGGCATCGATAAGTCTATGTTCTAACTAAGATAAAATCCTATATCTCACAAACGAATTGTCTGACAGCTGTCAAATTTGTGCAAGTGCCTGTTTGGAACGCGAAGAAAGTCGCATGGATTAAATTATAGTGGCGCCATCTATGTGTCAGGACAAAGACTTATCCACTCCCCTATTAGACGTGCGAAGCGCTGTATCAGTTCCCTAAGACTTTGAAGGACAAGAGAAGCAATACTCCATACACGATGGCTTTCCTTCCCCCTTGTGCATCTCTTCCTCCTCATTGCCCTCTGGACCGCATGCACACACACACACACCCGCGTCCGGGGTGGTTTGTTTTGGTCCGGTGAAACATAGGGCAACTTTCCACGGGCGCCCGCCGAGGTTGATAACCGGATGCGTCCGCGTGTGGGCATCGCGGAAAGTGAAGCAAACCCAAACGCAGGCGGCCGCGAAACGCGAAACCAGCCTCGAACGCGTAATTGCAGCCCACACAAGACCGGGTGGTCCGGAGGTCCGGGGCAGCGCGGGGCGCGAAAGTGGGCAGTGGACGCGCACCGCCCCGTCCGCTCCCGAAAGCCGCAATTACAAACCGCCCAAACCGGAAAACAAGAAACACGTAAGAAGCCACCCGCGCACCGAGCCCGGGCTGATGTCCGCGGCATGGGCAAACAATGGGTGGCTGCGCGAAACAATAACTTGCGCGCGATGGCCCGGGGGCCCCCAGCATCACCCCCAGCAGCGGCGGTAACGTAACGTCGGCGTGCAGTTTTGGGTCTGGCACGCCTGCACCGGCTGGCTCGGACTTCGGATGAAGTAACGAAGAAACCGGCTTGTTTACGCGGGCGCGCGCCCGAACACCTCTCCGAGGTTGGCGCACAATCATGCGCGCTAATGGCGATGTTGGGTGATGCAAGTCTCCGGAGTCTTCGGGCGCGTGTGTGTGTGTGGAACCAGCTCCAGGTCCAGATGGAGGGAGGAGCTAGTTACGGCGTTACGTAGCGATCGCCCATCGGTGTCCGAGGTGGTTTGGAGAAATTTTCGACGCGAGAAAGCGCTCCTGGAAGATCGCGGGAGGAAAGTTGGAGCCGTCCGCGCGACGGAACAATACAGTATGACGCTGGCAGGAAAACGGCACGGCATGTGCAAACGACAGGAGTGCGCAATGTCCAGGAAGCAGCAAATGGCAGCCGGACGTGATTGCTACAGTTCCCCTTCTTCGCGGACACTGCGTGACGGAGCGCAAAAGAGGCAGAAAACAGTGGCCCAGTGCCAGCGGCGGTATCCGGTAGCGCAACAGCGCACATTCCAGGGTTGTTTTGCAGGCCGCGGACTCCGTCAGGCGGAACCGGGCCGCGAACAATGGCGTCCGGGCGTCTAAATGGACGGCAAAAAGCGGAGCAAAAACACTCGCCCGCAGCTGCAGCTGCAGACATGCGGAAGCATTCCAAGCTATCACTCCACTCGCCAGTCTCGCTATCGCCACCTATCTGGCTCCCTGGAATGCCCTCCACGCTGAAGGCCACTTCGGGCGCGCTTCTGGCGTGGAAAGTGAATGGCAGACGTTCGAGTTGATCTGAGCCGTTTTTGAGACGTTTGATTTATGGACGCCGCGGAAACTGGTTCCGGATCGTGTTGCAGCGACGTCGGGACACCAACCTTTGCGCTGGTATAAAGTGAGAGAATTTGCCATTTACCGTTTACTAAGCACACGGCGGCTCCGAACAGAGCCACGGCGAGGGCTCGCATGGTGTCGCTGAATCCCGCCGGTGTTCACTGCCGCAGAAATCAGGTGTCGAGTCGTGTTCCTCCCGGTTCGGTCACAGCACACAGCGCGCCTGCAACAGTCACTACACTAACACACACACACCGGGTTGTCACACGACCGGGGCCGGGTTCAGCGCATCGGAGCACTGCGAAGGCACGTATACGACGCTGCACGCTGGAACCTCGGGTCGAACACGCGCGCAACGCGGGTGCCGGATCTCGACTGGACGCGAGATATTGATCGCAGTGTCGACCACGCGGATGTGGTTGATTGGAGATCGAACGGCGCTCAGGTCAGGTCTTCAGAAGGGGGAGCGCTACTGCTGCTGCTGCTACTGCTGCTGCCGCTGCTGGTGCCTGCTGCCGGTCTCGATAGCGTTCGGATCCGCACTGACACCTGGGGCCCGGGGGTCACACTCGGTTCGTAGCGCAGAGTCTTCAGGCGAGTCGAGCCGCTCACGCCGCACACAGAAACGCAGACACACACATGCGCAGCGAACGCCACGCGACAGCCAGAGTGGGAGAGCTGTACGAAGCATCCGGCAGGGTACGTGTGTGCGTGCGTTGCGCGTGCGAAGTGAAACGAAGAGGAAGAGACCGAGAAGCTTGCGGTGCGCACAATAGAAAGGCGTCTGGCTGGCTGACTGGTGTGCGGAGACTTCCACCGCAGTCACCTTGCGCGCTAGCGATTCTCAGTGTCACCTCGCTTTTGTGCACACTCGGTTCGGGCTCGAGCACCAAGTTTTGACATTTCAATCACCCAAACACCAAACGGGTTTTCCGGACGCCCCCCCTCCTACTCCTCTGCTTCGAGTCGATCGCAGATCTCGGATCTACGCACACAGGCACAGGCCGCTTTTGTGTGTGAAGAGGGGGGACGAGTCTCCCTCTCCCGCATCACGCACATGCCCAGCCAGGCATGTTCACCTTCTCTTTCTGGTTTCTCTTTAGCGCTCCTTCGTGTCTCCTTCCCGAGGCTCCAACTCTGGCTTCCCGTGTGTGTCGCTCGGTTGGGGCTTCTTCTTTGCGTGCGGTTTTCGCAGTTTGACGCTTACGGGCGCGGTACAGCCGGTCGTGAAGCAGGAAGGGAAGTAGATGACCCCAGATCCTGTGACAGATCTCAGACATAGGGGAGTGCTCTTTTTTTTCGTTTGGTCCAGAATTTCACCTTCACGGCTTCGATCAGAATATGATCCATCGGAAAGGCGACTCCATCCCGTTGCCGGTGTGATAGCGTCCAATCCTTCTGATCACTCCAAGCTGATGACCCAACTGGTTCATCTGCATACATTTGAGATTTGAGACCGGCTGCGGTTTCAGGCTTTGTCTTGAAACGCTTGAAGTACGCAATCCATCACAAAGATATTATTTGCATTGTTTTTTTCCAGTCAACCAAGACATATCTGAAGAGTACTTGAGGTATCTTTTGACGCTCAAAACGTTTGAAAAGGTCAACACATTTCGAGGAGCGTCACATTTCTTCCAGAAGACAAACGACGCGTCAGACGGGGTACGACTTTCAGCGACATTCCTATTAGCGCTTGTTACACTCTCCCATTGCATTACCATAATCATACATATTCGAATCTAAGACGCTACATTGGAACCACATTCGCCGGTCGCGCTTGGGCAGAACAAGCGAACACGGAAACGCTCAAACCGACGCGTTCCCTTCGGTGTTCCCACCCCTCCCCAACCGAATCCTTCTCCGCGCGGAAATCGCGCGCTTACATAACAACGTTCTCGTCGCACACAAACGTTCCCCTTCGGGGCGTGTGCCCGGGGATCGTTTCCATTTATTGAACCAGAGAGGCGTGGGGAGGATATAAAAGCGACATAAAAAAAAGCAGCTTTCCACCGGCGTCCAAATCGAGATTGAAGGTTCGATCCGTCCACAATCGTTTCGGATATGAAAAGCGCAGTATTTGTTTAGAGCGTGTACGTCCATAACTCGCGCCGGCGTACATCGGGGTGACGACAGGGGGTGTGTGTGTGTGACAGGCAGAAAAGCCGGGGCTTTTGCGCTAGTCGGTGCAGGTAAAAGTGACTCCAAAGGCAACCCGTTCTAGAGCCGTATCTGCTCCCAGGAGTTGGAGTTGGGAGCACGGAGGTGTTCCGGGCACCGAAAAAAGGCAAACACAATCATGCCAGCCGGCTAGCAGTGGCGTTGGTTGGCTTCACTCCTCTGCTCGGTTGATACTCGCAGTTGACCCCGTACCCGGACCCGTCCCGAGGAGCTCACCGAACTCAAAGTCGATACAGGCGAGTCGTCGCCCAACCCAAACATTCTGGAGGGCGGGATAGAGCGAGCAAGGGGGGGGGGG